>JAJJWW010005840.1:0-374632 GCA_023531295.1 Papaver armeniacum
ATCGATACTTTGAGAAAGTTTACACAATGATGGGCTAAACCCTAATCCTTAGGGCAATGGGAAGTTTATCTTTCCAATGAAAAAGTGGTAATTCTTAATTATTTAATTTGTGCAATTTTAATTATGATTATTTGCCTAGATTGAAAATAGATTTATGATTTTTGTTAAACAATTGTATTTTCTATTGATGGAATATGCTTAGCCTAGATTTTTGATATCCCATGCTTTGGATTAATAGTTGTTGTTTCTAAAAAATCTACTTTTGCAATGATTGAGAAACTCAAATTGAACATGTGAAATTGCATGATTGTATTTAGGATCACTTTGGAATTGGTAAATAGCGGAATCCCAACCTGACCTCTCCATAATTTCCAAACAACTTTTTAATTGAGCTTGTTATTTTTATTTACAAAAATTAAGTCTAAAAAAATCTGCCACAAGTCTTGAACGATCTATTACTACAACATCATTGAAAATAACCGTGATTTTGGCGCGCCGACGCGACTTGTCTTTAGGCTAGAGTTTTTAGATTTTCTTTTAGGTTTTTATTTATTTGTTCTTCTTTACGTTTTTGGTTTTTGTCTTTTCCTTTCAGATTTTGGGATTTGAGCGAAAGAAAAATTTGCCAAAGATTTTGGAGGATACTTAAAGATTTGGAGTTAAAGACAAAGCGAAACGAGCGAAAGAAGAAGATTTTATATTTTATAAAAAAGAGAGAAAAAAAAAAAAAAAGAGAGATATTTTTTTATTTTTTTAAGACTTTCCTTTTCTTTTACACTTTATTTTTGGACTTTGGACTTGGACATTTGGACATTTTTTTTAAACCTACTTTAAGGGTAGTATTAAATATAAACTGTGTGAAGAGAAGGACGAAACGATTACGATTATATCGGCCCCTCGGGTTGGCCAGACATGACATAGGAGCGTGGCCTGATCGACTCTACACAACGGTTCATCCCCGTGGGTACGGAGGTAAGTTTGTCGAAATACTCGCTAATCCCTTGTCGGCGGGTTACTTTGTATTCCTTCGTTTGCATATATGTCGAGGAACCGAATACGCCGCTTTAATTTCTAGTAAGGCAAGGCCTGGCCATACAAGATAAGGGTTCGGATTTCATCACGTTCTCTTCTTGCCCGCCTTAGGAAACGATACTTAACGCGAACCTAAAGCTTTAAAATTTGGAATAGAACGCAGACCGATAGGGTAACGAGCTTAATAGGAAAGCCGATTGAAAAATATGATTTACTCTTTTAAGCATACTTCGAGTTCACGATGGTTTCGTGGAGTTGAATGCGCAGACTGCGCCCGCCTGTAATGCGGTGAGGCCTTGGGTATCAAAGCTTACACACACCTTCCCTCGCCTATTCAACTTACTTAAACTCGATTGATTCCGCAGAGGGGTTTGCTTTCAGATTGTAACAAATTCCCTTCGAAAGAATTAGAAAGCGGGTCTAGAAAACAATCTAAGTGGAGCCATCATGCTTTTTGTTTGCTAGAATTCATTAGGTTTCTGTGGTGGAGTCGACCTTGTTTGTGTTTGCATAGAACTTCCTTCCTTTTAGGATTTTTTTCTTTTATTCTTTTTTTTTTTTCTGGTGTATGCCCGAGGTTATTAGAAAGCGGGCTTGGAAAAGAAACACTCTAGGTCGTTTGATTAGTGACAAACCTAGTAGTTCTTCTTGTGGAAGCGAGGAGCCAAGACTCTTCTTTGAGAGCCCCGTTTTGGAAACTTCAGGTTTTGAGAATCTGTCTCTTCATGAGGAAAGTACCCTTAGTACTTGGATGTGCCAACGATGGCAACTTTGAAAGATTACATGTTCCCAACTAGGACCAACTGAGGTTTCGTGTATTAAATTGCCGGCCAATACGGCTAATTTCGAGATAAAACCTAGTCTTCTTCAGATGATCCCTATATTCTTAGGAAAAGATGATGAGAACCCTTATTTTCATATTAGGGACTTTAAGGAAATTTGTGGGACGGTTAGAATAAAAGACCTTACTGATGAAGTCTTGAAACTTAAGATGTTCCCCTTTTCCTTGAAAGATAAAGCCAAGACCTGGCTAAACAACCTACCATCTGAATCCATTGAAACATGGCGAACTTATTGCCGCACTTTTATATGAAATTCTACCCTAAGCATAAAATTGTAGTCATTAGACAAGAAATTAGTTCAGTGTGCAACAAGAGGGAGAGTCTCTCTATAGGTTTTTAGAGAGATTCAATGATCTCCTATCCAGTGTCCTCACCATGGATTTGATAAGATGAAACTCGTAGAAATTATTTATGATGGTTTAGACTATTCACCAAAGCCATGGTCGAGTCTATGTGCGTTTAGTGAGTTCACCCCGAGAAAAGTGCTGAGGATGCCTTTACCTTCTTATGAGTTGTTCTTTGAGAAATCCCAACAATGGGAGTCTTGTGTTGAACCCTAAAAGACTCTTGGTTAATAGAAGTAGCACCAATATGGTAGATACGAGTTTTGCGTCGAGATGCTAAGTTTGCTTCTTTGTCTAGAAGGTTAAAGCTTTGGAAATGGGTCATCTAAAAATAGGTTCCTTGTTGAACCTAATAGAACCTCTCAAGTCTCTAGTTGTGGAATGAGACCAGGTAACTCATTTTGGGAAGGTCGGGTTAGTGAAGAGCAAGGCAATGCTGTCTATAGCAATGCTAGGTTTGAGAACGAAACCGTCGAAGTTTGACCCATACTCGAGAGGCCTACAATTCTGGTTGAGAAACCATCCTAATTTTTCTTGGTCTAAGGGCGAGAATCAAGATCGATCTAGTAATTCTCGGCCTTCCCCTGTGTTTTGGTTATCTAAGAACTCTTCGAGTCAACCGGATTTCGTAACCCTTCGGATAAAAAGATCACTAGTTTAGAAGAGACTCTCGCTTCGTTTATTAAAAGCTGGAAAGGATCAGCAAATGGTTACGCAAGGGATAGAAGAAAGTAAGAGTATAGGTTATGCTAACTCTCGGTCTATTTCCGAATTGAAAACCCGGGTTAGTCGGATAAATGAGTCTCCGAGGGAAAAAGGTAAGTTTCTAGTCAACTCATCAACTAGAGGATTTCATCGGGTAAGTGAAAGACCATCCCATCATGTGAATTCAATAACAACCTTAGGAGTGGTAAAACGGTAGACAATAAGGTAGCCATTCCTAGTGGACATACTTTGTAGTTCCACCTTCTACTTCCCAAGAGGAACCCGTGAACTGAGGAAACTGAAACAACCTCTAAGGACTCCCAAGAAATTCTTGTTGAGACCGGCTTTGTTCCTAGAGCCCTATATCCACAGTTGTTAGCCCCAACAAAGAAGGAGTCGATTTTCAACGAGATAATGGAAACATTTAAGCGGTGAACATCAACATTCCGCTATTAGAAGCAATTAGGCAAATGCGCTTATGCCAAGTTCCTTAAAGATCTTTGTACACGAAAGCGTAAGCTTAATGTCCATAAGAAAGCCTTTTAGCCGGACAAGTAAGTTCAATTCTTCTCGAACCAAACACCCCCTAAGTATAAAGACCCGGATGCCCCACCATATCTTGTGCAATCGGTAATCACATGATCGATAAGGCATTACTTGACTTTAGGAGCTAGTGTTAACTTATAGTATCATGTATACACCCTGACTAGGTCTTGGTAAGTTGAAGCCGACTAAAATGACACTTCAATTAGCCGATAGGTCTGTCAAAGTCCCTCGTGGTGTCATAGAAAATGTTCTTATTGAGGTTGATAGGTTCATATATCCGGTGGATTTTGTTGTTTCTAGATACCCAACACATTCGGGGACCCAAGTGCTCAAATACTAGGTGATTTTAGGCCGCCCATTCTTAGCCACATCTAATGTCGTCATCAATTCTAGAACCGGACTTATGAACATATCTTTTGGTAATATGACTACTTGAGCTAAATGTCTTTAATGTCATTAAGTCTTCCGAGATAGATGATTTAGAAGTGGTGAACATGATTAGCACTCTAGTTCCCGATCCTTTAGCTTTGCACTATGTTTGATAATCCATTATTTGATGAACCTTCCAAATTGCTTCGGAGGAGGTAACCATGACGAACACCTTAGTTGATGAGCCTATATTAGAGATTTTCTTTGATAATCCCTTATATGATGATGTTGTTCGTTTAGATGACCAGTCTCCCAAAGAAGCTAGTTATTGTCTTCGACTTTATGGACCCTAGAATCCATCCCATAGATTTTGGTCCATCCGAGGATATTGTTCACCCTAAGTTTGGGGGTAATGATGACTCTAGTGATCGTCTTGTATCCCTAATTGAAGTCCCTAACTTGGGACTCGATCTTTGTGCGTCTAAGGTGACTACTTGAGTTTCTTCAAACTCGCTACCCGATCCTCCGGATACCATCCATGAAGAAACCCAGTTCTTGAAAACATATCATTCGGTTGAACTGTTTTACTAGACACATATATAGAGCCCAAAGAGACATCCAGATAAATCTAGTTGCCTTGATAAAAGCCCTAGATCAAGTTATGCTCCAATCTCGCTCATTTTTCTAATCCATGATGGTAGTCTTTCATTTGTGTCTCCACTCTATTTGGTTCTCGAGGACCACATGACTATTTCGGCTATTGGTATATGACTTTGGAAGGTGACAATCCTTTTTGAGGTATTTGATGTCTAGCTAAGGACTTTAAATTTAGCATTTTCGGGAGGCACCCACGACGATGCTTACGGTAATATCCTTCCTTATTTCTTTTCCATCCATCAAGTGGTAACAGTTTCTCCTTGTTCATGCTTTTAATTTAATCTTTATAACATTGAGGACAATGTTAGATTTAAGTTCGGGGTGGGAAGAAACTTTTTGTTAGCTTTTAGTTGCAATAAATAAACTCCAGAGCTTAGAAATTTATGTTTATTAAGGTCGGCACTAACCAATCTAAGTGGATGGAAACATTTTGGTTGTAGGAGTTGAGGAACCAATCTGATTAGATGGAAACATCTAGAAGAGTCTATTCATAAAAAGCACAGAGCTCAGGTGTTAGAAAAGAAAACATGGTAGTTTCGCCATATCCTCGTGATGGAAACATCGAAAGAATCCTGATCACTTCTTTTTTTTTTCTTTTTTACCATTGCTAGGGTGAAATAGAGTGACTGAGATACCAAAAAAAAAAAAATGAGACCAGACCATTAGACCAACCGGAATAAATACAATAAAGTCGACCACTGGTACCCTTGTACATGCCAGCTGAGTTGACCTAGAGTTAGGTTTATTGACCACTGGTTCCCTTGTATATGCCAGTGTATTGATATTAGCCCAGACCAGTATCTCAGTCCATTAGGATAGGTTCACCTTAGTCAACATCATCTACATTTTTCTACATCCATCTTCTTAATCTATCCATGTGATTGGTTGACTCCGGTTTATGATGTCCGAAACTATCCGAGTAGAGCTCTTGTCACTTTATATGAATTTTAGTATGCTTGAGTGCAAACTCGTATACAAACCAATTGGAATTTCGCATCGTGGTACTTCCTCCTATACTCAATGATTGTATGCCAACCAAGGAGATTCTTTAGTGCCTTCCAAGGTTGCGTAGATAGCTAGGGTGCAGAGTAAAGGTTTTGTGGGTACACCTGCAGTAAAACCCTCCGGAGACAACACTCCGCCACTAGGGCCACCTAGGGGGTTCAAATGATTTTTATTTTCTAGAATAAATTTGCTCGAGGACTAGCAAATAATAAGATTGGGTATTTGATAGACACATTTTTGTGTCTAATTTGATCTCAATACTATATATTGTTGGCACTCGATTTTGTACTAATTTTGGTGTTTTATGTGTTTGTAGGTATTTTGGGAAATAAACATTTTTGGAAAAATCGGCTGAAAAGTTGCTCGGAAGACCCCAGGAGGACAACTACTAAACGGACCCCTACTTTGGATAAGGATCACCCAATTACTAAGGGGAACATCAGCCGCTATTTACACCCCCGAAGGCAAGTGCTAAAGGGACGCCGTGCATGTGATTAGGGGAGGTCATCTTCTCCATTTGAATCTGGTTTTTGGCGGGAAAAAGTGCAGGTTTACTGCAGATTAGGGTTCGAGTTTTGGGCCATTTCTGAAGAGATTCAATCGTTGTTTTTGATTTGTATTAACTTCTTAGGCCTATCAAGAGAAGGTATGTTTGTTTGGATTCGAGAAAAGGTTGAATAATCGGGTTTTGGATAAACAGGGGTTGAGCTTTACACGGGTCTCATTAACACTTCCCCGTATTTTACGTGAGGTTTAGGTGTTTGAGGTGTGTCTAACTCGATCAAGCAACGTGCAGAAGTGAGCTGGAGAGATTTAAGAGGGAATAATCGCGTCAGAAGATAAATCAGGGAAGATATTCCCGTAACCTGCATGGAAATAAAACCGAGTATTGTCTGGAGGATTTGGGATTAATTACGAGAGATTCTTAGGTCCGTGGAGTATAAAAGGGTATTTCGTATCGAAAAGCCGGGGAAGGAGAGTTTGGAGAACAACAGAGTGAAGATTGATCGAGTTGCGTAATTGTTTTCTCTATTCATATACCAAGAACACGAAGAACAGATGCCAAAGACCGTCGTTCTTCAACAGCCAGTGTCAACGCATGTAACCTTGAGGGTCATAATATCAGCAGAGCTTGTGACGCATATTTATTATCGTTCTTTATGTGATGTTTTGCAACATTTATAAACGTTGCAAACACCCGGTTTTAATCATTTTCTCTCCATTTCATCTTTGTAAACAATTTTTGAGCATGAATCAATACTTTGAGAAAGTTTACACAATGATAGGCTAAACCCAATCCTTGGGGCAATGGAGGAAGCTATCTTTCCAATGAAAAAGTGGTAATTTTAATTATTTAATTTGTGCAATTTTTAATTATGATTATTTGCCTAGATTGAAAATAGATTTTATGATTTTTTTAAACAATTGTATTTTCTATTGATGGAATATGCTTAGCCTAGGTTTTTGATATCCCATGCTTTGGATTAATAGTTGTTGTTTCTAAAAATCTACTTTGCAATAGTTGAGAATCAAATTGAACATGTGAAATTGCATGATTGTATTTAGTATCACTTTGGAATTGGTAAATAGCGGAATCCTAGCCTGACCTCTCCATAATTTCCAAACAACTTTTTAATTGAGCTTGTTATTTTTATTTACAAAAATTAAGTCTAAAAAAATCTGCTTTCACAAGTCTTGAACGAATCTATTACTACAACATCATTGAAAATAACCATCACATAGCGTCACTGAATTGGTGGTGAGGGCAGCTTGCCACCAATCTCTTGTATCGTTCCCAACATTCATACAAGGATTCTCCCACGTTTTGCTTCATCCCACAAATATCCTTGCCGAATTTGAGTAGCCTTTGATGCATGAAAATATCTCTTTAAAAGAGTTTCTTCAACCCATTCCATGTCGTGACACTTAGGGAGGTAAATAGTACAACCAATCCTTAGCACTATCCATCAAAGAGAAACGGAAAACTTTCAACATTGCACCGTCCGCCTCAACATCCGCTGAAGCATAGCCGTGACAATGGTGTGGAAGTCCATAAGATGTTTGTTTGGGTCTTCATTCACCATGCCATGGAATTTTGGTAATTCTCTAAGCAACCCGGCTTTATCTCAAAAGTAGAGTTCGTTTGAATACACCTGTTGTGTATCAAGCCTATGAGAAGCCAAGTCCTTGAGTGAACGATTTGCATCACCCATTGTTTCTTCTTCTTCAACTTGTGGTTCTTCTACGAATGGAACCTCTTGTTCTCCTTCTATTTGTAACTCTTTTTCCACTTCTAACTCTTGATTTTCTCGTCGTGTCTTGACTTGGTTTGGAGTATTGTTCCTCTTCGAGTAGCTATCCGCACCTTGGATAGTTCCAATCTTTAGAATCCATGGATTAGGTACATGAAAATAATTCTCGCAAACAAGTGAGAAACAAGACAAGAACCGAAAGCAAAGATAAAGCGAAATTATAAAAAGAAACTAAAAACTTAATAACAAGCCGTATGCCTCCCGGCGCGCTAAAATTTGATCGCTCTCGTAAGCGTCAAAAATAATTTCACTTTCTTACTCACTAAATATGAATGAAGTACAAGGTAAGGAAGAGTTCGTTTCCACAGAGAGGCAATTGTTGTTATGCAATTTTCGGTTCTAAGGTAACTAAGGGGGATTTTTGTTTTATCTAAGAAATAAAAGTAATTGAAAGCAAAGTAAGTAATTCGAATAATCAATAAGAGAAGATATTGGTCACGGGATAGTATCATTCACAAACATGTATTTTCATCAATGATTAGAATTGGTATTTTAATCTCTTATTTACTAAAAGTCCTAGGATACCTTGATTGCAAGTATATCCCGCTAATTCCCATTTTCATCACAACCACATTAAAAGATGCATATGTGAATTCTTCCTAGAAAGCAACCTAAAGTGTAAAAGCACAATTAGATTTAACTCCCTAAAAGCAATAAGTTCTATGGAATAAGACTAATCAATGCAAACGAATGTGTAAAAGCACTAATCGTTTTAACAAAAGTTATGATTCACTTGTGACTAGTAGGATATATCACTACAAGCACTACCCACAATTATGCTACTTAGAATCGGGATAAACAACTTTTTCGTATTGAAAACCCTAATATAGCTCTAGAGATGAATGTAAATCGGATTGATTAGGACTCAACCAAACAAACTATCAAATCATATAACACTATTAATTGTGAATCACAAACAATAAAATATTGATACAAAACTAATTCATTGAATCATATAACATATTGAGAAATCAACTTTATCCCATAACCAATAATATTTGTTTAGCTACTCATAGCTATGGAGTTCATCATAAAAATATTAATTGAAAAGAAGAAGATGAACAAAAGTAAACCCTAGAAGCGTAAACAAAACCACTATCCCAAGTTCCAAGAAAAATATGTGATAATCCAAAGTTGTAGAAGTCTTTCCTTTAAATAGCTCTCTTGTTTCCAAATTAGGTCTAATCTTCAAAGGTCCAAAAGATAGAAGTCCACCAAGCCCATGTGTGAGAAAAACCCATGTAAAAACTTTGCCCAAAAATGGTCGCCGGAAAAGGCGGTATTGTGGTCGAATTTAGTTTTAATCCGAGACCGGGGAAACGTCTCGGGTGACCGGCAAGTCAAACCAGGTCACCCGAATCAACTCGGTCGAGACCGGGTCAAACCGAAGTCGGTGGTCTAGTCGGATTTGAGTCGGTGCGAGTTAAGGTGTGAGTCGTCCCATTGACTCGTGTTGGCGAGGCGATTTGGCCTTGGCTCGAGCCATTGCATAGTCCATCTCTGTGTTGCACCAAGATGGTGCATCACTGTTCACTTCCGATTAAGATGGTTGTGCATTCTGCACACTGCAACCCTCAGCTCAGCTTCATCTTCTTGTTGTCAAATCTCCATTACATGTAGTTAAATTCTATCCCTGCAATGCACAGCTTCATCCATTGCATCAAACGCTGCCTTCCAGTCTTACACAATTCCACCTAATCCATGGCAATCATTTGCAATGCCATTCCCGTTTTAGCATACTCAAACCCACAGCAAACTTGCCTCACTTTCTTCGCTTCAATTTCGGGTCAAGTACACCACCGAGGCTCCAACACAAAAGCACCCGCAATTCCCTATCATTTGTAGCGCAATTTGTGCTTGCACTTGGTTGCACATACTCGATTCATATCAATTCCGCCATCTTTACACCACCAACATAACTGAGTCTTAAGCCATTCTATTCTGCATCTGTCTACCTACTTCATTCATCATATCCTGCAACATTCATACACACTTCATAACCAGAACCTTTTCTATTCAGTCCAGCTCCAACAACAGCAACTTCATAAGCTCTTTCTCTGCTCAGCTCACAACAGTCGACATCCCTGCACTGCACCATTTTCCTAGCATACATCTATTGTAGCACTTCCATTCCATTGCAAAGACGCTTCCTAAGCCTCAGGATTTAACTTGGCCAGCCAATCTTCATCGTACGTTTCAGTTCAATTCCTCGTAATCATCCATTTGCGCTCAAACCAAACCCATACACCATACTATCCTTCACCTCGCAATCTTGCAAGTTCCCGAGTCTTGCAGCATCGGTTGTCGAGCCATCCGCATCCATTCACTTTGGCTTTGACACCTTGTCCATGTACAAGCATTTCCGATTGCGGCTCAAGACACTGCATCTCAATCAACCAACAACAACAACTCAACTCTACTCCATTTCCTTAATTTCTGCAATTACTCTCCCATATGCACGTAAAGACCAACTCCCATTGAAACTCTCGCTTTTCACGGCAACTACACCTATTTCAAAGCATAACCACTACCAATACTAACACCTCCGGATGCAATTCACTCCACCTTGAGCTCAAGCGCATCAATTTCCCCAATTCTCTTTGACTTCATGACCTTGGCATCACATTCTTCTCACCCGAGGCACCACCATCTCGTGCCGGCTTCGAGAATCACCATGGACACTGTAACATTCGGATCATGTAGCTCTTGAACACCACAAGCCACCTCCAGAGCTCACCACTGCAATTCTTCATGGATCTTCTTAACAACAACAACAACCATCGATTCAAACACCGAGCTTCATCACCTTCAATAATAACACTTGACAATTCATTACCACCAGTAGGCCTGCCCACAATCCTGTAGATGCACATTGCAACAATCATCACAAGCCCATCGATTTCATCCATTCCCGGTGTAGCTAGAACCAAACATCCACTCCATTAGCTTCACCTGACCTCAACTCAAGCCAAAACTTGATCAATTTGTACCTGTCCTAGACATTCATCTAATTCAAAGCACTTGAGCACATCAATTCCACACGACCCATGATTTCATCACTCCTCAACTCCAATTGAAGCATCGATTGCAGCTCATCTCGCACCAAATGGCTCAACACATTACCCACAGATCTATCGTTTTAGAGACAACCCCATCTTCTACATTTCGGATTCAATGGCAACATCACTCAAACCTATTATTGCAAACTCAAGGCCGGTTGAACCCTTCATTCATCACCATATAACTCTTCATGAGATCGAAACCCTAATTCATTGTGCTACCGATTTCAAATTCACATCAACCCTAAGTTAGATTTCTTCTTCACTTCAATAGCAATAGATTCTCATTCTTCTTCTCGATCTCGTTAACTCAACAAAGTAACTCAAAACCCATACATTCAAAAGCACCACCATCATCTCGCCCAAATCCATTGTAACAACCAGATTCGATCGAAACCCCATCTAAATGTTCTCGTTCTTCTCAGTATCAAAACCACTCTCAACACATGAGATCCCTTTTCTTGATTGAAACCACAAACCCCACATCAACAATGAACGGCAGATTCAACCACAAATCCTCGTAATTCTCCATAAGCAACTCAATCAAACCATGATTCTTAATCTCTCTGATTTTCTCAATTCCAGCATCAGTGGCTCAGCTTCTCGATTTCTCCTGATTTTATTATCTGCAAGACCCATTTCTCCTCTCGGCTTGGGCAAGAGTGAAAGACAGAAGTAATTGTTTCTCCGATTTTGCATCTCACACTCTCGGCTTCGATCTCACAATGAGCATTTTCTTCTCACCATTGCTCCTCTCGATTTCGGATGCATAAATGAACTAATGATTGAGATAAAACATCTCTCGAATTTAGGGTTGTGTAAGTAGGTTATAATTGATGTTACATGTCACCTTGATAAGGGCTACCCGGATGGCATCCCCTTAACCACGGCTAGTCTTTGTTTAATACTCCTCCAAATAGAGTTGCCCCTTAACCTTGGCTCAGCTCCCAATAGCATATGAAATGACAATTACGCCTTTTTTGACTCAATTTGAATGATTTCCGCTATTTTCCTCCGTGCGACTCAGTACCTAATAACTCAAAAAACACGCGTAAAGTACATAATTCACTAGAAAAATAACAAAGAAAGTGTAACTACTAGATAGTATATTAGGTGTTTTAGACACCTATCACTTAACCATAACTAGTTCAAATGACTCAAATGAAACTAGTTAAAGAGTTGTTTAATTGCCATATTCTCATAGAAGTATACAAGAACACAATTGAAGCAAAATCGGTTTGATTCACTCGAATCATTTCATGAACATTATAGCCACGGTTTGCAAAGAATGCATTCCTTAATATATAAATGTATTAGTTCATGAACAAACCGATTTTAGAACTTTAACCACTCAAGTATGCAAACGTGTACGCATACTTAAGTAGCCGGTATGAGTATGGGTTCGCCAGTATGCGAACGTGTACGCATACTTAAGTAGCCGGAATGAGTATGGGTTCGCAAGTATGCGAACGAGTACGCATACCTTAGTACACTTCCAAAACCCAACATAAATTTCTGGACCTATACCTTACGGTATGTGTACTTGGTACACAGAATTTTACAACTAAAGTACGCATACGGGTATGCATACTCTAGTTCCGGTCATGGATCACATACATGAAAGAATGCATACTATATCATAATCCAATAGTTTTAAACTCTATTTCAATCATTGAAACTTTCTTAGAGGATGACAATAGCTGTTTTCACACACTACTAGCATCAAAACAATTTTCAAGATATTGAAATAATCATAAAGAAACATTCCAAGTCTACACCAAATGATTGTATCACACAAACCATGTAAGATGTTACTGTTGATTTTCACATGATCATCTTTGACTTTCACAAGAATATAAGATGAACTTGGTTAGTTTTAAAGCTTACCAACACATATTTCGAGAAATATTAATCTCAGCTCGAAATCTCAAATGTGCATAATCGACAACTATATAGTAATACAACTTTTGTCTTAATATAGGAGATATAGTAGAAATAGACTTTCCAAGTGATAGATAAGTTTTAGTCTCTACATACCTTTTGTTGATGAAGTTCCACAAGCTCTCTTTAGTAGTTCTTCGTCTTCAATTGATGAACGTCGTGAAGTCTAATGCTCAACTACACAATCTATCCTAGTCCGAGACATCACTATAAGTAGACTATAAATCAAGACTTATAGTTTTGATCACTAACATTGACAAACAAGCTTGAGATAGCAACGCTTGCGAGTTCGACTGAGCAATGCTCTAACAATCTCCCCCTTTTGTCAATTTTAGTGACAAAACTATCAATACATATGGATTACAAAATAGATAAACTTTGTATCTTCTCATCCAAATGCTTGATCTCCTTGGTTCTTCAACATTACTCGAAATCTTCGTCACTTCCGAGTACTCCAATGATTCCAAATGTTTTCAACTCATCATCATAGTTGTTGAAGATCCGTATCAATAACAATGAGAAAAAATTTCTCTCAATCATTGTTATACAATGTCATAGTATCATTACACAACATCAAAGTTCAATTGTATCACAACTCTGGCAACTATGCTATGGTGATATGTACCACTCTCCCTTAGTCAATACTTCATCTCACAATGAAAAACACTCCCCCTTACATGATGATTCGTAAACCATATGTATTTGTAGTGTGAACTACACATTAATTCTCCCTCTTTTTGTCAATATAAATTGTCAAAGGTCCGAAAACTAGTGGGATCCTAATAAAAATTTCATAGAGATACTTCATGACCAAAAAGAGAACAACATATCAACTTGTTTAGTTGCCATCATATACCGAAAATAAATGCATTCATCAAGGAGTTTATAAAGATACAAGATAACCCCTACAATATTCTACAGCCGCACTCCCACAAAGATTTGGCAATTAAGCACAAGTTCAATTAAGAACTCTCCCCCATAAAATGTCATTCCCGAAAGAACAACAAGAGCGACCTTACTTTTACAAGAAAAGAAGGATTTCTATGGACATTAAAAAAACTCATGAGACATGAATTTGTATACAAAAATCTCAATTGAATTAACTACAAGGAAAATGATCAGTTCAATTGGCCATGCTTAACATAAGAGAACTTACGGAGCAACACAGTATATACACAAAGATGTGAATTAGGGAAAGACTAATACTACGGAATAATCAAAGATTCATTCTAATAATCATCACTATTTGCACAATGACATATAATAGACTTAATCTTTGTAAACAAAAGTTCATCCTTTCTTCCATCAATATTTGCATAATGACATAAAAGGCTTAACTTTTATAGTCAAAAGTTCATTCTATCTTTTATCAATACTTTCATACCGACATATAATAGAGATAACTTTTGAACAAATATGGGATACCAAGGTTCACGGACGTAAACAACATATCCCATAACAATTTGCAATATATAAAATCAGAAAGATTAATACTGTAAAAATCATCTTCCAAATCAACTTTAGAATTTAAATAAATAAATCTAAAAATATTGCAAGATGAAAACGTTGGCAATAGCTATGTGTACTCACAATAATGGCTATTCCAAACCCTAGTTATCCTTCTTAAAACACAAGAATAAATTCTCATAAGAAGTTTCCTAGACAATATATATAAAGTAAAACGACTTTAAGACCAACACAACTGAACACTCATTAAAATCAGAGTTCGTGTTCAGTATTCTCACGGGTTTCAAGACCTTCAAGCTTGTGACTCGATAAAGATCATGACTTCTTTGGAGAAGATATCCTCTTTGAGAAGATCCTTGACATGTGACTTCATGAGAACAAGGTCAGAGTTAACCTTTTTCAACTCATTTCTGTAACACATCAAGATCATTCATAGAGTTCCCAAGCTTGTTTTGCTTTCCCGAGATCATTGAGAAACCATGAACCACTTCAGCAGAGACCATCTCAGCCTTTTCTCTATCATCGATGAGAATATGCATAATAACATGATGCACCGGGTTTGAGTTAAATCAACTTCAACAATGGTTCTTCTCTTCTTTAAGACGAACTCTAAATAAACAAAGATCATCAATAGCAGGTCTTAAGAAATCCCAAGAACAAGAAGGGGAAGACATTCTTGATAAACAAAAACCTGGAGTAAACATACTCACAAAAAGGTTTTGGTTTTTAAATAGTCTCGAGAGAACCATATTTTAGGGTTTCCAAAGTTGGTTCGTGACATGTAACATGGATACCCGCATTGAACGCAAATCGAACCCATAGCGTAAAAACTCCAAGCATAAAGAAATAAAACTATTCTCACAATATTGTTTTGCTATGTGAATAATTTCACAAATTTTTAGCTCAATAAATTTTATATTCTCACGGAAGAGACAAAATCTATAAAGATACGAGTAGCATTTTTGACACAATAAAATTTCAAAAAGAAATAAAAATTTAGTCAAAACACAAATACAAATACTTATGCAAACATGTTTGTGAATGATAATCCGGCTAGGAACGATAAGAAAATAGCTAAAGAACCATAAAACACTTTGCCATCAAGTATACCTGATCAAATCTCACTTCATAAGGTTTTTTGAGAGTGGGAAATCAACCTTGTGATTAATTAGCACAAGTATGAGCCTTAAGCTCATCAAATGAACGTTGTTTTCGGTTAAACCTCTTTCTCCTGATTTTTGGAGGAAACCGTTATGATGCGAAACATTATCGTAAAACTTACTGTTAGAGCACTGCTCGGTCGAACTCGCAAGGGTTGCTATCTCAAGCTTGTTTGTCAAGTTTAGTTGCCAAAACTATAAGTCTTGATTTCTAGTCTACTTATAGATAAGTCTCGGACTAGGATAGAAAGTGTAGTTGAGCTCTAGACTTCACGGCGTTCATCATGCAAAGACGAAGAACTACTCAAGGAACTGGTGGAACTTCATCGACTAAAAGGTATGTGAAGACTTGAACTTATCTATCACTCAAAAGTCTATCTACTTTATCTCCTATCTTGAGACAAAAGTCGTATTGCTATATAGACTTCAATTATACACATTTTATATTTCGAGCTGAGTTTATCTCGCTTATCTATTTCTTGAAATATGTGTTGGTAAGCTTTCGATTTGGCCAATTTCATCTTTACAAGTGACGAAAGTCATGTTGATTATTTCAATATCTTGAAAATCACTTTGATAAAAAATAGTGTGTGAATAACCTCTATTTAACATCCTCTAAGAATATTTCAATGATTGAAATGAGAGTTTAGAATATATAACCTTGAATGTCAAACGGTACTTAAGTATGCGTACAGGTATGCATACTTAAGTGGGTTGTTTTCTAAAAACGGTTTATTCGTGAACTAAGACATATATAAACTAAGGAATGCATATTTGCAAACCGTGGCTATAATGTTCATGAATTGATTCGAGTGAATCAAAATCGTTTTTGTTTCGATTGTGTCTTATATACTTCTATGAGATCTAAGCAATTGAACAACTCTCTAACTAGTTCTTTTGAGTCATTTGAACTAGTTATGGTGAAGATGAATAAGGTTGATATGAAAGTACTCATATGGCTAACCATTTGGTTAACTACTGTTGAACCAACTATGTAGTTGCAGGAAATCCCACACTACACCCCTTACTCAGTTTTGCTTGACTAATCCATTGAAAGACGTGTGATCAAGAATATTTATTAATTGATTCCATGAAATGTTTACACAAGACAATAGAATTACACTTGGAAATTAAAGCGCTCTTAAACTTTCTCTCTCCTAATGACTTGCTTCACCATTCAAAAGATCCCCCCTACAATGTAGACTCATTTAGCCATTTATATAGGGTAATACATAGTGGATGATGCCTAAGCTATCCTTTATTTTCTGGAATGTCTCTTTAAGTGTCGCAAGTGCACGAATATTCATTCTCGCGACACTTCTTAACCCTCGCCAGGTTTCATATCTTCCAATTGTTTTATTTGTCGTTATTCATCGCGGCTGTTTATTTTAGCTCCCTGCGACTCCCTCGCGACACCGCTGCTTATTAATCCCATAAAACCTTGTCCGTTGCGATATTATGATCCTACATCTTGCCTCTTTTTCCTTGAATATTGCTTGAAGAGCGATTTGAAGGAAAAATTCGTTGTTGTAATAATCCTTGGTTTCAATCGGTGAAGGAACGAGCGAAAGAATATTTTTCTTGAAAAGTACGTACTTGCCTCTATTCTTTTAGCGAAGTTCCGAAGCTTATTTGTAGTATATATATGAAGTTCCGTCTCCTGTCTCTCCTTACATCCTCTCGCGAGGGAGAGAATATCATGAGAATCAATATTTTGATTTGCCGTAACTACTTATCTTTATCCATTTCGGCTCCGTACTATTACACAGATTTTGACTATTAAAGTCTTTTCTTGACACGTCTCTTTCCACCCGCTTATTCTCGTCCGTTCGTGTCTCTTCTCGCATTAAATGCCCTCGTTTTCCTCAAGAATCTTTTTTTTGATTTTTCTATATATAGCTTTCTTTTCCTCCTCTTTTCTTCCTTTAGTTTTCTCTGCAACTTTTCTTGACTCTCTCCTTCCGCAATTTGCGCTCCCGCCATCGTAATTCTTTTCTTCATCCCTTCTAACGCCGATCCTAATCTCCAACCTCCCATCCATTCCCATACCGATAATGGCTTTCATTAGTCGTGCATACAAATCTTCTTTTGATGAAGTTCAATGAAGTTGCTCGAGAAGGGTTTTACTCTATCAACCATTCCGATCAAGAATCTTCTTCTATTCTTTCGCAAAGTTGTTTTCCTCGATCATCAATGTGATGATCAAAAATTATAGTCTCGCTTAGGTCACCTTCTCGCAGACTTCCCATTCCCTTATACAATCCTCGAGATGCCTTTATTTTATGAAATCTTGGCCCATGAAAAATTCTCTCGGCTGTTTATCAATTATGTGGCGATTGCATTCTTTAATGCTTGAGTTCGCGAACCGCAAAAGTCTTTGGCAAAGGATCTTTATACCCTACTTCGTTAGAAACCCCGATTTCGCAAACTTGGAAATAGATGCTGAGAAATACACCGTAGAGAACTTTTTGAAAATTATTCAAAGGATAAAGATGAGGAATGCGAAATCTCGTTGGGCATTCAATAAAAAGAAGGATAATGTCCCCGAGGATAAATTACTCATGCAAGATATTGATCGGCACCCGGCAATAATACTACTCCTCGCCACTCCAAGGATGAGAAGTGGTGGGTTGTACCCTTGATTTTAAATGGCCCTTACATCGCGGGCTCACATATTCTTCTGCGAATCTCGGCAGATATCATCCTTGGGAATTCAAATGGCCCGATAAGGCAAAAGAGGTATGTTTTCCACTTCAAATCTTGCCCTCGCAACTTTCTTTTTATATTTCTTTGAGTTTGTGGAATTTTTCAGATCGCCAAATTGAGAAGAAGCTACAAGGATAATCCGTTGGAGAGTACTGACGATATTCGATCGCTTACGGGTGAAGTAAGAAACATTTCCTTTGTTATTTGAAACAATATTGTTGCCTCTCTGTTTCTTATCTTTAACCGTATGCGAAGGTTGCCTCTGCTTTCTTATCTTTAACCGTATGCGAAGGTTGGAGTTGAAGAAGCTGAGCGCGAAGATTAGAAGTAAGGGTAAAACTGCTGTCGTTCTAAAGATAAATCTTCCGCTCCATTAACTAAGAAGCGAAAGACTCGGTCTTCTTCTCGGCTTAGCTCAAGCTCCGAATCTTTCGACGAGGATAACCATGATTCAATCCCTCTCTCACTAAAGAGATTCCATTGGTAGGTTCTTCTATGGATCAATTATCTAGCATCTTCTCAGACTCTTTCCAAGGAATGGGAGATGCTCCCAGCTTCCCTTTGCGGGGTTCTCGCAAATGTGTGTAATGCCGCTTTACTAGAGGGCAATAATTCTTTCAATGGAGCCTCTAGAATTGTGTCTCCGACTTCTTGAACGCACTTGGGTCTTTGGTATGCATGTAGTCATATTTCCCGTTAATTTTAAATTTTTAAATATATATGTATTAACAGTTTTTCTATCTTCTTTCATAGGTTGGAAAACTTCTTTTGTAGTTGCCTCGAGATCTCGAGAGAAGACGCAATAATCTTGAAAAGAGAAATTTACAATTGAACAAGAAGACCCAAGAGCCGAAGTTGAAGCCAAAGGTCTGCCTCGCGATAAGATTCAAAAATTAGAAGCCGATCTGGACTCCCAAAAGGAGAGAGTAATCACCTTCTAATTCAAATCAAGAACTTTATGGTATAGTAATTTTCAATTCTCAAATCCTTTTCATGCTATCTTTTACTTTTCTTTGTCTCGACTATTATTCTCGGGCAGACGTATATAATCTCTCCGAAGAATCCATTCTTTTCCATTCATTTCCCGAGCCTATGAATGATGATGTCCTTCTTACTCACCTCAATCAATCTCTAAGTAGTTTCTCAAATAAAATTAACCTCCTTTCCTTAAAGGATCTTCAATCCAAATATCATCTCTTAGAGATCGAACACGATCTAGTTTAAATTTAACTAATCGCTTTAAACGAATGTACCTTGATTCCGAGAAGAAAATCAAGACTTTAAGGAAGAAAATTAGTGATCTCATAGATGAGAACGATCGCATTACTATAATGAGGTGCACAAAGCGTTAGCGTAATTCCACAAATCTCTTCTTGGTGTGCAAGTTGAACGAGATGAACTCCTTCATCGTAATACCATACTTAAGCAATGAGAAGAGCAAGTTCGTTCTCTTCTTGTTATTAATAGTGATGATGAATTCGCTGGGCTGCGAAAGTTTTAGATAATGCCAGAATAACCTAGGTGTTGATGTTAGTCTTCATGCAGAGCATACTTCCTTGATTAAAGATATGATATCCGATAGAGAAGGTTACTTATTATACCTCATCGCTTCTTACTTCTGTAGTATTGCTTGTAAATTATTAACTTGTTGTTACTTATTTGTAGAATCTGAGAAGAGACTTCAAGTTAGAATTAGAGAGCTTGAATCTGAAAAGAACAACTCGCCAGAATTTTCCAAATGAGAATTGAAGAACTTGAAACTGAAAAAAACAGCTCGCAAAGAGTCTCTCCCTTCGCGAGAATAAATATTTCAAGTTGAAGAAACAATTTCTAACGACGGTGGCGAATTTTAATAATGATGCCGTTCGTTTGCAATGGAGCCATGGAGTACGTTTGTAAGGACCACAATATCCTCTCGCATTCATATCCCCGGCTTTCTAAAAAGGTTCCCGAGAATCGCCTGTCTCGGACGCCAAGATAGTGAGGCTAGCGAAGAAGAAAATTAAAGCGATGAGAATAATAGGATCGAAGAATCGGGATGGAGAAGAATCACCAAAGAGATAATTCTTTTTTGTTTTCTTTCGCGCCTCTAATATCTCGTACATTTGTATCTCTTTATTATAGTGTACTTCTTGGATTGTCCCCCTAAATTCAATCTTCACTCCCCCTTTTTTGGTAGTTCTTCTTTGTAATATAATTGGCTAACATTATTGATGTATAACTCTTTCATCGTAAGATGAATAACAATATTCCATCTTTTTCCATTCCCATACTTGCCTCTCGTTATTTATCTTCGAGGATGGAAGATTTTAGTTGTCATCATGTACTTGGTTGGATAATAATTTTATTGTTATTGAAACGTATCGTTGCGACGAGATCGCGGGTATCTTCATAAATCAAGAATCCTACTTGTTGCGACAAGGTCGCAGGCCGCCTTTACGTTTTCAAGCAAGGGCCCATTGACCTTGCCTTATCATTTTCGTGTGGTCTTCCAAGTTAGACCTCCCTAATTAGAGGTCTCCCCTGCCACTCTTCATTGCGACAAAATCGCAGACGCCGTTACACTTGCATGTAAAGACCCATTGATCTTGTCTTATCATTTTCCAAGTATTTTTGCCTCTGCAGGATGTTTTAGTTGCGACAATATGACAGGGTCTAGATATCCTTGCGAACATAAAGTCCCATGACATTGCCGTCTTGCGACGAAATCGCAGACGTCCGTAGACTTTATCGTGTAAAGACCCATTGATCTCGCCTTACCCTCGCGTTAGTATTATTGCCTCTGCAGGATCATTGCACAAATATGACAAGCCTAAATTCTCTTGTGAAAACATAGCCTTATGACATTTGCGTGTCTGCTTTGACACTCCCCCTAATGGAGAGCATCGCCCTTATCATCTCCCGGTTGCCCCTTCAAGGAGGCGAAACATCGGCCATACAAGACTAGCTCCTCCCATCCGGCCTTAACAACAACCGATTGTTTTCGCAGCCTCTTATCCCTTATACCTATAGGGTTTATGGTTACAAGGCTGCACCCTAAGTGGAGTTTTCTTGGCGAAAGTGCAACATATGCCAAGACTTGCCAAGAATGGCCGGGGTAGGTTCATCCATCCCGGGCACTGCTCAACCGTGTACCTCGGCGCCTTGAGCATACATCGACTCCTTGGAAGAGACCCTGGTCGCCCAACCAGTATAACCTTATATATATAGTTGGGAATCCAAGGTACCTCTTAGGTTAGGCTTTCATGGGCCCCAAATTTTCATGACTCGAGCTTCGGGAGCGGTGTAACCTTCCCCCCGAGTCATGTCGAGAGATACCCCCTTATATGACGCACTTTAGGTCTTACATTTGCCTCTCTTACGAAATGTTATTCGCGAACTAGGGTGTACGCCATAAAGAGTTCGCCCCATTCTTTTACTCATTCATCTTTGTTAAGTCATTCAATCATTCATGTTTCATTATTTGCGATATTTGTTTTAAGTATTCGCAAAATTCCATTTCATTTGTTGTATTTTCATTTTTCTTTCTTAACCGAATTCTCATATACTCTTCTTCATGAGATTCTCGCACATCATTACTTCAACCGCTACTTTTCCTCCCGCTTTGTTGATTATTCACTTCTTATGCCTTTTGTTCCTCATATCCTTCGCTTCTTTATTATCATAATATTCGCTTTGTCTCTAGGCATTCACCTCGCGAGGTATGTTCTATCCTTACTTCTATAGCATCCACCATGATTTTCCTTTCTCTGCTCATCTCTCACATGTTGCTTCCAACCCTTTGTTCTCGCATTTCTTTTTCTTCGCAGCTTTCTACATCAACCTCGTGACATTGTTGCGACTCCTTCCAATCTCCCCGTATAATACCAATGCCGCGTTTGGATGTGGAAATTTTATACATTGGTGGTATGTTGATGCGACCCCCAAGATTTCATGAAGCCATGGCCTCCCAATGGCGCATTATACGGAGATTCCACGTCAACCACACGAGAATAAAACATCGATTGATAATCCTTGTAGAGGTATTCTCATGTGAACCTCTCCCTTTGGCTTGTTTTGCGGTGCCATTAAAGCCATATATCTTGTATGTCGAGGGATCAAATCCTCATCCTTTCCTCCCATCGTCTTGTAAGTATGGTAAAAAGAATATTCACCGAACTTGGGGTGTCGATTAGGATTCGGTTGATCGCCCAAAGAATCTTCTCGCTTCATCATCTTCTCCATCAATCGGTTTTGGGTTAATCTCTAGTTTCACAACCAACGGGCTATCATGTGTTTCTCTTCCTTTTGGCACTTCATCTGCAGAGAAAGAAATAGTCTTCAGTGCCACTTTTCTAATCTGCGTCGTTCTCGCTTGACTCATTATTTCTTTATCATTAGCATCTCTCGCAAAGACTCTCATGAGCACGTTGTCATGAAAATCTTCGATTGTGCGATAGGAGGACGATAGAGTTGCAATTCAAATTTTTAGCTTTTGTTCCAACTCTATCACAAATGTTTCCTTTCCTTTCGCCGACACTATTCGTGCATCTCTGGTGGGGGTGGTAATGTCTGGCCTTTTTCTTCTCCCTTTAGAAAATGATTCACTCCCCGATCAATCATCCTGAGAATGATTCTCTTTATGTTTCTACAATCGTTTGTTTGATGCCCATGGAAGCCGATGGTAAGAACAAAACTCATGGCTTCGCCGCCGGTGGTGGTTCCATTCCCACGTTCCAAGGTCTTTTGGTACATCTTCCATTACAAGTATAGCTTCCCATCTTTTCCACACTAGCATTCAGTGGAGGCATCTTAATCTCTTCCCATATTATTCTGCGACTTCTCTCGCCTTGCATGATTATTTTGCCTCAGTCCACCGTAAGTTTCTTGTACATGATCTAGCCTCCGAATCTTATTATTCTTGTTATGGTTGTAGTAGTTCCTTTTCGTTCAAACTCTTCTTGGTCGTGGCTTCCCATGGCTACTATCTTCCGCTGTCCCTCATCGCATTCCCTTTCATTGTCCTTGCGAAGTGCTCGCCACCGTATTTATGAATTGAGGCAACAAGCTTGCGTTCAGCAGATTCGAGCTTGTGTTCGCGATCGATAAGAATTCATTTCATTCGTCTTTCTTCTAAGGCAATATATTCTTCCCTGTAACTCTCGCAGCTCGCCATCGTGATTGTATTTTTGATTCTAAAAATTTGAATGTATAACAAGTTAGTCGCGAAGAGAGCATTCACAAATGAGAGGATGAGATATCTTTCCTCAACCCGTCCTGCCATTTTACACATGGTTCTCCATCTTATTGTCAATGCCTTAAGCTCTCGCCAACCCTTTGTTTCAACCTGAATACATCTTCAATACCGGGTCGTGAAGAGTTGTTACTTATGTATGCTCCGGGAATGTGGCTTGTAAATGGTTAAATGATGTGATTGTGTTTCTTGGCAGACCTTCAAACCATTTTTAGTGCTTCTCCTATTAGGCTTGATGCGAAATATTTGCACAAGATAGCATCATGATTCTCCCACCGCAACATACATCTCATATAAGCCTTGATATGTTGTACCGCACAGGTTGTTCCATCAAAGATATTGGTTAATGCGGGTAGATTGCACTTAGGAGGTATTCCTCCCATCTCGTACTTCTAGCGTGAAGGGATTCTTCAGGCTTCTGCGATGGCTTCATTCAATTGTTTCCTTCCTCCTTCCCTTCTATTGTTCAATAATCCTCTCATTTTCAGCCAGTTCTCTTAAGATTTGTTCATTTGCCTCTAATTTGATTCTCTCTTTGGTCTTTTTAGCTCGCCTCTCTCCTTCTACGCTCGTGTACTGTTTTGACCTTCTTGCTCGTTATTTTCTTCTCTCCTTTCCTCGCGACGCTCTTCTTGCCCGTTTCTTTCTTCAATTCGCACGCCATTATATCGGTTATTCTCTCTTCTTGGTTGTCTCTCGGCTCTCATCTCGCACCCTCTCATATTCTTCATTAATATTTCTATTGGTACGATTTTGTTCCCTCCTTCTTTCTCGGTTGTCATGGTTATTCCCACGGATTGCCTCTTCCATCTCTTGATTTTCCATTTCTGCTCTTATCCTTTCTATCTCGCGAGCTAGCCGTGCTTGTTCAATGTAGTGCCTCTCAATGTCATCCTCAATCTCTCGGTTTCTTCTCAATTCTTCTCTCCTGCAAGATTATTCTCCTTGAAGCAGAATGGGTCATTCGCCCTTGGAATTGCATGTTTCCTTGATTTTCCTATTCCGCTCTTCTCTCAAGATTTTCGGGCTGAGGAATATAACGATCTTCCATTTCCCTCTTTCTCGCCATGCTCTGTGCTTGGATTTTGTGTTTCTTGTTGGTTTTCTTCTTCGGTACTTTCTGTTGGTAAAACTCTCCTTCCTTCTTCCCTAATCGATCTTGAACTTGATCTCACACTACTTCTTGATCTCCTATTTTGCAATCTCATATTTTCCATCCTCAATTCATGATTCTGTCTTGTCAAGTTTGCTCGTTCTTCTGCCTCTAGTCGTCTCTCTTCATGTATTGTTTGTCTCAATCTTTCTAACGCTGCGATTTCTTCGTTTCCTGGATTCATTTCTCCATTCATTCCTTGCTCTCCTCCTCCTTGTCCATTGTTCACCATCTCGCTGCTCCTCTTCCCTCTCGTCTTTAATCGACCTCCAAGTATGTACACTTACTCTATCATAATCCACAGCGCGTTTGCTACTGGGGAGATCGGTGGCTGATTTTGATTTTCTCTATCATTTCTCATATTCATCCTTGACGATTCTCCTGTTTCATTCCTCCTTTCTCCAGCAAGTCTCCCACTTCTTCTTACAATCGTTGGTTGCCCTTGTACGTTTCTTCTTCTAGCCATTTTTCCTTTTCAATGAATTCTTGAGTATCTCTCCAAACCTTTTCTCTGTTAATCCAAATTCTTTCCAATTTCTACGTCAATCTCTGCTCAATCCCTGTTTCTAGCGCATATGTAGTTGCAGGAAATCCCACACTACACCCCTTACTCAGTTTTGCTTGACTAATCCATTGAAAGACGTGTGATCAAGAATATTTATTAATTGATTCCATGAAATGTTTACACAAGACAATAGAATTACACTTGGAAATTAAAGCGCTCTTAAACTTTCTCTCTCCTAATGACTTGCTTCACCATTCAAAAGATCTCTCCCTTCAACAGACTCATTTAGCCCTTTATATAGGGTAATACATAGTGGATGACAGCTAAGCTATCCTTTATTTTCGGGAATGTCTCACGAAGTGTCGCAAGTGCACGAATATTCATTCTCGCGACACTTCTTAACCCTCGCCAGGTTTCATATCTTCCAATTGTTTTATTTGTCGTTATTCATCGCGTCGTTTATTTTAGCTCCCTGCGACTCCCTCGCGACACCGTCGTTTATTAATCCCGCGAACCTTGTCCGTTGCGATATTATGATCCTACAAAATAGGTGTACACGTTTAGGTACGGTTACACAAACCTAAATGAACGTGCATTTCATTTGTGTATAACAAGCTAAGTTCGATCTAACGGTTGAAAATATTAGCTTAAATCTAATCAGGTTTTCATCTAACGGTGAATATTGAATGCTTTGTTACCAAGGTAACTTAGATTGGAAAACGATTTGAAGACTATATAAAGGAGAACTCTAGCAATCGGGAAACCTAATCCCCACACCTCATGTGTGATACTAGTTGTATAAGCTAGAGTCGATTCTCCTTTAACCTTAGGTTTCTACCGAGACCCTGTAGGTTAACGACTTGAAGACTTCATTGGGTTTGTGAAGCCATACCCAACCATTTTCTCTGTAGTTGCGTGATCTGATATTGCTGTTTCTATCGTGATTGAGTGCAATCGTAAGATTGGCTTGAGATTAATTTCTCCGATAGGCAAGATAGAAAAGTAGTCACAAACATCTTCGTCTCATCGTTTGTGATTCCATAATATCTTTTTTCGCTAGTCGATTAAGATTATTGTAAGGTGATTGATATTTCTAGGTTTTTCTTTGGGAATATAATTCCGGTATATCAATTGGTTCCTGTTCACCTTGATTTATCAAAAGACGGAACAAAACTCGTAGGTATTTCTGTGGGAGACAGATTTATCCTAGTTTAATTGGGGCCCCTAAAAACTAATTAGGGGCCTCACCCATTTTATTTGCACCCCAAAATTTTCAGGGGCGTATCAATAATATAATGAAAATATTGTTTTTTACTTTTTTATTTTTATAATTAATGACGGGTCTAAAGAGTCATTATTGTTTTTAATGACGACTCTTTAGAGTCGTCACTGTTTTCATGACGACTCTTTAGAGTTGTCACTGTTTTCATGACGACTCTTTAGAGTCGTCACTGTTTTAATGACGACTCTAAAGTGTCGTTAATGTTTTCAATGACTCTAAGTTTCGTCACTGTTTTCATGACGACAATCAAGTGTCGTTAATGTTTTCAATGACGACTCTAAGTGTCGTCATGGTAGAGTAGTCATTGAAAACATTAACGACACTTTAGAGTCGTCATAAAAACAGTGACGACACTTAGAGTCGCCATTGAAAATATTAACGACACTTTAGAGTCGTCATTGTTTTAAAAAATTTAAAAAAATACCATGACGACTTTTCATACAAATCTGAGAAAAAAAAATCTAAAAAAAAATTGCAAACGAAAAATTTGAAAAAAAAAAGTTAAACTCTAATTAAATAAGATTAACCCTAATTAACTGAAATTATCACTAATTAGATAAGGGTAGATTATCCAATACTAAAATATTTAGATAAGGGCTGACTCAAATTAGGTTTGGGTGACCCTTTTTGTCTTCTAGTGGGAGGCCCCTAATTAGTTTTTAGGGCCCCCAATTAAACGAGGAGATTTATCTATTCCTGTAGTTTTTTCTGTGTGATACAGATTTGTTTATTAAAGTCTTCGACTTTGGGTCGTAGCAACTCTTAGTTGTGGGTGAGATCAGCTAAGGGAATCAAGTGCGTAGTATCCTGCTGGGATCAGAGACGTAAGGAGCGCAACTGTACCTTGGATCAGTGTGAGATTGATTGGGGTTCAACTACAGTCCAGACCGAAGTTAGTTTGTATTAGGCTAGTGTTTGTAGCGACTTAATACAGTGTGTGTTCAATCTGGACTAGGTCCTGGGGTTTTTTTGCATTTGCGGTTTCCTCATTAACAAAACTTCTGGTGTCTATGTTATTTATTTTCTGCATTATATTTTGTTATATAATTGAAATATCACAGGTTGTGTGTTGAATCGATCAATTGGTAAATCCAACCTTTGGTTGTTGATTGAAATTGATTGATACTTGAACATTGGTCTTTGGTACCGTTCAAGTTAATTTCTCTTGTATTCAATTAGACTCACAGATTTATATTTGTTTGAGTAAGGATTGAATCGAGAAATTGAGATATAACTCTTTGATATACTTTTCATTAAGATTGAGTCTGACTGTCTAGTTGATTCTCTTAAAAGTATATTGGAGTTAGTCCATACAGATTGTTAAGCGAAATATTGGGTGAGGTTGTTGTACCCCCACTTTTTTCAATTGGTATCAGAGCAGGAAAACATGTTTAAGACCTCATAAGTATGTGTTTGTAAGCGATCTGACTGTATGGACAGTAAAGTCTATATAAACGCTTCACCAGGATTAAATCCTAATCGTAGAAAAAGTTCTGAAAAACTTGTTATTATCCAGAAAAAGTTGGATGAACAAATCCAGATCAACTCTGATCTTGTTGCAGAAATTTCAATGTATAAGGATTTGAAATCTGTCAAAATTCCTTCAATGGATTTGAATAACTCTGTTCATTCTTCACTCAAGAATGACCATAAGTCAGGTGATAAACGAGGTCTAGGCTTTGTGAAATCTGATAGGACTCAGAACTACTCAAACGAGATTAAAGATGTTGGTCCATGTATGTTTTGTGACTCTTACAATCACTTTCAACATACATGTATGTCCTTCCGGAAAATTTTAAAAGTTGCAATTAATCTTCATAAGAAAGCTGAACAACTGTTTACTTCTTTGAAGGGATCTACAAAACTAACAAGAAATCCTATACATGATAGTAGTGTTAGCATGGGAGCTTTTGCTTTAAAATCAACATCGCCCTTTCAATGGATTCTTGACAGTGGATGTAGCCGACATATGACTGGTGATCTCTCGTGGTTTGTAACTTCAACCGACTATGAAGGAGGTCCGATAATATTTGTAGATGGGAGTTCTTTGCTACATAAGCAAGAAGGGGACGATCGACTTCCGGCGTTCTTGAAATCCATGATGTAGTATACGTTAAAGGTATGATTGCAAACCTTCTTTCTATTAGTCAAATCGTGACAAAGGCCATAGAGTTGTCTTCAATGCAAATGGATGTGACATTGTAGACAAAGCTGGAAAAGTAATTTTTTAGGGAACTCGTGGTAAAAACAACTGTTATCTTCTGGATACTCGGTTCAATAATTATTTCAACTTGACTAAGGTGAAATCTACACATCTTTGGCATGAGCGTTTTGGTCACATCAATTATCGTCTTCTAACTAAGATCATTAATAAAGAACTTGTTAAAAGCGTTCCCAAAATCAATGCAAAGATTGATGGTGTATGTGGTGTCTGTCAAAAGGGTAAACAAACGAAAGTTCACCATAAATTATCTCGAGATATTCTCACAAAAGCTCCACTTGATTTAATTCATATGGACCTCTTCGGACCTATTCAACAACCCGCGGTTGCGGGTAAGAAGTACGCTTTAGTTATGGTAGATGATTATACCAGATTCACTTGGGTAGCATTTCTATCTCATAAGAATGAAACCCTTGATGAATTCAAGATTATTGTTAATAGAATCCAGAACGAACAAGGTCGCAAACTAAAGAAAATCAGAAGCGATCGTGGAACTGAATTCAAGGACACTAAGGTGTTTGAATTTTGTGACGAACTGGGGATTATTCAACAATACTCACCACCCATTACTCCTCAAGCTAATGGAGTTGCAGAAAGATTTGATAGGTGTAGAATACACCTAATTTACTATCTAGTAGTTTATGCTTTCTTTGCTATTTTTCTTGTAAATTATGTATTTTACGCTTGTTTTGAGTTTTGTAGCTACTGTGGAGTCGCACGGAGGAAAAGAAGAAGAAATCACCCAATTTGAGCCAAAAGGGCAAAAAGGTCATTTTACGGGAGAACACTATCTGGAGCCTAGCCAAGGTTAAGGGGCAACCCAATTTGAAGGAGTACTAAATACGGACCCGAGGATAAGGGGCTGGACACTTTAGGCTAGCTCTTATCAGAAATGACCACCTGTTATAGGCACCCATCTGGGGTGGCT
Organism: Papaver armeniacum; assembly: GCA_023531295.1. Lineage (NCBI taxonomy): Eukaryota > Viridiplantae > Streptophyta > Magnoliopsida > Ranunculales > Papaveraceae > Papaver > Papaver armeniacum. The sequence continues at coordinate 29,468 of JAJJWW010005840.1, forward strand.
CTTATGTTGGGCGTTTTGATCCCAAATCATTAAACGAACCCTAGATCGAGAATTATCTTTACTCTCAATCATCTCCACACCTGAAACCGAGAGATGTTTTCTCTCGTTTGAAATCATTTTCATTCATTCACTCATTTCTCTATATTCGAAAATGAGAACGAGTTCTCATTGTGAAATTTGGATGTCACTGTTGAAACCGATGTCCGCCTTAGAACTGAAATGGAGAAATCAAGATCAATTGAGAATGATGGATGAAGGCTGTACTCGAGGTTATGAATCTCGAGAGAGTCGATGTCGTTGTGATGGATGGTATGGAATCGAAAGGAGGAAGAAACTTGGGTTGTGTCTTTGTGTTTGAGAGACAAGAGAAGATTGGATCAAATCCGTGAGTGATTGAATGGGTTAAGCGAAGTTGGGTTGAACTCGATTTAGGATTTGAGTGAAAGAAGGGAGTGATTTGGTGCTGTGAGTTATTGCTGCCATGAGAAGAGAAGTTAGGGATCGACAGGTTTCGGTTGAGAAGAACAATAGCTGTGAGAGAGGAAATTGATGCTGCTGTTGATGTTATGAAGACTCAGGGTTTTGTTGATTGCTTAATACTGGGGAGTTTAACGCGATAGCAATGGAGCTCAGGAATGAATTTGAGCATTGCCTGTATATTGGATGGTGAAAACAGAGTCTGGGTTCGAATTGGTTTTGATTTTCATGGGTTGATGTTTGAGAGATTGAAGTCTGGATTATGAGTTGAGCTGCTGCTATTTTGGGTCTGTGAATGGATGAATAAATCAAAGAGATGGGTTTTGAAGAAGTGCAATTTAAACTCAGAGATTATGGGTTATGGTGCTGTTTGAACCAAGATGGTGGTGCTGTGTTTGAATCTGGCGCTACTGAAGAACAAAAAGGAATTAGTGGTCGAAAAGTGAAGTCGTTGAGATTTGCGAAGGTGATCTTTGTTGGTTGAAGTGAAGATGGTGATTTTGAGATGCTATGTCATAAGGGAGCTGGCATATGAATTGCAATGGGTCTGATGGCTATGAAGTTGCAGGAGCAGTGAGGACCGAATGGTTGTGAGGTGATGCTGCTGAAGCAATGAGTTCAGGGAAGGAATGCAGAGAGGGATTTGTTGTGTAGTTGAGCTGAAATGGCAGGTGGTGGTTTATGGAGCTGTTGCTTGTGAGAAATGAGTCTGAGTTCACTGTGGTTATCTATGTATGTTGTGGATGCAAGTAAAGGGCAGGTGGTCTAGGGAGGATATACAGATGAGAGAGAGTTGTCTTTGTCGGTTGCGGTGGTGGCGCAAGGCTAGGTTAAAGCCTTTACCCTTATTTGCGTATGGTTATGGGTTTGTTATGGTCTTTGCTAAACCGAGCCGGCATGACAGGGCATGAGCCGAGTCAAGTTGGATGAATATGAGATGGAAGAGGGATGTGCTAAGTTGATGGTGATGCAAAGTAGTTTTGAATGGACTTTGGTAGTCCGAGAGAATAAAGGGCCCGAGGGATGAATCGAAGCCGCACAAGTGAAGAAGGAATAGCCATGATGGGCGAGGCGTGAAGCACAATCATTGTGCAACAACACGGCTCCGGCGAGCCATGGCAACTTAGCCGAGTCAGCCCGATTATTGGACTCGAATGCCGACTCGGGTTCGACTCGTGACTCTTGACCTTGACCCCGATTGACTAACGGTTGATCGTTAGTTTGACTAACTGATAATGAGCGAATCTTGGACGGAATATTCTCCCGATTGGACAGAAATTTTCAGGCGACCGGCGGTGACAATTCCGGCCACAATCCCAGTTTTCCGGCGAGCAAAAATTTCAGAATTTTCTATGGACTTCTCTCATGAGTGTGAAGACTTGGGCTAGGAATTGGATGGAGAGTTGGACTCAAATTTGGAAAGAGAAGGTGGAAGAGTTGAGAAAAGCTTGGAATTGGAAATTGAATTGCAAAAGGAAAAGGATTCTATTCCTTAGAAGATTTGGAGAATATTGAAGCCTATAAATAGAGAAGTTTTCTACAACTTCTACACACATCTCTACACACAACACTTTTCTTTTCTTATTCTTTGTGTGAACTCCTTAACATGAGTAGTTAATTTTATTGATTGAGGATGAATTCCTAGTTCTTAATATATGTTTTGAGTATTGTTTCAATTCTATCTTGAGGTTTTTCACATGATTATCGATTGTTTTTACTAATAGGAATGATCTTAATGACATTCATGATTGATTGATAGATTGTTTGGGTGGCCAACTAAATTGATTTGTCGATTTAATCTAAAGCTAGTGAAAGTTAGGGGATAAGTAATCGTTTCTTGACTCTTTACATAAGTAGCAAACACGAGACCTTGCGGAGGGATTCCGTGGAGCAATTGTGTGTGAAAACAACGTTAGCAAGTAGACCTTGATCTAAGAGTCTAACTACTAATATTGACCTAATAAGTTCATAAATCTTAATGCGTTTATTTAAATTACATCTAGAGTGATCACTACTAGGTGGTTTGGTAAATAGAATCCGTAGGCGAGAACAGTATCCGGTGATACAAGGGATTTAGGGGTTTAGCAAGCGATCTTGCTTACCTACGGTTGGTGATAATTTGTGACTAATAACAAGTAGAAAAGAACATAACTTGATTCATTGTTTCGTAATGAAGAAGGATTCCTTGGTCTTGTCTCTCTTATTGCTTTCAACTTTCGATATTAATTGCTTTGTTTATTTTTCTTTTGCTTTTTACACCCCCTTTTCGTGACAATTTTTACAACTAAGATCTCTTGCTCCTCGTGGGAACGAACTTGACTTCCATTATATTATTTTTAATTGAGTGGAAATATTGAATTAATTTGATTGCACCTACGACACGCATCAAATTTTGGCGCCGCTGCCGGGGGCAACGGGCGATTTTTAGTTGTTTTATTTTTCTTTTTGCTTTATTCTTGCTTTGTTAGATTCTTTCCGTATCTAACTTAGTTTGTGAGAATCTTGTTTCAGGTGTTATACCTTTGGTGAATGCTTAAAGGGGGTAGACCGAGTCCAATACGTCTTCGATCCGGCACTCAACTAAAGGATTTCATTCGAGCGATTAACACTCCACTTCCTCCTTCTTCATCAAGTGATTCGGACAGAGAGGAAGAAACGATGGCTGATCGTACACTAAAGGACCTAGCTTCTCACAAGCTTGACACACAACAATGGTGTATCCAAACTAAATCAACCTTCGAGATCAAGCCGGGGTTGATTAGAGAGTTACCAAAGTTCCATGGCATGGTGAATGAGGACCCAAACAAACATCTTATGGACTTCTACACCATAGTTATGGCTATGCTTCCACCGGAGACTAATGCGGATGGAGCAATGTTGAAAGCTTTCCCGTTTTCTTTGGCGGGCAATGCTAAGGAATGGTTATATTATTTGCCTTCCGGAAGTATCACAACATGGAATGGGATGAAGAAACTTTTCCTCGAGAGATATTTTCCCGCATCCAAAGCTACTCAAATTCGCAAGGAGATTTGTGGATTGAAACAACAAGTGGGAGAATCATTGTATGAATGTTGGGAGCGATACAAGAGGTTGGTGGCAAGCTGTCCACACCATCAATTTAGTGATGCTATGATACTCCAATACTTCTATGAAGCTCTCCACCCAAGTGATAGGTCTCTTCTTGACGCCGCGGGTGGTGGTGCATTAATGAATAAGACGGTGGCCCAAGCTACCGAGTTGATTGAAAGTATGGCGGCAAACTCGCAACAATTCTACACAAGGGATGAACCAATGGTTAGGCGAGTGCATGAAGTTAGTGATTCGTCATCACATCTTGATCAAAGGATGAGTAACATGGAGATAATGATGCAAAGGATTGCCGCGGTAATTATTCCGGATAATGAGACCGAACAAGTGAATGCTTTATATCCGAATCAAAGGCCAAGGTACGATCCATACTCGAATACTTACAATCCCGGGTGGAAGGATCATCCCAACTTTAGTTATGCAAACAAGCAAGCGGCGGTTTCCAATCCGTATGAGCAACAAGGTGGTTTTCAACAATCACGCTTTTCAACCTCAACAACAATTTCAACCACAACAAGTCAAGGAGCGTGATTCTTTGAATGATGACAAGCTCAATGTGTTAATGCAAGGTATGCAAGGTCTTACTTCTATGTTCCAACAAAGCCAACAACACCAACAAAAGACCGATTCGGGCAATCAAGGAGTTACAAATTCAAGTGGGGCAATTAGCGACCGATGTGAACTTATTGAAAGCGCAAGCGTCCACAAAACTTCCTTCACAACCAATTGTTAATCCAAGAGAGAGCGTTAATGCGATTACCTTGAGGAGTGGGAAACAAGTGGAGCAACCAAATCAACAAGATAAGGTGTATGATGAGAAAGAGGAAATTGAAACCGCACCAAAGGAGAAAACATCTCCAACCAACCAACCCGAGGAGACGGTTCCTACTTTCACAACTCCACCTCCGTTCCCTAGCCGATTTGCTAAATCAAAGAGAGACTTGGAATACATGGATATTTGGGAGATCTTTAAGAAAGTACAAGTCAATATTCCACTCATAGAAGCTCTTCGTCAAATTCCTCGTTGTGCAAAGTTCTTAAAGGAGTTGTGCATGAAGAAGAAAAGGTTGAAAGGGAATGAAGTCATGAGTGTGGGGGAGAATGGGCGTTTATTCTCAAGAAACTCCCACCAAAATTAAAGGACCCCGGTAGTTTCAATATACCTTGCACAATTGGTAAAACAAGGTTTACTCGAGCTTTGCTAGATTTGGGAGCATCGGTTAATGTTATGCCTTCCTCGATTTATGATTCTTTGAATCTCGGTCCTCTTAAGGAGACCGGGGTAGTTCTTGAACTTGCTAACCGATCTAATGTTTACCCGAAAGGGATTGTTGAGAATGTTTTGGTGCAGGTTAATAAGCTTGTATTTCCGGCCGATTTCTATGTCTTAGACATGAATGATGAGAATTCTTCCAAGTCTACACCTTTGCTTTTGGGTAGACCATTCTTAAGCACCGCCGGAACAAAGATTGATGTCCAAAATGGCACCTTGACTATGGAGTTTGATGGTACACTCATTCACTTCAATATCTTTGAGACAAAGCGATACCCTAGTGATGTGACATCATGTTTTCCCGTGAAAGAGATTGATCCGGGCTAATGAATCTTGCAAGAGCTAAGTCGGGCCGTCGACTTTAAAACAAGCGCTTAATGGGAGGCAACCCATAGGTTTTGTATTTCTTATCTTTTTGCTTTTTGTTATTTCTTTTTCTTGTTCCTTATCATGTTAAAATTTCCCACCTTGACTTTACTAGGAGGATTCAATTACATTGAGGACAATGTAAGGTTTAAGTGTGGGGGAGTGGTTAAGCATGTTTTTAAAACGAAAATTACAAAAAAAAATTAAAAAATTTTTTTAAAAAAAAAAAAAAGTTTTACTTAAAAATTCCAACTTTTAAAGATTTTAGAGTCACTAGCATACTTCTAGGTATGTTTACATAGAGATTTTGACCGACATAATTGAACTTGGAAATGTTAGAGAACTACATTCGGATTTCTTGCTTGTTTGAGTGTTAAATAATGGATTTAATCATGCCGGTGATGCGAATTTGGTGTGGGGAGAAGTGCGTTATTAGAGTTCTTTGATCAATCATTAGTGGAGACTACCCGTATTCATATCATGTGAGGCACCGACCAGAAATTTTCCATTTACTAAAGAGCTTCTTTTGAGTGTGTGTCACCGTACGTTAATTTCGGGTAGAATGGTGAGCTACCCAACCTCCCACCAATAGAAGCACTACTCTTTGATCTCTTGAGTGCTAATTTTGTCAATCATGAGGGTGACGTCCATGGATGAAAGCTTCCTTCTTGTAGTTCGATTTGCAGTTAGCACCATTCTCTCTCGCGACAATAACGGATCCATAGAAACACATTCATCATCAACAAGGAGCGACATCAAAATCTACAAGGAAAGTTGGAAAAGTTTAAGGTTTACAAGCAACGGAATGAGAAAAAGAGCAAATTTCAAATTCAAGTAAAGCAACATACAAATGAGCGGATGTTACATATATGTTGAAGACTTACACTACAATGAGGTCATTTTATATTCAAGTATGAAGACTTATTCATGAAAGCGAAGAAAATTAAAAGGTGAGAATTTTTTGAAGTTTATGATTCCAAGACAATACAAGTTGTGAAGAATCAAGCGGTAAAATACTTCTCCCACGGCCATGGTCTATTTTTGTATTTAATTTCTCTTGTTTCAATTTTAATTAACAAAAAAAAAAAAAAAAAAAAAAAAAAAAAAAAAAAAAAAAAAAAAAAAAAAAAAAAAAAAAAAAGAGAAAAACAAGAGAAATATTTGTTCTTATTTAATGAGCCGTGGGGAAGGAAAATTTATAAGGAAGTTTCAAGCGACAAGGATTTCAAGGTAAAGAGTTATAAAATGTCAAGGATTTATGAAATTCGAGGGTTTATCATCAATAGTTGAAACCGAAGACGAAGACGAAGAAGAAAGACGAGGAGCGGAAGACGTTTCTATTGGATGCCGTGAGAGTGGTGTTATCATAATTGGCGATCGGATGTGAAGGTGAGTAAGTAATCTCATCCTCGATAATATGGTTGATTTCCTTTCTTAGAGATCGTCAGAAAAATGGTTTTTCAAAATATTAAAAGATGTGGGTTTTTAAAAATATTTCGGAAGTTATCCTTACCACCATTCAACGTGATGCAGGATTTCTATCTTCATTCCTACCTGCACACATGTGAGAACCATAAAAAAGCCGTCTTTTTGAGTGCAATTATCATAAAATCCTATTTGGTGAGGCAGAAGTCGAGGCGAAATGCTTATTGATCGTTTCTCAAACACGCATTCTCTCATTATGGTGTGGTTATTTCTCACTTAACATTTAAGAATGAGAATATGTTCTTTAGTATTTCTAACTTCTTATTACTAGAATGCAGAAACTCTATGTCCTCATAACTCTTTGGATGCTTGGGACGCTTGAACGCTTTGAAGTTGTGAGTTTTTAGTTTGATTTGCTCGAGGACTAGCAAAGTCTAAGTGTGGGGGAATTTGATAGGTGTAGAATACACCTAATTTACTATCTAGTAGTTTATGCTTTCTTTGCTATTTTTCTTGTAAATTATGTATTTTACGCTTGTTTTGAGTTTTGTAGCTACTGTGGAGTCGCACGGAGGAAAAGAAGAAGAAATCACCCAATTTGAGCCAAAAGGGCAAAAAGGTCATTTCACCAAGGAGAACACTATCTCGGAGCCTAGCCAAGGTTAAGGGGCAACCCAATTTGAAGGAGTACTAAATACGGACCGGTCGAGGATAAGGGGTTTGGACACTTTAGGCTAGCTCTTATCAGAAATGACCACCTGTTATAGGCACCCATCTGGGGTGGCTCTTATGTTGGGCGTTTTGATCCCAAATCATTAAACGAACCCTAGATCGAGAATTATCTTTACTCTCAATCATCTCCACACCTGAAACCGAGAGATGTTTTCTCTCGTTTGAAATCATTTTCATTCATTCACTCATTTCTCTATTCTGAAAATGAGAACGAGTTGCCGCTGTGAAATTTGGATGTCGCTGTTGAAACCGATGTCGCTGCCGAACTGAAATGGAGAAATCAAGATCAATTGAGAATGATGGATGAAGCTGCGTCTGAGGTTATGAATCTGAGAGAGTCTGATGTCGTTGTGATGGATGGTATGGAATCGAAAGGAGGAAGAAACAAAGGGCCGTGTCTTTGTGTTTCGTAGAGACGAGAGAAGATTGGATCAAATCTGTGAGTGATTGAATGGGTTAACTGAAGTTGGGTTGAACTCGATTTAGGATTTGAGTGAAAGAAGGGAGTGATTTGGTGCTGTGAGTTATTGCTGCCATGAGAAGAGAAGTTAGGGATCGACAGGTTTCGGTTGAGAAGAACAATAGCTGTGAGAGAGGAAATTGATGCTGCTGTTGATGTTATGAAGACTCAGGGTTTTGTTGATTGCTTAATACTGGGGAGTTTAACGCGATAGCAATGGAGCTCAGGAATGAATTTGAGCATTGCCTGTATATTGGATGGTGAAAACAGAGTCTGGGTTCGAATTGGTTTTGATTTTCATGGGTTGATGTTTGAGAGATTGAAGTCTGGATTATGAGTTGAGTCTTTTTATTATTTTGGAGTCCGTGAATGGATGAATAAATCAAAGAGATGGGTTTTGAAGAAGTGCAATTTAAACTCAGAGATTATGGGTTATGGTGCTGTTTGAACCAAGATGGTGGTGCTGTGTTTAAATCTGGCGCTACTGAAGAACAAAAAGGAATTAGTGGTCGAAAACAGAAGTTGTTGAGATTTGCAGAAGGTGATGCTGTTGGTTGAAGTGAAGATGGTGATTTTGAGATGCTATGTCATAAGGGAGCTGGCATATGAATTGCAATGGGTCTGATGGCTATGAAGTTGCAGGAGCAAAGTGAGGACCGAATGGTTGTGAGGTGATCTTCTTTGAAGCAATGAGTTCGGGGAAGGAATGCAAAGAGAGGGATTTGTTGTGTAGTTGAGCCGAAATGGCGGGTGGTGGTTTATGGAGTCGTTGCTTGTGAGAAATGAGTCCGAGTTCATTTGTGGTTATCTATGTATCTTTGTGGATGCAAGTAAAGGGCAGGTGGTCTAGGGAGGATATACAGATGAGAGAGAGTTGTGCTGTCGGTTGCAGTGGTGGCGCAAGGCTAGGTTGAAGGCACTGCCGCAGCTGCGTATGGTTATGGGTTTGTTATGGTGCTGCTAAACTGAGATGGCATGACAGGGCATGAGCTGAGCTGAAGTTGGATGAATATGAGATGGAAGAGGGATGTGCTAATTTGATGGTGATGCAGGCGAGTTTTGAATGGACTTTGGTAGTCAAGAGAGAACTGTGGCCTGAGGGATGAATCTGAAGCTGCACAAGTGAAGAAGGAATAGCCATGATGGCTGAGGCGTGAAGCACAATCATTGTGCAACAACACAGCTCTGGCCAGAGCCATGGCAACTTAGCCGAGTCAGCCCGATTAAATGGACTCGAATCTCGACTCTCGATTCGACTCGTGACTCAGACCTTGACCCCGATTGACTAACGGTTGACTGTTAGTTTGACCTAACGGTAACAGAATCTTGGACGGAATATTCTCCCGACGGACAGAAATTTTCAGGCGACCGGCGGTGACAATTCCGGCCAAATTCCGTCCATGATCCCAGTTTTCCGGCGAGCAAAAATTTCAGAATTTTCTATGGACTTCTCTCATGAGTGTGAAGACTTGGGCTAGGAATTGGATGGAGAGTTGGACTCAAATTTGGAAAGAGAAGGTGGAAGAGTTGAGAAAAGCTTGGAATTGGAAATTGAATTGCAAAAGGAAAAGGATTCTACTCCTTAGAAGATTTGGAGAATATTGAAGCCTATAAATAGAGAAGTTTTCTACAACTTCTACACACATCTCTACACATAACACTTTTCTTTTCTTATTCTTTGTGTGAACTCCTTAACATGAGTAGTTAATTTTATTGATTGAGGATGAATTCCTAGTTCTTAATATATGTTTTGAGTATTGTTTCAATTCTATCTTGAGGTTTTTCACATGATTATCGATTGTTTTTACTAATAGGAATGATCTTAATGACATTCATGATTGATTGATAGATTGTTTGGGTGGCCAACTAAATTGATTTGTCGATTTAATCTAAAGCTAGTGAAAGTTAGGGGATAAGTAATCGTTTCTTGACTCTTTACATAAGTAGCAAACACGAGACCTTGCGGAGGGATTCCGTGGAGCAATTGTGTGTGAAAACAACGTTAGCAAGTAGACCTTGATCTAAGAGTCTAACTACTAATATTGACCTAATAAGTTCATAAATCTTAATGCGTTTATTTAAATTACATCTAGAGTGATCTACTACTAGGTGGTTTGGTAAATAGAATCCGTAGAAGTGAGGCGAGAACTTCCGTATCCGGTGATACAAGGGATTTAGGGGTTTAACACCCGATCTAGCTGCTTTACCTACGGTTGGTGATAATTTGTGACTAATAACAAGTAGAAAAGAACATAACTTGATTCATTGTTTCGTAACGAAGAAGGATTCCTTGGTCTTGTCTCTCTTATTGCTTTCAACTTTCGATTTTAATTGCTTTGTTTATTTTCTTTTGCTTTTTACACCCCCCTTTCGTGACAATTTTTACAACTAAGATCTCTTGCTCCTCGTGGGAACGAACTTGACTTCCATTATATTATTTTTAATTGAGTGGAAATATTGAATTAATTTGATTGCACCTACGACACGCATCAAAGAATATGAACATTCAGGAAATGGCCAGGGTAATGCTCCATAACAAAAACTTACCTTTAAGGTTTTGGGGAGAAGCTGTCTTTACGGCATGTTATTTGATCAACCGTGTCTACCTACGGTCTAAAACTCTAAACACTCCTTATAAGTTGTGGTACGGTAGAAAACCCAACTTATACTATCTCAGAGTGTTCTAAGTAAGTGCTACATTCTAAAAGATCGAGAACAAGAGAGGGAAATTCGATACTAAAAGTGATGATGGTATCTTTCTTGGCTATGCCTCGATAGTCGTGGTTTTCGAGTGTTTAATCTCAGAACCCAAGTTATTATGGAATCTGCTAATGTTATCATTGATGATGTTAGTAATTTTCATCATGATAATCCTCCTGCTGAATTGCCTCCAACATAGACAATTGAGAAAGTCAAAGAAATCCCAGAATCAGTTGAAGTCATCCCTATAGTTGCAGGAAATCCCACAATACATCCCTCACAAGAATTCATAATAATCAACACATCTTTAAGATCGACAATCACACTTTTTATTAATTGAGTTTAGGAATATTACAAGGAGTAAATGAAATCAAGAATACAACTACTGTTCTAGACGTTCTCTCTCCTCAAAACTTTTTCTCCACTCTCAAAAAGATCTCTTTCACCTTAAGCCTGTTCGGCTATTTATATAGGATATTACATAGTGGGTGACAGCTAAGCTGTCCTTTATTTTTGGATCTGACTTGCGATATTCTCGCAAGTATACAAGTGTTAGATTTCGCAACACTCCTAAATCTCGCTAGGTCTCCACATCTTTCTCGTGTTTTGGCTGTCGTCATCTGTCACGTCATTTCTGTAACCAATCTGCGATGTCTTCGCAATGTGTTGTATAATGGTTTCGCAATGGTATTGATGTTGCGATATTCTGATCCTACATCTTGCCTCTTCTCATGTCTTCTCTGCGAAGGAGAGAATGTCATGAGAATTAGTGCTTCAAAATGCCATGACCGTTCATTTTTCCATATTCTTCGTATTGACATGATTTTGTACTTTTACTTTGAGAATTTATTACACGTATCTCTTCTTCCATCCATTTCTTGACTCGTCCTTTTCAACCGCTATTTCTCAACCGTTCACGTCTACTCTTCGCATTAAATGTGCTTATCTTCTCGAGAATTCTTCTCTCTATATATATTCTTCTCATTCTTTTCTTCTTCTTTTTTACTTTCCTTCTTGTCTTTTCTGCAACTTTTCTTCACTGTTTCTCCGTAAATTCCGCACATGTTGCCGTAAATTTTCTTGTTTCTACTTCTTTTGATCTTTAATTTTTTCTTCATTCCCATACTTAAAATGCCTCCAGCTGGTCGTAAATATGAAACTTCTCTTGAAGGAATTGAGAGAAAGATCTCGAAGGGAGGGTTTTACATTAGCCACCATTCCCGATCAAGGAGCTAAATCCATTCTTTCTGCTAAATTGTTTTCTGATCATCATTGTGATGATAAAGAAATCATAGTTTTGCTTGGTCAGATTCTCGCTGACCTTCCCATTCCTCTCTATGATCCTAACCTTCCTTTGTTTTACGAAATTCTTGCTCATGCGAACTTCTCGCGAGCCATCTACCAATTGAGTGGGGATTGCATTCTCTTAATACTTGAATTCGCCAACCGCGGTGCTGGTAAAGGATCTCTTTATCCAAAATAAGTTAGGGATCCTGAATTTGAGGATTTAGAAATACTCGCCGAAAAATACACAGTAGAGAGCTTCTTTGAAAATTATGAAATAATAAACATGAAGAATGATAAAACTCGCTGGGGTATTCGCTTGAAGAGGAAATAAAATGTTGCCAGCGATAGAACACTTATGCAGGACATTGATTGGCATTCTGGCAAGAATAATACTCCTCTCCAATCTAAAGATGACAGATGGTGTGTCTTTACATTAACTCTGAAGTGGCCTTATATTTCTGGTTCAAATGTGCTTCCTGCGAATCTCGCTGCTTATCAACCTTGGGTATTTAATTGGCCCGAAAAAGAGAAAGAGGTATATTTCTTAAATTTCGCTCAGTTTATAGTCCTCATTCCTCTTTATACCTATTAGTCTTGCGAAAATTTCAGGTTTACAAGCTAAGAAGAAGCTACAAAAGGACTAAGAAGGCAAGCACCCTAGCAGCGCTTCGTTCAATCATGGATGAAGTAATAAATACTTTCTTTTATTATTTTTAACAATATTGTTGCCTCTGTTTCTTATCTTCATTTGTGTGCGAAGGTTGGTGTTGTAGTTGTTGAAGAAGAAGGATCTAAGGTTGCGAAGAACAAAGGCAAGGGTAAAGGTTCTCTTCGCAAGGAGAAGTCCGCTGCCCCACCTTCAAAGAAGCGAAAAGTTCACTCTCCTTCTCCTTCAAATATTCAGTCTGGCGAAAGCTCTGATGATGATGATAATGATGATGTTGATATTTCTTTCGCAAGGGAAGATTTTCCATCTGAATCTTCTATGGCACAACTGTCTAGCATCTTCTCTGACTCCATGCAAGGGATTGGGGATGATCATCTCACTAGCACATGCAAAGCTCTTGCGAATATCTGTGATACCCCTTTCTTTGGATGGTGATGATTCTCTTCGTGGAGTCTCCGGATCGGTGACTCTAGCTTTCGAATTCACTTGGTATCTTGGTATTCCTTCGTTTCTCTATTTCTTCATAATTATGATTTAAAGTTATACTATATCTTGACAATTTTTCATTTTCCTTGTTGGGAAGGCTTCTTTCGCTGTTGCCTCATATTTGGAAAAAAGACGTGGGATTCTTGAAAAGAAGAATCTTTAACTTCGCAAGAGAAATGAAGAATTAGAAGCTGAAGTTGTTGCTCTTCGTGAAAAGAACAAACAATTAGAAGCTGATTCTTCTACTTAAAAGGACAAAATATCTAGTCTTCAAGATGCAAATAAGCAACTTTATGGTATGAAATTTTTCTCTTTTCCTTTATTTTGTTTTCTCATTATCCTCCCTCATCTAATTTATCATTTTCGCAGACGTCTATGATCTTTCTGATGAAGCCATTCTCCTTCACTCATTCCCCAATTCTATGGATAATAATACCCTTCTTGAACACCTTAATAATTCTTTGAATATTTTTTCAAATGACAAGATTAAATCTCTTCCCATAAATGAACTCAGATCCAAACTTCGCCTCTTATAAATTGACCATAGATCCAGCTTGGGCTTAGCCATGAAATTTAAGCGTTTCTATCTTAACTCTAAAGAGAAAATCAATACTTTAAGAACCAAGATCATTGATCTCATAGATGATTAAGATCGCATCGCTAGACAATGTGCTCAAACGTTAGCTAAATTCCAAGGAACTCTTCTTCAGGTTCAAATTGTACGAGATAAATCTAACCGCAAAAATGCTGTACTTAGCGAAAGAGAGAATCAAATTCGCTCCCTTCTTCTCATAAATAATGATGATGAATTAGCTTGGGCTGCGAAAGTTCTAGATGACGCCAGAAATAATCTAGGTGTGAATGTTAGTCTTCAAGCTGAGCACACGTCCTTGATTAGGGATATGATTTCTGACAGAGAAGGTTGTTAATTGTTCTTCTTTATTAATTGTTTTTCTTTCATAAATTGTTATCAAGTTGCTGATTCATTGTTATATGTTCGCAGGAGTTGAAGAGAGGTTTCGCAAAAGAATCGAAGAACTTGAATCTGAAAAGGAGCAGCTTGCAAAGGATCTTTCTTCTCGCAATGATAAATATTCTAGACTGAAGAATCAATTAAAGATTACCGTAGCGAATTTTAAGAATGACGCTATTCTTTTTCGCAATCAAACTATTAAGAAGGTCTGTGATGACAATAAGATCCTTCATTCCACATACCCTTGCCTCTTAGAAGAAATTCCAAAGAATGTACCTCCTCTGGATATCTCTGACAGTGATGCTAGTGAAGAAGAGAAATCTGATGACGGTAAAGAAGAAGAAGAATTTGATGAAGATGAAGAAGAAGAAGAATCAAACAAGAAATAGTTCTGTTTCCTTCTCTTTTCTTTTTTTGTAATATCTGTACATTCGTTCTTTAATCTCCTATCTTTGTAATCTTTTGCTGCAAATTTCTTCAACCTTCAAATGCAAGTTCTACCTTTTTTGTTTCTTCCTGCACATATTAAAAAAGCAACTCTTTTTCGCAATATGGTTAATCAATATATAATTATTAATCTTTCACCTCATGCGTGCGTAAATCTATCATATGGAGACAAATAACATGTTCTTATTTTATTCATTCCCATACTTGCCTCTGTTTTTTGTATCCAAATGAAATATTAAGCAAGTTACTTTTGAATAGAAACATGTATTTATGCCTCAGTTTCGCAGCTGTTTTTGTAGAATCTTCGCAATTAGGTATTTCTTGGTTTTTCCCAAGATTTCATTCTTTCTGGTTCTCTTATGTGGTCTTATTTTGCCTTCCTAGTTAAAGGTCTTATTTTGCCACCCTTGTCATTGCGACAAAATCGTCCAGGACGTCTTTGCACTTTCATGCAGAAACCCATTGATCTTGCCTTAACTTTTTTTTCTTTTGTCGTTTTTGTTGCGACAATATGACAGGCCTAAATATTCTTGCGAAAATAAAGCCCCATGACATTGTCGTCTTGCGACGAAATCGCAGGACGTCTTTACATTTTCATGTATTGACCCATTGATCTCGCCTTATCTTTCTCTTTTGTATTATTTCCTCTTCAGGATTGTCGCACAAATATGACAAGCCTAAATATTCTTGCGAAAATAAAGCCTCGTGACATTTGCGTCTTAAGACACTTATCAGCTCCCTAATGGAGGGTGCCGCCCTTATCTTCCCCTGGTTGCCCCTTCAAGGAGACGTACCTCTACCATACAAGGTTGGCTCCTCCCATCAGGTCTTAACAACAACCAGTTGTTTTCGCAGCCTCTTATCCCTTTTACCTATATGGCTTATGGTTACAAGACTGCACCCTAAGTGGGGTTTTCTTCGGGCCGAGTGCAGCATAAGTCAAGACTTGCCAAGAATGGCCGAGACGCTTCAAACGCCCCAGGCACTCTTGGCTCAACCGTGTACCTCGGTGCCTTGATCAGATGCCGCACTCCTTAGAAGAGACCCTCAGTCGTCCAACCTAAGTCTTAAGCTTAGGTTAAAAATCCAAGGTATCTCTCCTGGATGGGTTTTATTGACCCCAAATCTCCATGACTCAGGTTCCAGGGGCGGTGTAACCTTTTCGCTGAGCCATGCAACAGGTACCCCCTTCTATGACGCACTTTAGGTCTTACATTTGCCTCTTGCGAAATTTTGATTTCGCGAACTAGGGTGTACGCCATAGTAGGTTCGCCCCTTTCTAGTATGTCATTAATCTTTGATTATCTCTTGTCATTATCTGTGCGAAATTTTCGCGTATTTTTTCTTTGTTTTGGATATGTATAATCTCGCAATTATTCTTTCATAAGATCTTCACATAGATTCATTTTGTTTCAATCATACATCACTTCGCAGTCTACTCTTTCCCAAAACCTTTTATGGGTAATATCTCTTTAAGTATAATCTGTTCCACGGTCTATCAAGTCTATGACCCACATCTTTACCCTCAGGATCCATCAATCTATATGCCCCTGTTCCAGCTATATCCTTAATGATGTTGTAGGAGCAGAATATCGCGACATCAATACTTCACGAGATTAATAAACGACTACATTGCGAAGGCGTCGCAGGAAAGAAATATAAATGACGCAATAGATGACGAAAGCCAGAACGTGAGAAAAGTGTGAAGACTTGGTGAGATTTAGGAGTGTTGCAAGGAAAAATGTTTATAACACTCGCGACACTTCGCGAGTTATTCCCGAAAATAAAGGACGAGCTTATTTGTCATCCATTGTGTATTACCCTATATAAAGGGTTGAGTTAGTCTGTTGTGAGGAGAGTTCTTTTTGAATTGTTAAGCAAGTCATTAGGAGAGAGAAAATTTAGAGTGATTGTAATTTCTTTAGCTCTGTCTATCTAACCTTGTAAACATTTCAAGAAGATAATCAATAAAAAGATATAGTTATTCATCTTCAAATGGATTAGTAAAGTAAATTCTTGTGAGGGGTGTATTGTGGGATTTTCTGCAATTACATATGCGCTAGAAACAGGGAGGATTAGAAGATCAACCTTGTGAATTGAAAGAATCAGGAGTAACAAGAAAGAAATTTCGAATAACTTTCAACAATTTACTAAAATTGAGAAATGGCTAGAAGAAGGAATGCATCAGAACAACCAACAATTGTAAGGAGAAGTGGGAGATTAGCTGGAGAAAGGAGAAATGAAGTAGGTGAACCATCAAGGATAAACGCAAGAGATAGAGAAGAAGGTCAAATTCAACCACCAATTCAACCACCAATTCAACCAGCACCGAATAGAGTAATAGATTATGATAGGGTGAGCGTGCATACATGGAGATCAGATTCTATGGAAGAAAGAGAAGAAGTGCAACAATTGATGAATAATGGACAAGAGGAGAGAAATCGAGAAGAAATGGGAGAAACAGCTCATAGAAATGAAGAAATCGCAGCATTAGAAACGTTGAGACAAACAATACATGAAGAAAGGCGATTAGAAGCGGAAGAGAACGCAAATTTAACAAGGCAAAACCATGAGTTAAGAATGGAAAATATAAGGTTGCAGAATAGGAGGTCGAGAAGTAACACCAGATCAAGATCAGGATCGGTTAGAGATGATATGAGGAGAATATCACCTGTAGAAAACGTTAATGAAGAGAATCTAGGAAGAGAGCCAAATCTCGGTGAAGGATGCTGCGAAAGAAGGGAGGTAGTGTGTATTCCACGACCTGAGATTTTACAGAATGATCAAAATAATGGAAATCAAGGAAATATACAGCAGAATAGTCCAATTGGTGAAGAAAATCAGGAAGAAGGAAGAAGAATACTGCATGGGAGAGAAACACAGAGGAGACAAAAGGAGATTGAAGATGACATCGAAAAGCATTATATTGAACAAGCGCGTCTAGCTCGCGAAAGGGAAAGATTAAGAGTAGAAATGGAAGAACGGGAATTAGAAGAAGCAATTCGGCAGAATAATCATGACAATCGAGAAAGAAGGCGCGAGCAAAATCGCAACAATGGAAATATCAATGAAGAGTATGAAAGAATACAAAGGAGAGCTGATAGATAACCAAGAAGAGAAAACGATGAATACAATGGTGTGCGAATTCGAGAACGAGATGGAGGAGAAAGTCGCAGAGAAAGAAGAGAAGAAAATGTTGAACAAGAAAATCAAGATAGACATGAACGCAGAAGGAGAGAGGCAGAGCTAAAAAGACCGATAAATGCGAACCCCGATGTAAATGAACAAATTTTAAGAGAGTTGGCAGAGATGAGAGGAATGTTGAACAATAGAAGAGGAGGAGGAATGAGACCATTGGATGAGGCAATTGAAGAAGCTGCAAAAACCCCCTTTACACTAGAGGTGTAGTTGGGAGAAATACCTCCAAAGTGCAATTTACCCGCATTAACCAGCATTTTTGATGGAACAACTTGCGCAATACAACACATCAAAGCGTATGTAAGATGTATGTTACAATGGGAAAATCATGACGCTATATTGTGCAAATATTTCGCATCAAGTTTAACAGGAGAAGCATTGAAATGGTTTGAGGGTTTACCAAGAAACACCATCACGTCATTCAATCATTTACAAGCTATATTTTTAGGGGCATACATAAGTAACAACTCCTCGCGACCAGGAATTGAAGATGTATTTGGGCTGAAACAAAGAGTTGGCGAAAGTTTAAAACACTTAACTGTGAGATGGAAGACGATGTGTAGCGAGATGGCTGGATGAGTGGATGAAAGATATCTCATTTTATCATTCATAAATGCTATGTTCGCAACCAATTTGTTATATATTCAAATCTTTAGAGTTAAGAATACAATTACAATGACTGAGTTGCGAGAACTTCAGGTGGAATATATTGCTTTAGAGGAAAGGCAAAACGAGATGGAATCATACCCAGTTGCGAATACAAATTCAAACGCTGCGAATGAAAGTTTATTACCCAAACTGATAAACACGGTGGCGAGCACTTCGCAAGGTCAACAAGAAAGGACAATAGATGATGGACAGCCAAAGATAGTAGCTATGGGAAGCCGTGATCAAGAAGAATTTGAGAGAGAAAGGAATTACTACAACCGTGGCGGTAATAACAAAATTCAAAGACTTGATCAACCGCAAGAAGCTTATGGAAGTCAAAGGCAGAATTATCATGGAGGTCAGCGACGTCATAGAGTAGTATGGGAAGAAATCAAAATGCCACCATTAAATGCTAGCGTTGAAAAAATATGGGAAGCTATACTCTTGATGGAAAACATACCTGCGCCATGGAACATGGGGAATGAACCACTACCAAGTGATAGAAGTCACGAGTTCTGTTCTTACCACCGCTTTCATGGACACTTGACAAATGACTTCAGGAACATAAAAAGAATCATCCTCAGAATGATTGATCAAGGAAAGCTGAGTCATTTTCTAAAAGGTGAAGAGAAGGTTCAACCGTTACCACCACCGCCAGAAATGCACAGAACAAACTCAACAAAGGGGAAAGAAACATTCGTAATAGAAGTTGGAAAGAAAGCTAAAAATTTGTTTTGAAAGCTAAAAATTTGTTTTGTTTTGTTTTGGCGAAACAAGTGCATGAAAGCAGTGAAAATTATGATAGAAAGGAAACGTTAAGAGAATTGAATGGTATAGAGGCAGAGAGTAGCAGAAACAAAAAGTGTAAGAAGTGAATAATCATCAAACAGCAACAACAAAAGCTTGTTAAAGGTAAGTGGAAGAAACAATAATTGAAAAAGAAATATGCGAGGATTTCGCCATCAAGAATATATGACAATTTGATTGAAAAATTGAAGAACAAAAATGAGTAAACAATGTAAGATTGTGCGATGGCTTCGCAAACAAAATGAATGATTGAATGAATTAACAAAAATGAAAGAGTGAGTGAATGGGACGAACCTTTATGGCGCACACCCTAGTTCGCGAATGACATTTCGCAAGAGGCAAATGTAAGACCTAAAGTGCGTCATATAAGGGGGTATCTCTTGACATGGCTCAGGGGAAAGGTTACACCGCCCCTGGAACCTGAGTCATGGAGATTTGGGGCCCATGAAAGCCTATCCGGGAGAGATACCTTGGATTTCCAACTATATATGGTTATACCCTGGTTGGACGCCCGAGGGTCTCTTTCAAGGAGTCAGTGTATGCTCAAGGCGCCAGGGTACACGGTTGAGCCAAGAGTGCCTGGGTCATTTGAAGTGTCTCGGCCATTCTTGGCAAGTCTTGGTATATGCTGCACTCGGCCCGAAGAAAACTCCACTTAGGGTGCAGTCTCGTAACCATAAGCCATATAGGTAAGGGATAAGAGGCTGCGAAAACAACTGGTTGTTGTTAAGACCGGATGGGAGGAGCTAGTCTTGTATGGCCGATGTACGCCTCCTTGAAGGGGCAACCAGGGAGAAGATAAGGGCGGCACCATCCATTAGGGAGCTGATAAGTGTCAAAAGACGCAAATGTCATGAGGCTTTATTTTCACAAGGAAATTTAGGCTTGTCATATTTGTGCGATGATCCTGTAGAGGCAATAATACTGACGCAAGGATAAGGCGAGATCAATGGGTTTTTGCATGAAAATGCAAAAATGTCCTGCGATTTCGTCGCAAAGACGGCAATGTCATGGGATTTTACACTCGCAAGAGTATTTAAGCCTGTCATATTGTCGCAAATAAAATATCCTGCAGAGGCAAAAATACTTAACAAATGATAAGACAAGGTCAATGGGTCATTACATGAAAATGTAAAGACGTCCTGCGATTTTGTCGCAACGAGGGGTGGCGAAATAAGACCTTTAATTAGGAAGGCAAAATAAGACCACACAAGAATGATAAGGCAAGATCAATGGATTTCTTCATTCGTAAAGACATCCTGCGATCTTGTCGCAATAATGAACTTCAACTTAACTAAAGATACAGACATACATACAATTGAGGAAGCGAATAAGCTTGCGAAAACGATTATATTCCATCATAAAGTTACAAATAATAAAGGATGAAGTCAGAGATTTCATTACTCAGATATAATTGGTCAAATCTCTCATTTGAAAATGAATAACAGAGGCAAGTATGGGAATGAATAGGATAAAATCTTGTTATTCATTTCCACATGATGGATTTATGTATTCATAATCTTTGGTCGAGTTGAATTATAAAGAAAAATTGCTTGACGAATATGCGCAAGTAAAGAAAACAAAGATTGGATTCATATTTAGCAGTCCAAGAAGATTAAAAGAGTATATATACAGATATTACAAGAAGCGGAAGAAGAAAAAGAAGTTATTTCTTTGAGGATTCTTCTTCTTGGTCAGATTCTTCAATTATATCGTTCTTTTCGCCAGATTCTTCTTCTTCGCTAGCTTCACTATCAGAGACATACGAGAAAGGCATATCTTCAGGAATATCATCGCGAAGACAAGGATATGAACTAAGAGGAATGCGGTGATCATTACAAACTGTTTCGATAGTTTGATTGCGAAAACGAACAGCATTATTGTTGAAATTCGCCACTGTAGCTTGCAGTTGTTTCTTCAACTTAGAATACTTGTTATTGCGAAGAGAAAGGCCTTCTGCGAGTTCCCCTTTTTCAGACTCAAGTTCTTCAATCCTTGTCTGAAATCTCTTCTCGGATTCTACAAAACATATGATAATGAATTAACAATTCAATTACAATACTATAGAAGTAAGGAGCAGTAAAGCATAATAAAACAACCTTCTCTCGTCGGATATCATATCTTTAACCAAGGCAGTATGCTCGGCATGAAGACTAACATCAACACCTAAATTATTCCTGGCATTATCTAGAACCTTCGCAGCCCAGGCGAATTCGTCATCATTATTTATAACAAGAAGCGAACGAATTTGATCTTCTCGCTCATTAAGTATGGCATTCTGACGAAGAGATTCATCCGTTCAATTTGTACTTCGAGAAGAGATTTTTGAAATGTTGCTAATGCCTGCGCACCTTGGTTAGCAATGCGGTCTTTGTCATCTATGAGACCACTTATTTTCTTCCTTAAAAGTTCGGTTTTTCTATGGGAATCAAGATACATTTGTTTAAATCGGTTGGCTAAACCTAAACTAGCTCTATGCTCAATCTCTAAGAGGCGACATTTGGTTTGAAGTTCATTTAATGAAAGGGAATCAACTTTGTTTGACGAATTACTTAAAGACTCATTAAGATGGGTGAGAAGAACATCATTATCCATAGGCTCGGGGAATGAATGGAGAAGAATGGATTCTTCAGAGAGATTATATATGTCTGCGAAAATAATAAATCAGGCAAGAATAGTAAATGACAAAGTAAAGACGATTTGAAGAGCAAAAATTTCGTACCATAAAGTTGCTGATTTGCGCTTTGAAGAGTAGATATTTTAGTTTTCTGAGAAGTGGATTCAGTTTCCAATTGTTGAATTCTTTCATCTTTCTTGCGAGACATCGCAACCTCAGTTTCTAGTTCTCGGATCTTCTCTTTAAGTTGGAGATTTTTCTTTTCAAGGTTGTCGCGTCTTTTCTCGAGATCTGAGGCAACAACAAAGGAAGCTCTCCCAGACTATAAAGGAAAATAAAGAAATTGTTAAGATAAAGCTTATCATCGAAATTACAGAGAAGCAAAGGAATATGAACATACCAAAGCATTGAGAGCATTCAAGTGGCTGGAAGTCAATGTTCGGGAAACTCCGCGAAAAGATTCATTATCCTCTAATAGCGGGGCATCGCAAATTTTAGCGAGAGCTTCGCAAGTTGCAGATAAGTGATCATCTCCCATTCCTTGCATGGAATCGGAGAAAACACTAGACAATTGCGCCATAGCGAGAAATAGTCGAGTGATTCTCCCTCATGAGAGGAAGTACCAACCTCATTTTCATCCTCATCAAAACTCTCATTGGTTTGAGAACTACAATGAGAAGAGGGATGGGTTTTCCGTTTTTTAGAAAGCGGAGCGAGTAAGACTTGTCCTTGCGAAAAGTGATTTTATCCTTGCCTTTAACCTTCGCAGCTTGACTTCTTAAACGTCAACCTTCGCATGACGCGCATGAAGATAAGAAACAGAGGCAACAATATTGTTTAAAATAATAAAAGAAAATGTTTCTTACTTCATCCGTGAGCGATCGGAGCGGGGTACTCGCCTTTGGATCTTCTTTATACTTCTTTCTCTTTGGATCTAAATTTTTGAAAGTTTTTAAAAAAAAAATTCGAAATTGAAAAAGGAAATTCTCTATTGCCTTCTCGGGCCACTTAAACTCTAGGATGATTTTTTTGAAAGTTTAAAAATAAAAAAAAATTTCTCATCTTTGGAAAAAAATTGTTGCCAGAATGCCAATCAATATCTTGCAAAACTTGTCATCGGAAATATTATCTTTTCTTTTCAACGAAGAGCACCCGTGAGATTTATCGTTTCTCATGTTTATTACTTTATAATTTTCAAAGAACTTTTCCACGGTATACTTCTCAGCGACTATTTCTAAGTTTGCGAACCTAGGATCCTTGACATCATAGGAATATAAAGATCCTTTACCAGCGCCACGGTTGGCAAATTCAAGCATCAGACGAATGCAGTCACCACTCATTTGATAAATAGCTCGCGAGAATTTCTCATGAGCAAGAATTTCATAGAATAATGGTATCTCGGGATTGTATAAAGGAATGGGAAGGCCTGCGAGGAGTTGACCTAGCGAGACTATGATTTTCTGATCATCACATTGATGATCAGAAAACAGTTTTGCAGAGAGAATAGACGAAGATTTTTGATCAGGAATGGTTGATAAGATGAAACCCTTCTCTTGTAATTTTTTTTGAGTATCTTCAAAAAGGGGTTTATATGTACGACCAAGTGAAGCCATTGATATAGTATGGGAATGAATGGATAATTGAAGATCGAGAAATTGAAGGGGAGGATTACAGTAGCAGAAGCGCAAATTGCGGAGGAAGAAAGTTAAAGGAAAGTTGCAGAGGGAAAATAAAAGAGAAAAAGAGAAGGGTAAGAAAACTATATATAGAGAAGAGAATCCTCGAGAAAACAAATGCATTTAATGCGAGATGGGACGTGAATGGTCAAGAATAAGTGGTTGAAAGAGACGTGTCAAAAAGAAAGTGGAAGAAGAAACACCTGTAATAAATTCCGTACATGAATAAAACGGTTAAAAGTGAACAATCGCGAGATAAAGATGAGCAATTGCGGCATTTCAAAATGTTAATTCTCATGACATAATTATGACTAATAAGACTTCGCAGAGCACTAAAAGAATGACGTAGCAGATGATATCAGCATAATTCATGAGGAAAGTATGAGCAACTGATGCGTGTCGTAGGTGCAATCAAATTAATTAATATTTCCACTCAATTAAAAATAATATAATGGAAGTCAAGTTCGTTCCCACGAGGAGCAAGAGATTCTAGTTGTAAAAATTGTCACAAAAAGGGGGGATGTATAAAGCAAAAGAAAATAAACAAAGCAGTTAAAAGATAAAGTTGAAAGCAATAAGAGAGACAAGATCAAGGAATCCTTCTTCGTTGCAAAACAATGATTCAAGTTATGTTTTTCATCCACATGTTATTTATTAGTCACAGATTATCACCAACCGTAGGATAGCGAGTCCGCTTAGCTAGCCCCAAAATCCCTTATTTCACCGAGTAACAAGTCCGCTTAGTTATCGATTCTATTCAAAAGAACCACCTTGAGGTTCGCTTACAAGATGTAATTCCCCGAATGCATTAAGATCTATGAATTTAGGTTTAGTACTAGTAGTTAAACTCGGTTCGCTTGGTCCACTTTCTAGCGTTGTTTTTACACACAATTGCTCCACGGAATCCCTCCGCAAGGTCTCGTGTTTGCTACTTATGTAAAGAGTCAAGAAACGATTACTTATCCCCTAACTTTCACTAGCTTTAGATCAAATTAACAAATCAATTTAGCGTGCACTCTAAACAATCTATCAATCAATCAATCATGAATGAATAAACATTCCTATTAGTAAAAACAAACGATAATCATGTGAAAAATCTCAAGATAGAATTGAAACAAAACTCAAAACATGTTAAGAACTAGGAATTCATCCTCAATCAATAAGAAAATTAGCTACTCATGTTTTTGAAATTCACACAAATAATAATTAAAAGGAGAATTTTCAAGTTCACACAAATAATTAAAAAGAAGAATTTTCAAAAGCTAGCAAAAACACAAGTGTTGTGTGTGTAGAGAGGTGTGTAAAAAGATGTGTGTAGAAGATATAGAGAACTTCTCTATTTATAGGCTTCAATATTCTCCAAATCTTCCAAGGAATAGAATCCTTTTCCTTTAGCAATTCAATTTCCAAATCCAAGCTTTTCTCAACTCTTCCATCTTCTCTTTCCAAATTTGAGCTCAATTCTCCATCCAATTCCTAGTCCAAGTCTTCACACCCATGAGAGAAATCCATAGAAAATTCCGGAATTTTTGGCTCGTCGGAAAACTAGTATTATGGCCGGAATCCGTCACCGCCGGCCACCCGAAAATTTCTCCGTCGGTGGAATATTCGACGGAATATTCCATCGATCCACCGTTAGGACTAACGGTCAAAGTGGTCAAACCGTCGGTCAATGTTAGTCAATCGGGTCAAACCAGGATGGTGAGTCGACTTCCGAGTCGGTCTTGCTGAGCTTCTTGGTCTTACTCGGTTTGTCTTTGGATTAATCTGGATCGGTCATCGCCGGTCTGAGTTGACTCGCCAGAAGAAATATCCGGCCGATTTTCGGCTGTTTACTGGGATTTCTAGGCCACATTCAGGCCATCATTTTCTTCACCTGTTAAGAAACCTAGCATACATCTATTGAAGCTTCGATCCATTTCAGTCACACTCCCAGCTATTCATTGCATCAAACTCTTCTTCTTTGTGTAGAATTTATAGCTCAAGAACGAGCTTAGTTTATCATTCCCATCTCCCTGTCTTGTTTGCAAAGACCACCCGACACCAACGCACTCGCATTTGTTCATCTCTCGATTCATTGGCATTGGCAACCTCATCTTCTCACTGCAACACACCCATCTTAGATGTAGCACCACCTTCATTCCTGTAATTCTCAGACCTGCAACACCATTCCATCGGTGTTGCCTTCTTATTCCACCAACAGACTCACCACTCCTCACACTGAGTCACAACAGCTGCAGCTTCAACTCCACTTCACTTCCATCCCATAACACCATCAGAGCCTTTTACTTTAAACTGCTTTAAAACACTCAATGTTAGCAATCACAAACCCTCAGATTCATTACCCGATTCAATCTCACAGATACCCTTTTAAGCTTGTCTCATACTCAGATCGAATCGGTCTTCTTCTTTCCATTCAATAGCAGCATCACCATTCTCTTCAATCAATCAAACTCGAATTGAGTTTACCCATTCAATCACCACCACCCTATGGCTCAAATCCGTCTCATGTTTCATCATTTAACAGCTCACTCTTCTTCTCGTTTCACAAACACTGAATCGATTGCAACACATCATCAATTTCTTCTCTGGATCTCAATCACCTCACAGCTCGACCTCATACCCATTAACCCTTTCTTCAACAGCAACATCAAATTGTCATCCTTCAATTGAATCTCATCAGGAACCCTAACTTCTACTTCGATCTCTCTCAGATAATACACAACCTCTATTTCTCCTCCTCTGAATCTCATCGAATTACAGACGGCAGCTTTCCTTTTAACATTCGATCTCTCAATCGCCTTGTTTATCAGTTACAGAGACGAACCCTAATTTCTCCAATTTCGATTTCTCTAGCTGCTGCTTTTAGTTCCAGGTGAAAATGAATGAATGAGAGGTGATGATCGAGTAATTTAGGGTTGTAGGAGTAAGGGATGGATAACGGTACCCCTCTTGCATAGGCTAGGGGACACCCAGTGGATAATTACACCCCTCTGATAAATGATAAGGGGTACCCTGATGACAGCACCCCTTAGCCTTGACTGGGCCTGGCTTTAGTACTCCTCCAAATTGGGTTGCCCCTTAACCTTAACTGGGCTCCATATATCAATCGCCTGTAAAATGACCTTTTTGCCCTTTTTGGCTCAAATAGAGTAATTTCTTCTTCTTTTCCTCCGTGTGACTCCAAAGTAGCTACAAAACTCAAAACAAGCGTAAAATACAAAATTCACACGAAAAAATAGCAAAGAAAGCATAAACTCTAGATAGTAAATACGGTGTATTCTACACCTATCAGCAACTTGCGAAATTATAGAGTGAACCTGCGAGAATATGAGCTCATAGCATGAGGCAAAGAACATAGAACGAAAGTTTCGCATGATAGATTTGCAATACTTCTTACATTTAGAGGATTAAATGTTTCTTATATTTCTTCAAGAATACTTCATACTTCGTATACTTTGGGATGATACTTTTAAAATTACTTTTCAAAGCTTCGGAATTTCGCAAAAGAATAGAGGCAAGTACGTACTTTTCAAGTCCAATATTCTTTCGCTCGTTCCTTCATCAATAAAAATCAAAGACTACTACAACAACGGATTTTTTTCTTAAAGATCGCTCTTCAAGCAATATTCAAGAAAAAAGAGGCAAGATGTAGAGCGAGAATATCGCGACATCAATACTTCACGAGATTAATAAACGACTACATTGCATTGGCGTCGCGTCGCAGAAAGAAATATAAATGACGCAATAGATGACGAAAGCCAGAACGTGAGAAAAGTGTGAAGACTTGGCGAGATTTAGGAGTGTCGCAAGGAAAAATGTTTATAACACTCGCGACACTTCGCGAGTTATTCCCGAAAATAAAGGACAGCTTAGATGTCATCCACTGTGTATTACCCTATATAAAGGGTTGAGTTAGTCTGTTGTGAGGAGAGTTCTTTTTGAATTGTTAAGCAAGTCATTAGGAGAGAGAAAATTTAGAGTGATTGTAATTTCTTTAGCTCTGTTCTATCTAACCTTGTAAACATTTCAAGAAGATAATCAATAAAAAGATATAGTTATTCATCTTCAAATGGATTAGTAAAGTAAATTCTTGTGAGGGGTGTATTGTGGGATTTCCTGCAATTACAGATGTAAGGCCCCTCCCATTTCTTTGCTAGTTTTCCACCACTTTCTCGCTGATATATTGGTGTTTCTCGCAGCACCAAGTCACCTGGTTGAAACTCTCGTGTTTTAACACGTTTATTATATTCTCGGGCTAATCTTATTTGGTAGTTTTCCATATCTTTGTAGAGCCCTTTCTCTTTTTTCTTCTAATTCATCTAACTTGGTTAAAATCATACCCGCACTAAGATTTTTCTCCCAAGCCTCTCTCTTTGTTGAGGGAATAATAACTTATGTTGGTAGCACGGCCTCAACTACATATGTTAAACAGAAAGGTGACATTCCAGTAGCTTCTCACCTGGTTGTGTTGTAAGCCCATACTGCATTATGCACCTGTTCGCACCATGCTCTATTATGCCCTTCTAATTTCTTCTTCAATATATCTGCGATTTTTTTATTTTTTGCTTCTGCCTGTCCATTGGCATGTGGATATAGAGGGGTTGACTTCCCACATTTTATCTTAAATGCATTGAGTAACATTTCTATGTTCTGCCCTTCAAACTGTTTCCCATTATCAGATACCAATTGTGCGGGAATTCCAAATCTGCAGATGATATTTTCAAATATGAATGTAAAAATGTCTTTGTCGCGAATGTGTTGTCTTGCCTTTATACGCCCATTTTGTAAAATAATCTGTAGCGACAATTAGATTTCTTCTTTGTCCAGATCCCGGTAAAAACAGTCCCACAATGTCTAAACCCCATTTCCCAAAAGGCCATACACTTGTTGAGGATGTTAATGGTGCTCCAGGTGCATGTATTTTCTTTCCATGTCTTTGACAATCTTCGCAACGTCTTGATACTTGTTTAGCATCTTCATGCATATATGGCCAGTAATAACCTTGCATTTTCGCTCTGTATGCCAAAGATCTTCTGTGATTGTCAAACATCCCGCAATGTAACGCCTTTAACACTTCTTCTCCCTCTTTTCGTGTCAAACATCTGAGTGATAGTCCGTTAAAGGATCTCCGATACAATACCCCATCTCTTAGTTCATAATTTGTCGCACGGCTCTTTAATTTGTGTCCCTCCAGTCTATTTCTTGGGGTTTCTCCTTTCATCAGATATGCATGAAGTTCTGCTCTCCAATCTTCGATATTGGGTACTTGTTCTTCTTTTCCATCTTCTATTATCATTACATCTACCTCTTCTTCTTCTTCTTTATTGATTGATGGCAATAGAAGTGTCGATTGTAAGAAGAAGTGGAGACGTATCTTTATGCATCTCGCATGATTGGGTCTGGTCATCATACTTGAGATAAAAGCAAATGCATCTACAGAGGAAGAAACACAAAATCCGAGTATAGAGCATGGCGAGAAGAGGGAAATAGAAGATCGTTATATTCCTCAACCCGAAAATCTTCAAAATGAGCGGAATAGGGAAAAATCAAGGAAACATGCAACTACAAGAACCAAATGACCCAAATGGCCAAGGGAGAATAATCTTGCGGGAGAGAAGAATTGAGAAGAAACCGAGAGATCGAGGCGACATTCAGAGACACTACATTGAACAAAGTCTTTATCTTTTCTTGATATATGTCTCCATTTTATTTTTGGGTAACCTTCTATCGATATCATATCTTTAATCAAGGAAGTATGCCGGCATGAAGACTAACATCAACACCTAGATTATTCCTGGCATTATCTAAAACTTTGCAAGCTCCAGTGGGAATTATCATCACTACTAATAACAAGAAGAGAACGAACTTCTTTAAGCATGGTATTACGATGAAGGAGTTCATCTCGTTCAACTTGCACACCAAGAAGAGAGATTTGTGGAAGCTAATGCCCGTGCACCTCTGTTAGTAATGCGATCGTTTCTCATCTATGAGATCACTAATTTTCTTTCTTAAAGTCTTGATCTTCTTCTCTAATCAAGGTACATCTGTTTAAAGCGATTAGTTAAATTTAAACTAGATCTCGTGTTCGATCTCCAAGAGATGATATTTGGATTGAAGATCCTTTCTAGAGATTGATTGAGGTGAGCGATGAAGAAAGATCATTATCCATAGGTTCGGAAATGTATGGAGAAGAATGTATAAAATAGAAATGATAAAAGGAAGTAAAATCTTATACCATAAAGTTGTTGTGATTCATCCCCGACGCGACTTCAATTTCTAATTCTTAATCTTCTTGTTCAATGTGAATTCTTCTTTTCAAGATTGTTCGTCTTCGCCTTTAACACTTCTTCTCCCTCTTTTCCGTGTCAAACATCCTCCGAGAAGTGATAGTCCGTTAAAGGATCTCCCGATACAATACCCCATCTCTTAGTTCATAATTTGTCGTAGCGATTAAGTATGGTACGGCTCTTTAATTTGTGTCCCTCTACTTGCCCTCAT
Source organism: Papaver armeniacum (assembly GCA_023531295.1). Lineage (NCBI taxonomy): Eukaryota > Viridiplantae > Streptophyta > Magnoliopsida > Ranunculales > Papaveraceae > Papaver > Papaver armeniacum. Next base: position 59,295 of record JAJJWW010005840.1, read on the forward strand.
TTGAATTTCTTGGGGTTTCTCCTTTCATCTTTGAGTGGCGAGGTAGATATGCATGAAGTTCATTGAATAGTTAAAAAAAAGCTCTCCAATCTTCGATATTGGGTACTTGTTCTTCTTTTCCATCTTATTATCATTACATCTATAGAGTAAAACCCTCTTCTTCTTCTTCTTCTTTATTGATTGATGGCAATAGAAGTCACAGAGAGAAACTAAAGGATGAAAAGGAGGAAAAGAAAACTATATATAGGGAAAAGATATCTTTATGCATCTCAAATCCGTAAAAGTACAAAATTGGAGTGTAAAATCTCATGATACTCTAGAGAAATATGGGAGAGAGATCATCATACTTGAGATAAAAGCAAACGCTTAAAGATCTGCAAGATGAGTCGTAATATCGTTATCTTTTCTTGATATATGTCTCCATTTTATTTTTGGGATTTTATCTCTTTGACAATTCATCAACAAGTTTCTTGTATTTCTTCAAGGATAGTTCATTTGTAGTGTATTCTCCTTTCATTTGACGAATGACTAGATGCGAATCACCGGTGATTCTCACATTTTCCAACTTCATTTCTATTGCGAACTTCAGGGCATGTATCACAGCTTAATATTTTGTTTCATTATTGGTGGATGTAAATTCCAATCTGAAGGAAAAAGACATTTTGATGCCCTCTGGCGAAATCAAAACAATTCCAACTCCGTTACCTTGCCCATTTGATGATCCATCCACCAATACTTCCCATCTATTTGGCTCTGTTAATAGATCTCTTGGATTTCCATGTTCTTCTTCCACATCCATCATTTCTTCCATAACTTCATCATCTTCCAAAGGAAATTCTGCTAAGAAATCTGCGACAACTTGTGCTTTGGGTGAAGATAATATTTCATATTTGATTTCGAAATTTCCTACTTGTGCATTCCATCTCTCAACTCTGCCTGACCTTTTTGAATTCTTCATTACTGACTCAATTGGCACCTTTGTCAACACCCTTATTTTATGCGCCTGAAAATATATGCGAAGCTTAAATGTTGCATAAACTAATGCCAACATTATTTTTTCAATTTTTGAATAATTTTTCTCTGCGGCATTGAAGGTTTTGCTGATGTAATAGATTGGTCTCTCCACTCCTGCGTCTACTCGTAATAACACAACACTTAATGCGTGTGAAGTTGTCGCAAGATAGATTAATAACTATTCTCCTGGTTCTGCTTTTTGCAAAATAGATATATTCATCAGATGTTCTTTTATTCCTTGAAAAGCTTTCTCGTATTCATCTGTCCATCTAAACTTTGTCCCCTTTTTGAGTATGTTGAAAAAATGTTTACATTTGTCTGATGATCGCGAAATGAACCTTCCTAACGAAGCTAAAAGTCCGTTTAATTTATGTACATCTTTTACCGTCGCTGGTGTTGGCATGTCACAAATTGCTTGCACTTTCTATGGATCAACTTGTATTCCTTCTTTTGATACAATGTAGCCTAAAAATTTTCCTGACGCAACCCCAAAGATACACTTCTCTGGATTTACTTTGATGTTAAATGCCTCATTTTTTCAAAAACTTCCCTCAGATCCTCGAAATGATCTTTTGCTTCTTTACTTTTTATTAACATGTCATCTACATACACCTCTAACGTTTTGTGTATCCACTTCGCGAACACCTTCTCTACCATCCTTTGGTATGTTGCTCCAGCATTTCGCAAACCAAATGGCATTTTTGTATAACAGTATAACCCTCTTGGAGCGAAAAAAGCAGTATGTTCTTGATCTTCTTCAGCGAGAGGGATTTGATTGTAGCCTTTGTATCCGTCTAGGGAAAATATTCTATCATTTCCCGCTGCTGATTCGACCATTTTTGGAATATCTGGTAACGAAAAACTGTCTTTCGGACAAGCTTTATTTAGATCAGTAAAGTCTATAAAAATTCTTATCCCCTTATTCTTCTTTGGAACCACAACCATGTTTGCTATCCACTCCGGGTATTTAGCTTGTCTTATGATTCCTGCATCAAGCATCTTCTGCAACTCTTCTTCTATTTGGGGATGATATGTTGTTGCGATTTTTCTGATTCTTTGTTTGAATGGCATTGCATTTTTGTCAATATCCAACCTATGACACGCCACAGACGGATCTATTCCCGGCATCTCATCCATGTTCCATGCGAAAATATCTTTATATTCTCGCAACAGACTAATAGTTCTTTCTTCTTCATCTGCCTCCATCTTAGTCCCAATTTTTAGTATTTTGGGTTCTTCTTTGGTTCCAACATTAAACTTCCTTTGTTGGTTCCGCCGCGATGTAACCGGTCTCAGGTTCTCCCATAGGTGTTGGTTCTTTTATCTCCTTCGCAAGTTCATTCCCTTCTTCCGAAATTTCGCTGGGTATTCCTTTTCCTTCCTCTGCTCTTATCATGTAAGTTCTAAATTCTTCTTCTTTCTTTGCCTCCTTCGCCATTTTTCTGCGATTTTTTCGCTTCTTTGCACGTCCTTCATACTGCTTCACTTCAATTTGATAACATAATTTCGCTTTATCAACATCCCCTGTAATTTCACCAATCCCACTCGGCATAGGAAATTTAATGCATTGATGTAATGTTGAAGCTACAACTTTAATTGCGTGTATCCATGGCCTTCCCAACAACATGTTATATGGCGATTCCATGTCCACCACACATAATGTCACTCGTGTTTCAATCTCTCCTAGAAAAATCCGCATCTCTATTTCCCCTTTTGGTTTTGTTGTAGATTTGCCAAAGCCATGAATATGATACGTTGAGGGAGACATCTCTTCATTTTTGTACCCCATTCCTTTGTATGCATGGTAAAACATTATATCCACCGAACTCCCTGTATCCACTAAAGTTTTGTTTACCGCCCATTCTTTCATAGTTTTTGCTGATTTCCCTTTTTCTTTCCGTGTGGTTAATGTGATTACCAAAGGAGATGTGTGGCTCAAATTTTCTCTTGGTATCTCTGCTGCTGTGAATGTAATTTTCTGTTTTTCTCAATCTTTCAAAGGTGATACCTTCTCCACCGTCATGATTTTCTTTCCTTCAAAATCTCGTTTATGTATTCTCCCTCTGATGTTTTCATGGAATTCATTAATCATTGTTTTTGTAATCAAACTACACTCCAACCTTTTGTTGCATTCCTTGACTTTAATTCTCTCTTCCTTAACTGATTTATCGATTTGTTTCATCATTTTCTTGATTTGAACAGTCTTAATAACAATCTTTAATCTTATATGCCAGTCCCTGTTTCTAGCGCCATTATGTAGTTGCAGGAAATACCACAATACATCCCTCACAAGAATTCATAATAATCAACACATCTTTAAGATCAACAATCACACTTTTTATTAATTGAGTTTAGGAATTTTACAAGGAGGAAATGAAATCAAGAATACAACTACTGTTCTAGACTTTCTCTCTCCTCAAAACTTTTTCTCCACTCTCAAAAAGATCTCTTTCACCTTAAGCCTGTTCGGCTCTTTATATAGGATATTACATAGTGGGTGACAGCTAAGTTGTCCTTTATTTTCGGATCTGACTTGCGATATTCTCGCAAGTATACAAGTGTTAGATTTCGCAACACTCCTAAATCTCGCTAGGTTTCCACATCTTTCTCGTGTTTTGGCTATCGTCATCTGTCGCGTCATTTCTATAACCAATCTGCGATGTCTTCGCAATGTGTTGTATAATGGTTTCGCAATGGTATTGATGTTGCGATATTCTGATCCTACAATCCCAACTGATACTGATCTTGATATTTCTAGTGACGAGGAGAAGAGCACTGATCAGGCTGCTCCTGTCGAACAAGAACGTGTCCCTCCTTGACACCTCTGGGTTCAAAGGAATGATGATCCCAAATGTATTATTGGAGGTAGAGATTCTACTGCTAAGACAATGGGACAACTTCAAAATATTTGCAATTTTGGTTGTTATCTTTCACAAGTAAAACCGAGAAATATTGATGAAGCTCTTAGCGATCCCTTTTGGGTGAATGCAATGCATGAAGAGTTAAATCAATTTCAAAGACAGGACGTATGGGAACTAGTACCTTGTCCCTCCAATATCAATATTGTTGGTACCAAATGGATATTCAAGAATAAGTCTGATGAATTTGGCACAATTGTCAGAAATAAAGCCAGTCGCTCAAGGATATTCACAGATTGAGGGTATCGACTTTGACGAAACCTTTGCTCATGTGGCACGCCTTGAGTCCATTTGGTTGTTGTTAGCTCATGCTTGTTTTCTAAAGGTTAAGCTGTTTCAAATGGATATAAACTCCGCGTTCCTAAACAGAAATTTGAAGGAAGGGGTCTATGTCGCTCAACCTAAGGGTTATGAAAACCTTAATTTCCCAGATCATTTCCTTAAGCTTAAAAAGGCATTATATGGGTTAAAACAAGCACCCCGTGCCTGGTTCGAAAAACTAACTACTTCTCTTCTTAGGAAAGGTTTTTCGAGAGGCGGAGCTGATAAAACCTTGTTTACCAAATGGAGTGGGAAAGATGTTGTCATTGCTCAAGTCTATGTAGATGATATCATCTATGGTTCAACTTCTGAAAAACTTGCAAAAGATTTTCAAGTCTTTCTTGGCAAAGAATTTGAAATGAGCAATGTTGGTGAATTAAAGTTCTTTTTTAGGATTACAAATTCAGTAACATAAGGATGGAATTTACTTATCTCAAGAAAAATATGCCAAGGATCTTGTCTCAAGGTTCGGTATGGATAAGTCAACTCCAAAACTGACACCTATGCCCACCACTGGTAAACTACATAGAGATGAGAAAGGAGTAAATGTGGATCAAAAACTGTATCGATCTATTATTGGTGGCCTTTTATATCTTACATCTACTAGACCTGATATTGCATTTAGTGTGGGATGTTGTGCTAGATTTCAGGCTAATCCAAAGGAATCACATCTTGCAACAGCAAAAAGGATCATACAATATGTGAATCACACGGTCGGGTATCGTTTATCTTACACTTTTGATACTAACACTGATCTTTCTGCTTATTCAGATGCTGATTGGGCAGGATGTGTGGAAGACAAAAAAAGTACATCAGGGGGTTTCTACTATGTATGAATGAATCTTGTAGCCTGGCATAGCAAGAATAAAAATTCACAATCCCTGTCCACATGTGAGGCAGAATATATTATTGCCGGCTCATGTTGTACTCAACTCCTCTGGATGAAACAAATGCTGGCTGATTATGGAATTGATACTGGAATAATGAATATCTTTTGTGATAACTCTAGCGCGTTTCGAATCACTGAGAATCTCGTTGAGCACTCAAGAACAAAGCACATTGATATAAGGTACCATTTTATTCGAGATCTATATGAAAATGGTATCATAAATATGGAATTTGTTCCTTTCGAACAACAATTGGCTGACATTCTCACCAAACCATTAGATACTGCTACATTTCAACACTTATAACAGTCTATTGGTGTTATTTTGGTTCATTAGTCATTTCCAAAACTCTTGCCCCTGTGCTTATCTCGATCTTTTGGGCAATTGAGTTTAGAATTCCAGTAAGTGTTAGCTTTAATTCTACATTTGTTTCACTAGTTGATTTTCTGTCAGGTTTCGTAGTGTAATGTCCAAAGAAATCCTTCTTTTGAAAGTAATGTCCTTCTTGTTGTTCTCTCGGGAATGACATTTTATGGGGGAGAGTTCTTAATTGAACTTGTGCTTAATTGCTAAATCTTTGTGTGGAGTGCGGCTGTGGAATATTATAGGGTTTATCTTGTATCTTTATAAACTCCTTGATGAATGCATTTAGTTTTGGCTGTATGATTGCATCTAAAAAGTTGATATGTGCTTTCTTTTGGTCATGAAGTGTCTCTATGGAAATTTCATTAGGATCCCACTAGTTTTTATACCTTTGCCAATTTTATTGACAAAAAGGGGGAGAATTAATGTGTAGTTCACACTACAAATACATATGGTTTTAGGATCATTATGTAAGGGGGAGTGGTTTTCATGTGAGACGAAGTATTGACTAAGGGGGAGTGATACATATCACCATAGTATTGTTGTCAAAGTTGTGATACAATTGAACTTTGATGCTGTGTAATAATACTATGACACTGTGTAACAATGATTAAGAGCTTTTGTTTTCACATTGTTATGGCTAAGGATCTTCAACAACGATGATGCTGATTTGAATATCTTTGGAATCATTGGAGTACTTGGAAGTGACGAAGATTTCGAGTAAAGTTGAAGAACCAAGGACATCATGTATGTGGAAGAGAAGCTGCAAAGTTTATTTATTTTGTATTCCATATGTATTGATAGTTTTGTCACTAAAATTGACAAAGGGGGAGATTGTTAGAGCACTGCTCGGTCGAACTCGCAAGCGTTTATATCTCAAGCTTGTTTGTCAAGTTTAGTTTCCAAAACTATAAGTCTTGATTTCTAGTCTACTTATAGTTAAGTCTTGGACTATGATAAAAAGTGTAGTTGAGCTCTAGACTCCACGGCGTTCATCATGCAAAGACGAAGAACTACTCAAGGAACTAGTGGAACTTCATCGACTAAAAGGTATGTGGAGACTTGAACTTATCTATCACTCAAAAGTCTATCTACTCTATCTCCTATCTTGAGACAAAAGTCGTATTGCTATATAAATTTCGATTATACACATTTGCTATTTCTAGCCGAGTTTATCTGGCTTATCTATTTCTCGAAATATGTGTTGGTAAGCTTTCGCTTTGGCCAAGTTCATCTTTACAAGTGACGAAAGTCATGTTGATTATTTCAATATCTTGAAAATCGCTTTGATGAAAAATAGTGTATGAATAACCTCTATTTAACATCCTCTAAGAATGTTTCAATGATTGAAATGAGAGTTTAGAATATATAACCTTGAATGGATATAAACATTGTATGTGAACTCATACGTGTGTAAGTCCAAAATCCTTGAACTAAAGTATGCGTACTTTACTAGTTCAGGAAGTCCGGAAGCTAAGTCCGCGTACCTATAAGCGTACTTCCGGAAGTTCACATCCCGTGAATTTCTGCCGGAGTTTGTGAACTGAAAACAAACTCAAACCGGGTACTTAAGTATGTGTACCGGTATGCATAATTAAGTGGGTTATTTTCTAAAAACGGTTTATTCGTGAACTAAGACATATATAAACTAAGGAATGAATATTTGCAAACCGTGGCTATAATGTTCATGAATTGATTCGAGTGAATCAAAATCGTTTTTATTTCGATTGTGTCTTATATACTTCTATAAGATCTAAGCAATTGAACAACTCTCTAACTAGTTCTTTTGGGTCATTTGAACTAGTTATGGTGAAGATGAATAAGGTTGATATGAAAGTACTCATATGGCTAACCATTTGATTAACTACTGTTGAACCAACTAGGTGTACATGTTTAGGTACGGTTACACAAACCTAAATGAACGTACATTTCATTTGTGTATAACAAGCTAAGTTCGATCTAACGGTTGAAAGATATTAGCTTGAATCTAATCAGGTTTTCATATAATGGTGAATATTGAATGCTTTGTTTCCAAGGTAACTTAGATTGCAAACCATGATTTGGAAGACTATATAAAGGAGAACTCTAATAATTGGGAAACCTAATCCCCACACCTCCTGTGTGATACTAGTCGTATAAGCTAGAGTCGATTCTCCTTTAACCTTAGGTTTCTACCGAGACCTCGTAGGTTGGTAGGCTGGGAAAGGGGATGCCTACAATGTATACTGCAAGTGCACAGTGTCGACTAGCAACACAGGGCAAGTACAGGTCGATCCACATGGATTGGAGTGTGTAAAGTTGATTCCAATGGTTCACTAAACTGATTTCTAAAGGAGTAACACAAATATGGTTTGCTTTGGGTGTCGATACGACTAGATGAAGTTGTGACTGTAATCTAAGGCAGCAAATAAGCAAAAGGTGTTGTAAAAAAATGGTTGAGAGTACTAGGGTGGTTGAATCCACCTTCTAATCCTATGCTAAGGCAACACAAATTCTCAGTGTGTTCTTGTGCCTTCCCTTGAAGGCCTCAGATGGATACTTTGTTAACTAATTCCTCTCACTCACCCCTAGTATCAATGGTCTTCTTACAGTACCATTGATCACAGGTTAGTTTAAGTAACAGCTAACTAAAATCCTAAACAATACAAATAGCAAGAACAATATGAGAATTTGATTATCTTGACATCAAATCAGGGGTTTCATCTACACCCTAGCAAGATGAATTAAAACATCATACAAGTTGTGAAACAGAATTTAATTACATAAAATAAAACCCTAAAAATTGTCTGCCCCTCTCACATGAAGAACAACTCGATTTTATACCTCTTGCCCCTTCTCTAATGCTCTAAAATGGCATTAAATGTAAACCCAGACCTGTTCCCTCTTCCAATTCAGCTCTGGTAGCCATTAATGAGCTGTTGGAGAAACCCTAGCTCCAACTATCTCTAACCTAGCTTCTAGGGTATGGAGAAGCTATGATGGAGATAACTTGAGCTAGAGTGGCGGAGCAGGCGGCTGCTGGTGCTGTGCTGCTGGTGTCAGAGGAGAAGAAATGGTGATGGCGATGTCGGCTCTACACTGGTCGGGGGAAGAGAAGAAAAATGGGGTTCTCTGGTTTTGTCGGGGAAGAGAGAAAAGAGAAATGAGGAAGGAGGCGTTTGGTTCGATGGGTGAAGGTGTAGGTGGTTGTGGTGTTGGGCGGATGCAGCGAGGGTTGATGTGCGGGATGGAGCGAGCGTTGAATGCGGATGGGTCAGATCTCACGGCTCAGGATGAGACGGGCTTTGGACTCGGGTTATGGGCTGGGCCTTGGATTGCTCAAGCCCGTATCTTTGTAAATGGGTTGTTTCTTGTTGGGTTGCAACTGATGCGCACGCGGGCTGTGGCTTTCTGCTCCATAGAAGCTCGTCTCCAATTTTCTGCTCTTTTGGCTCCTTAATTTCTCCGAACTTTATTTACTACCTAAAAACACAAAATTAATTAGTACAAGTATTTATTCTTGAAAACATAGAAAATACAGAATTTGGGATAATATCTGATTTCTGAGCACAAAAGATGAGTTAAATGCCAATAAAAAGATGTAGAAATATGCAATATTTGGCACTCATCAAATACCCCCAAACCTGAATTTTACTTGTCCTCAAGTGAAACAGAAATTAAGAAATCCTAACTATACCACCTGTCATTTGGTCTCTCGAATGCATTTAGCGTATGCACTAAGCCTTTAAACCCCTAGGTGTCCCTAGTGGGCGAGTTGTAGTCTCGTGAGGGTTTACCAGAGGTGTACCCACAAAACCTTCTCCAACTTCAGAGTGTAAAAGAGTCTCAAGCATCCAAGGAGCTATGAGGACATAGAGTTTTTGCATGCTAGTAACACGAAGTTAGAACTACCAAAGAATGCATTCTCATCCTTAAGAGTTGAGCGAGAAATAACCATACCATATGAAAGAATTCGGGTTCGAGAGTGATCACAAGCCTCGACTTGTGCCTCACCAATAGGGTTTTATGATAATTGCACTCAAAAAGACCGCTTTTTTAGTCTCTCATGTGTGCAGGCATGAATAAAGAGAGAAATCCTGCACACGTTGAAGGTGAGAAGGATAACCTTCCGAAATAATTTCTGGAGACTCCACAGAGTTGTGGACAAAAAGAATCTTTTTTCGATGGTTTCTAAGAAAGGAAATCAACCATTAGCAAGGATGGGAGTACTCACTTACCTTCACATCCGATCGGCAATTAACATCACTCTCACAGCATCCATAGAAATGTCTTCAATCTTCGGTCTTCGGTCTTCAACTGTTGATGATGAACTTCTGAACTTCACAAAACTATTTGTAACTTTTCTTTTCAAATTTCCTTGTTGCTTGGAATTTTCTTCTTGAATTTTTCTTCTTTACCATGGTGGTATCAAAACTAAGAAAATAAACTACAATATATAAACATAATTAATTAAATTTTTTTTTTTTTTAGAAAATTATAAAAATAAAAACAATGAAACTACTAACTCCATGGATGAAGGACTTTATCACTCAATATTCCACAACTTGTATTGTCTTGATTTCACAAACTTCATTAATTCTCATCTTATCTTCTTTTATTTGAATTGTTGCATGTAAACCTTGGACTATTTCAACTTTTCTTCAAATATTCTAATGTTGCTCTGCTTGCTGATGATGATGTGTTTCTATGGATCTGTTGATGTTGTTGAGAGGGAGAGAGTGATGCTAATTGCAAATTGAACTACAAGAAGGAGTTTTCATCTTTAGACGTCACCCTCATGATTGACAAAATTAGCACTCAAGAGATCAAAAATAGTGCTGAAAGTGGTGCGAAGTTGGGTAGCTCACCATTCCTACCCGGAATTGACGTACGGTGACACACACACTCTAACAGATTTTTTAGAAAGTCACAAAAATTGAAGGTCGGTGCCTCGCTTGATGTAAAAATGGGTAGTCTCCACTGTGGGTGATCACAATTCTACTACCGAATATCTATACAACACCTAATTCGCCCTCCGGCATGGTTAAATCCAACTTTAACGCTCTAATCAACTAAGAAACCGGTCAGACTCTCTATGTAAACATAGCTAGAAGCATGCTAGTGACTCTAAGATCTCTAAAAGTTGGAGTTTTTTTTTTTTTTTTTTTTTATGAAAATAAAAGACTAAAAACTCTATTATATGCAAAACACACCCCCAAACCTAAATCAAACATTGTCCTCAATGTGTCAACAGATGATAAGAGTTTAAATATTCACATACCATGAGAACTATGTTGAGTAGAGAAAAGGGAAGAGATTACCGGATGTACAAGGGTGGTGCTAAACCATAGAGGATAAATGCTTTGAAAGCAAACAACATGGCGCAAGACAAAAAGTTTGGTTAGCACACATTAAAAAAAACTATGCAAAAAGAAAAAGAAAAGGGAAAGAGAATGGATTTTTAGTCCATATGTATGTACACAAGTGAACTAGTTTAGTCCACATAAATGGGGTCTTCCAGGTCGACGGTCTCAACTTCTGGTGGAAGATGCTCCAGAAATGGTTTCAATCTCTGACCATTGACCTTGAAGATGTTCTTGGTTGCTGGGTTTTCGATTTCAACAGCTCCATGGGGGAAAACGGTACGTACCAAGAATGGTCCCGACCATCGAGAACGAACTTTCCGGAAACAAATGCAAATGAGTGTTGTACAATAAAACTTTTTGACCAGGTGTGAAGGACTTGCGCAGAATGCGCTTATCGTGAAACACTTTCATTCTTTGTTTGTACATTTTGGCACTATCATATGCATCATTTCCCAATTCTTCTAACTCATTGAGTTGAAGTTTTCTTTGGGTACCAACTTTATCAAGATCAAAATTTAGTTTCTTTACAGCCCAATATGCACGATGTTCTAACTCTACAGGGAGATGACAAGCTTTACCGTACACAAGTCTGTAAGGGGACATCCCAATGGGAGTCTTGTATGCAGTTCTATAGGCCCACAAAGCATCATTTAAACGTAAAGACCAATCTTTCCTAGAAGGATTAACAGTCTTCTCAAGAATATGCTTAATTTCCCTATTAGAAACTTCTACTTGGCCACTGGTTTGAGGATGGTAAGGTGTTGCTACCTTATGAGTGATTCCATACTTGCGCACAAGTGATTCAAAAGGTTTATTGCAAAAATGACTACCTCCATCACTGATTATTGCTCTAGGTGTTCCAAAGCGAGAAAAAATGTTTTCTTTAAGAAAAGAAAGAACAACTTTATGATTATTTGTTTTGGATGCAATGGCCTCTACCCACTTAGAGACATAATCAACAGCAACAAGAATGTACAACTTACCTTCAGAGTTAGGAAATGGACCCATGAAATCAATACCCCATACATCAAACAGCTCAACAATCAAAATGGGTTGTAAGGGCATCATGTTTCTCTTAGAGATACTTCCTAATTTCTGGCATCGGTCACAAGCAACACAAAAAGCATGGCTATCCTTAAACAATGTTGGCCAATAGAAACCGCTCTGCAAGATCTTTGTAGCAGTTTTCTTGGCACTGAAGTGGCCTCCACATGCATGGTCATGACAGAAAGAGATGACATCCCTTTTTTTCAGAATTGGGGATACATCTCCTAATGATTTGGTCTTGGCAGTACTTAAACAGATATGGGTCATCCCAAAGGAAATGTTTAACTTCAGCCAAGAATTTAGAACGGTCTTGTTTAGACCAATGCAAAGGCATTCTACCTATAGCAAGGTAGTTCACAATATCAGCAAACCACGGCATTTCAGACACAAGCATCAATTGTTCATCAGGGAATGATTCTCTAATCAAAGACAGATTCATCATCAAGATTCAACATTCAACCTAGACAAGTGATCAACAACAACATTTTCTGACCCTTTCTTATCTCGAATTTCGAGGTTAAACTCTTGTAACAAGAGTATCCATCGAATTAGACGAGCCTTAGCATCTTTTTTTAGACAAAAGATATTTCAATGCAGCATGGTCAGAATATATGATGACTTTAGACCCTATCAAATAAGATCTAAACTTATCCAATGCAAACACAACAGCTAGCAACTCTTTCTCAGTTGTGGAATAATTCAGTTGAGCATCATTAAGTGTTTTACTAGCATAATAGATCACATAAGGGAGTTTGTCTACTCGCTGGCCCAAAACAGCTCCTACAGCATAGTCAGACGCATCACACATAATTTCAAATGGTAATGTCCAGTCAGGTGGTCTGACTATAGGGGCATATGTAAGGAGAGCCTTCAGTTGCTCCCATGCTTCCTTATAAGCATCATCAAAGACAAATGCAACATCTTTCGCAAGAAGATTACACAAAGGTTTTGAAATTTTACTAAAGTCTTTGATGAATCGGCGGTAAAAACCCGCATGGCCTAAGAATGATCTTATGTCCCTCACAGAACGAGGTTGAGGCAAGTGTTGAATGAGATCAACCTTGGCTTTGTCTACTTCTATGCCTTTTTCCGAGATGATATGCCCTAAAACAATGCCTGAGTTAACCATGAAATGACATTTTTCCCAATTCAAAACCAAATTCTTTTCCTTACACCTAATCAGCACACAAGTAAGATGATGCAAACACTCATCAAAAGAAGACCCAAACACAGAAAAATCATCCATGAAAATTTCAAGAAACTTATCTACCATGTCAGAAAATATGCCCATCATGCAACGTTGAAAAGTAGCGGGTGCATTTCACAACCCAAAAGGCATACGACGATAAGCAAATGTTCCATAAGGACATGTAAATGTGGTCTTTTGTTGGTCTTCGGGTGCTATGTGAATTTGGTTGTAGCCCGAATAGCCATCTAAGAAACAGTAGTGACTATGTCTCGAAAACCTTTCCAGCATTTGGTCAATGAAGGGAAGGGGAAAATGGTCTTTCTTTGTTACTGTGTTTAATTTTCTATAATCAATATAAAATCGCCACCCAGTGGTCATACGGGTGGGGACAAGCTCATTCATTTCATTTTGAACTACAGTAATGCCAGACTTTTTGGGTACCACTTGAATGGGACTGACCCACTGGCTATCTGGAACTGGGTAAATGATACCCGCATCAAGCAATTTTAAAATCTCACCTTTGACAACATCTCTCCTATTGGGGTTAAGTCTCCTTTGCATTTCCCTAGATGGTTTAGTATTCTCTTCAAGGTTTATGTGATGCATGAAAATTGTGGGACTTATAACTTTAAGATCTGAGATGGTCCAACCTAAGGCTCCTTTATGTTCTTTAAGCACTTATAAAAGTTGACTTTCTGTTTCCGTGTCTAAACATGATGCAATAATCACGGTTAAAGTATCGAAGGACCTAAGAAAGCATACTTCAAAGTATCGGGTAATGGTTTCAAATCAAGCTTAGGTGGTACATCAAGAGGTGGGGCGATTTGGAATCGAGAGTGGAAGTGGTTCCCTTTGCAGTCTGCTATTTAGCAATATCCATGGGTGGAACAGATTCAAGCAAAGAGTGAATTTCACCAATGTACTTAGACTCAAAGAGATCTAAGTCAAAGTTATCTAAACATGCTTGCAAAGGGTCCAGTGACAAAATGTCAGGCAATGAGTCTTGGATCAGACTCTCAATCATGTTAATCTCATGCAAATCAGTATCATCACAATCAATGGGTTGTTGACTAGTGTTAAAAACATTCAGCTCTACGGTCATGTTACCAAAAGACAATTTCAACACTCCATTACGACAATTGATGATGGCATTGGACGTCGCTAGGAAAGGACGTCCTAAAATCACAGGAATGTGATTACTTGGGTTTTGCACGGGTTGAGTATCTAAGACGATGAAGTCCACAGGAAAGAAAAAATTATCAACCTTGATTAACACATCTTCGACAATGCCACGGGGGATTTTCACAGATCTGTCCGCTAATTGTAGCGTAACAGGTATGGGCTTCAGCTCCCCAAGGCCCAGTTGCACATATACCGAGTATGGCAATAGATTCACACTTGCTCCTATGTCTAGTAACGCCTTTTCGACCACATGGTCACCTATGGTGCATGTAATTGTTGGGCTACCTGGGTCTCTAAACTTAGTAGAAATCTTGTTTTGGATTATTGAGCTCACTTGCTCAGTGAGAAAAGCACGCTTATGCACATGAAGCTTTCGCTTTTGTGTGCACAGATCCTTCAAAAACTTAGCATAGGTGGGTATCTGTCTGATTGCCTCGAGAAATGGAATGTTTATGTTAACTCGTTTGAACATTTCCAAAATCTCGTTGTACTGGTTACCCCCTTTCTGCTGCACCAACCTTTGTGGGAATGGAGCAACAGGTGCATGACTTGGCAAAGAAACATCTATATCAGTAGGGCTTTTAGTTTTATCAACATGCTCAGATTCTTTCTCTACAGTAGATGTTTTCTGCGGTGTTGTGTGTACTGGTGAGTCTGATTTAGACTCGCTTGACTATGGTACACCTACATTGTTCTCAACAACTCTACCACTACGAAGAGTGGTGACAGCATTCACATGACTATGTGAAGTTTCATTGCAGGTTGAAGTACCTGCCTGAAATACATTCTTTGGATTTTGTTGGGGTTGACTAGGAAGTTTGCCTTTTTCTCTCTCATTCAATGCATCACAGATTTGACCCATTTTAAGTTCTATACTTGTGAAACGTTGGTCGGTGGTTTTCTGAAGTTGTGAAAGATTTTGGGTTAACATACCGACACAGTCTTCAAATCTAGGCTTTTTCTACTGTGGTACCGAGGGTGTGGTTGTACTTGGGGGTTTCTAGGATATGAGTATCCTTGGTTGTTATTTGTTGTTCCCCCCTTGTACCGGCCCTTTAGACCATGAGAAGTTAGGGTGATTCCTCCACCCTGGGTTGTAGGTTTGAGAATACGGGTTGTTCTCTTGCCTATGGTACAATGCATTGGCTTGCTCGGTTTGAGACTCTTGAAATGCATGTAGGTCTGGACAGCTGTCCACTAAGTGGTCAGAGCTATAGCATGCGGCACAAGTGGCCATTTCAATTTGGTCACGGAGAGTAGGGGCATTAGATTTTACATTCTTCTGCACCTCAAGCACTTCTATTCTCCGGGCCAAAGATGCCATTTTTGCATTTCCCTCAAAGTCAGACTCGATTCTATGGACATTAGTTACATGGGTAGTCCTTTTTGGTTCACGGATGGACTCCCACTGTTGAGTCTTTTCAGCGACTTCGATTAAGAAAGTCCAAGCCTCATCATCACTTTTGTCAATAAATGCATCATTGCACATTGACTCAACTGTGGTGCGAGTCCTAACATCTAAACCCTCATACAAAATTTGCACAAGTCTCCATTTTTCAAAACCATGGTGGGGACATTGGAGCAATAATTCATTGAATCTCTCCAAGTATTTTGCTAGAGTTTCGTCTTCTAATTGCACAAAACCATTTAGACTTTGGCGAATTGTCGCCGTCTTATGGTTGGGGAAAATTTTTTTGAAAAACTCTTTTGTGAGATCATCCCATGTTCTAATGGATTGTGGTTGTAGGGCATGAAGCCATGATTTGGCTTTTTCTTTCAGAGAAAAAGGAAACAATCTCAGTTTTAGGGACTCTTCCGTCATTTGGGTAAAACGTAGAGTCCCACAGATATCTTCAAAATCTCTCACATGGTGATAGGGGTTTTCAAAGATCAACCCCTCTAAACACAGGCAACATGTGAATTGTGCTTGCTTTCAGTTCAAACTGACCAGCATCGGCTGGCAGAATGATGCAAGAGGGCTGGCTTGCCCTAGTTGGGTACATGTAGTCCTTGAGACTACGGGGTTGGTTTGTTTCATCCCCCATAGTTTCTGGTGGGTCTGGGCTTTCTGTTGAAGAACTGGGTATGTTGACAATATCGTCCGAGCGGATTCTAACTAGTCGATTTGTTTGGTCTCTAAAAGACACAATCATAGCCTAGCTAGCACATCTAGCATGTTAACACTCACACATCCAATCAAGTTCAAAACAGAGAAACACCAACTCACACAAATAAAACACCAGTTCTTAGGATTCAAGCACACAGGAGTGCTGGTTGTTGCTGTAAGTGCACAGCACTGGATATACATAGCACTGGTTGGCAGGTGCACAAGAAAAACAGAGAGTGTGTAAGGTGCACAGGTTAGGTTGGATTATGCTCACTCAAGGTGAAGCATGTGCTGGGCTTGTGTGTTTGAAAAACAACAAGCTAACTACTAACACAATTTTAGTTGCCCAACAATTCACTCAAGTGCCACAAGATCACACACAAATTACAGATACTTGCAGTGGTTTGGTGATCACAGGTCAGCATCACAAGTTATCACAGGTCAGCATCACAAGTTATCACAGATATTGGCATGGCATATCATTCAAAGCATCATAGAGTCAACAGGTCATCCACAATTTAGATACAAACTTTCAGCATTTTACAGCACATTCGTCATGACACAAGGTGTCAACTGTGTTGGTTGACCTCAATTTTTATAGGTTATGCACAATGGTACATGGCAGAGAGGTCAACTGGTTCAGTCTAGAGAGACTAAGTTGCAGCTCAAATCATACTGAATCAGAGCTTTTTGCACAGATTGCTCAGCAAGTGAAAATGACCTAGTATTCAACACTGATAATCACACAGATGTGTCAACAGCTTTGGTAGACAGAATAGAGCATGCTAAGGTACAGGGCAGATGAAGTCAACTCACTCAGTTGATGTCAACTTGGGCTAGCAGCAAACTTGGCTAACCAAGTTGCAGCTCAATCTCAACAGCTACAGGGGCTGGAGCTAAGCCCAGGCTTTGTTGAAGCCAAGGGGTTACAGTGAAAAGATGAACTAAATATTCAGCCAATTTTCAGTGCACATGTTACACAAAAGCACACATTTTAGTTTTACAAAATTTGCTCAAGTGTCACAGTAGCAAGCAAAAATTTCAGATATGGAGCAGTACTCAGCAAGGCAGCTGGTCCATCAGGCATTCATGGCTCACAGATGCACATACAATGATGTTCAGCAAAATTTCAGTAATGCACAGATCAGCAGAATGGCAATGCGCAAAGCAATGAGGTAAAGATCATGGAAGTGGTGATAAATTCATACATATGCACATAATGATCTAGTTCAGCTTAAAGACCTAGCAATTGCAGCTAGCAAATATGTGTTGCAGGTTTGCAGGGACTGATAAGGGATACGTGTAGCTCTTGTTTAGCATGCATACATGGAATGTCACACACACATTCATCAACACAGCAGGGTTAGAGAACGATACCACCGATATAAATCGGGTTTAGGCACTTCCACAATTGTCCTGCGCCTTTTTCTCTTTTTCTGCTTTCCTTGGTTTATGCTCCAGTTTTTGCAGCACAGGTACCTGTAAGCTCAAAAGGGGAGATTTAGTTCTCTGGAATGCACAGGTGAAACAAGGAGTTTCAGAGCTGATAGTTAACATCTAAGGTTTGGATGACAAAAGATGCAATGCAAGGCATGCATACAGATGGACTAACTAAGCTGCACTTCAGGTATGGACTGCAACTTAAAGATTGGTGAACTACTGAGCTGCAGGTTACAACATGAGAGGATAACTGAACTGAAAGAGTAAACAAATTAACAAGCAAGGCTACAGATTGTAAGAGACAATGAGCTAAACAAGAACAAAAGAAAAACTAACATATGTAACAATGTAACAATGCAATAACAGAATGTAACAGAGTGCAATAAAAGATGCGGAAATGTACAAAAATTACAGCTAAGTTACACTAACAATGATTGCAAACAAAGGAAATTCTAACACATATATACAAAACTAGAATGAAAACCAGTTGAGTTAATACTAATAAGCAACTACACTACTACCAAATCCCCGGCAGCGGCGCCAAAAACTTGGTAGGCTGGGAAAGGGGATGCCTACAATGTATACTGCAAGTGCACAATGTCGACTAGCAACACAGGGCAAGTACAGGTCGATCCACAGGGATTGGAGTGTGTAAAGTTGATTCCAATGGTTCACTAAACTGATTTCTAAAGGAGTAACACAAATATGGTTTGCTTTGGGTGTCGATACGACTAGATGAAGTTGTGACTATAATTTAAGGCAGCAAATAAGCAAAAGGTGTTGTAAACAAATGGTTGAGAGTACTAGGGTGGTTGAATCCACCTTCTAATCCTATGCTAAGGCAACACAAATTCTCAGTGTGTTCTTGTGCCTTCCCTTGAAGGCCTCAGATGGATACTTTGTTAACTAATTCCTCTCATTCACCCCTAGTATCAATGGTCTTCTTACAGTACCATTGATCACAGGTTAGTTTAAGTAACAGCTAACTAAAATCCTAAACAATACAACTAGCAAGAACAATATGATAATTTGATTATCTTGACATCAAATCAGGGGTTTCATCTACACCCTAGCAAGATGAATTAAAACATCATACAAGTTATGAAATAGAATTTAATTACAGAAAATAAAACCCTAAAAATTGTCTGCCCCTCTCACATGAAGAACAACTCGATTTTATACCTCTTGCCCCTTCTCTAATGCTCTAAAATGACATTAAATGTAAACCCAGACCTGTTCCCTCTTCCAATTCGGCTCTGGTAGCCATTAATGAGCTGTTGGAGAAACCCTAGCTCCAACTATCTCTAACCTAGCTTCTAGGGTATGGAGAAGCTATGATGGAGATAACTTGAGCTAGAGTGGCGGAGAAAGGCCGCCGGCTTGGTCTTTGTCTTTCTTTGGTGTCGAGGAGAAGAAATGGTGATGGCGATGTCGGCTCTGCATGGTCAGGGGAAGAAGAGGATGGGTTTCTCTGGTTTTGTCGGGGAGAAATAAAAGAGAAATGAGGAAGGGAGTGTTTGGTTCGATGGTTGAAGGTGTAGGTGGATGTGGTGTTGGGCGGATGCAGCGAGATTTGATGTGTGAGATGGAGCGAGCGTTGGATGTAGATGGGCGAGATCTCACGGCCCAGGAAAGGACGGCTTTGGATTGCTCAAGCACATGTCTTGTAAATGGGTTGCTTCTTGTTGGGTTGCACTGATGCGCACGCGGGTTGTGGCTTTCTGCTCCATAGATGCTTGTCTCCAATTTTCTGCTCTTTTGGCTCCTTAATTTCTCCGAACTTTATTTACTACCTAAAAACACAAAATTAATTAGTACAAGTATTTATTCTTGAAAACAGAGAAAATACAGAATTTGGGATAATATCTGATTTCTGAGCACAAAAGATGAGTTAAATGCCAATAAAAAGATGTAGAAATATGCAATATTTGGCACTCATCATAGGTTAACGACTTGAAGACTTCATTGGGATTGTGAAACTAGACCCAACTATTTTCTTTGTAGTTGCGTGATCTGATCTTGCTATTTCTATCGTGATTGAGTGCAATCGTAAGATTGGCTTGAGATTAATTTCTCCGATAGGCAAGATAGAAAAGTAGTCACAAACATCTTCGTTTCATCGTTTGTGATTCCACAATATCTTGTTCGCTAGTCGATTAAGATTATTGTGAGGTGATTTTTATTTCTAGGTTGTTCTTCGGGAATATAAGTCCGGTATATCAATTGGTTCCAGTTCACCTTGATTTATCAAAAGACGGAACAAAACTCGCAGGTATTTCCGTGGGAGACAGATTTATCTATTCTTGTAGACTTTTCTGTGTGATAAAGATTTGTTTATTAAAGTCTTCGACTTTGGGTCGTAGCAACTCTTAGTTGTGGGTGAGATCAGCTAAGGGAATCAAGTGCGTAGTATCCTGCTGGGATCAGAGACGTAAGGAACTCAACTGTACCTTGGTTCAGAGTGAGATTTATTGGGTTTCAACTACAGTCCAGACCGAAGTTAGTTTGTAGTAGGCTACTGTCTGTAGCGGCTTAGTACAGTGTGTGTTCAATCTGGACTAGGTCCCGAGGTTTTTCTGCATTTGCGGTTTCCTCGTTAACAAAACTTCTGGTGTCTGTTTTATTTCTTTTCAGCATTATATTTTGTTATATAATTGAAATATCACAGGTTATGCGTTTAATCGATCAATTGGTAAATCCAACCTTTGGTTGTTGATTGAAATTGATTGATACTTGAACATTGGTCTTTGGTACCGTTCAAGTTAATTTCTCATGTATTCAATTAGACTCGCAGATTTCTATTTGTTTGAGTAAGGATTGAATCAAGAAATTGAGATATAACTCTTTGATATACTTTTCATTAAGATTGAGTTTGACTGTCTAGTTGATTCTCTTAAAAGTATATTGGAGTTAGTCCATACAGATTGCTAAGCGAAATATTGGGTGAGGTTGTTGTTCCCCCACTTTTTCACTTACTATCGAAATACGACGCATAGTTATTGTTTTTACCTGAAGAAATTTGTCTAGATGGAATTGACAGCATGTTAATAATCTCTTTATAACCTTCAATTATCATTTTTAGGTTGTCTTCCATACCTCCATTTTTGCTTCCTTCTTCCGGTACCTTTTCCACATCAAGAACAACATTATCTCCCTTTTTAATAGAAGAATATTATTGAGCTCTTCTTGGCTGAGATGGTTTAGGAAAACTGTTTCTTATTTGAACATTTGAAAAATACATCGAACTGACTTTCCTGGTAGGGCACACAAGGTGAGTACTAAAACCAATTGGTTTAGACATACGAATGTCAGTTATAATTTTAAGAATTAAATCTAAGGTGTGTTGAAGACGATCAATAGAATTGTCATTCAACCTAGATTTCCTCTTTTGTTCACCATGTCCTTTTGAATCATAAAAAAGACACACTTTCTAATCGCTTGAGTGATTAGACAAAACATTATTAACACCATCGTTGGGAGATGTCTTTGTTAGAGCAAAGCTCGGTTGAACCCACCAAGCGTTGGTATGTCAAGTTTGGTTGTCATATTTTAGTGAATCAAAACTCATTTTAAGAGTCGCTTGATTATGTACTACAGTCAACTTCGTATAGGTTAGCTTGAAAGTATTAGGATATGAGACATTACAAGTATTGCGAAGACTTGAAGAAGTGAAGAAGTAAGAAGCTACAACGACAACATCATCCTTCCACTTGAGGTTAGTGATATTTGACTTGAACTGTTTCATTCCCTAACGTATCTTTCAAGTCGTGCATATTGAAAAAAAGCTGCAAGCATGAACACTCTAGATAGACATAGTATTAAGGAATACAATATGAAGTTTATTGCTTAACCATTAAACTTTGTAGATAAGACATCGACATAATCGTTTGAATGTTATTGTGATTATGTATGGGTATGAGGTGAGGATTTCATCCTAGGAAACAATGTTTTACATGTGTTTTAAGGAAGTAAGTTCATAAACTTGTTTATGAATCGAAAAGGAAATCGTCAGGCGTTATTGGGATTGTTATTCATTGCATATCTTGTGAGCATCCAATATGTGTGATTTAGTATAACCGCTCACGACTTGTTTGTGTTCTTGGTAAAACTATTCACAAAGGCCTGACTTATGTATTGGTATGACTTTTATTAGTGAAACCGATCTTAAGTAATCACCTGAGATGGTATGATCAAGTTTGTGTTTTGTTGAACCAAATCTGGGTAAAGGGGAACCAATCCTATGAAGAGGTGCAACACATCACAAAGGGGAATCGATCCTTGTATGAGGTGCAGCAAGGTTTATAGCAGAAAGGGGAACCGATCCTATGAACATGTGCAACACGTTTTTAGGCAAAGGGCAACCGATCCTATGGACATGTGCAACACATATAAGTTAGATACCATATATATGTGGGGAACCGATCCTAGTACCTAGTTAACCGAATTTTGGAAAGCTAGTGTGACTATGCACAATACTCACATGTAAGTAGAACCGAAACTTGTTTTGGTAGAACCGTTAAACCCATGATTTGTGATTGAGTGTTTCTTAATCAATCACATAGTTCTTGAAGGTCAGATGAACCAATTCTAAACTTGTTTGGAAGTGTGGCAAATCGGTTTCAAGGTTGTAAGTATGAAAGAGGACTTACAAAGTAAGGATGTCGGCATACTTTGAACACGTGCAATAATGTTTATATTTTATTGTTCAAAGTTATTCCTTAATAGCTACAGGAAGAAAATCCCAGGATCGAAATAAATAAGTTAAGAATCTTTTATTTAAGGTTGTTAATTTTATTTTAGGAAAATGAGAATTAGTAATGTGCATTTACTAGTTGAGATTTTCCAGGGAGATTTTCGATCATTTTTTTGGACAGAGCATTTCCAGGAATTATGAAAACCGAATTTGGAATGTATTGAATATCTTTGAGAATATTTTCGATTTTGGAAATTCCTTGGTGTCCAAACTTCCTTGTCTATAAATACTTGATGTTTGCATTTCTAGCAAACTAATCATTCATGACAGCAAACTTCCTAGGTTATGTTGTTACTGGTGTAGCCGCCTATTCGGAGAGGAGAGTAACCTAATTAGGTGAAATCTCTTACGGCCACTCAGTTTAAAGTCTTCTTTGGGATTGAGAAGCTCTATTAGTACCATTGGTGGGAAACTAGATAATTGCGGTTTATCTTGTATTTTCGATTGATTTGATTGACTAACGGTGGTTGAACTTTGATTGCACCTAATTTGTTTATGCTTGAGAATCTTCTCTTCTGATATAAGATTCACTGAATCTAGATCGAATTTTCGACAGGGATCTTTAGACTGTTTTTAGTTCTAAAGACGATCTTATAATAATCCATTGTTAACAGACTCGTTCTGTGCGTGATTGATCACAAGAGATTCAAGTTATTGTGTGCAGGTGTTTATTGAAGATCTAAGAAGATTTGAAGACAAAGAAGATATTGAAGATTTCTGATTTGGGGTTCATAATCTTTGGTGTGCACAATACTTGTTTCGGTATAAGAGGATCCAACTATAATCGGTTTATCCTTGTGGTAGATTGGATTGATTAGTTTTGTAGATCGACATCAATATAATTCTTTGTGATTAAAAGTATTGATTGCAAAATCTTAACAATTACTTCGGTAGTTGAGAATAAGATAGATCTAAGAACATGACGAAGGAGTGTATTTGAGATAAACAGAAGAGCCTTTGTCGAACTCACGTCACTTGGTTGAAGAGAGTTGATACCAAACAAATTTGTTGTTCCTTTACTGTTTGGAATACGAACCAAAGGAATTGTTCCAAGTACGTGACTTATTCATAAATTGGAGGCGTGGGAATACAGACGGAACTAGGTGAACTATAGGTTTAGCTACTTTTTTTTTCCGATACAAGAAGATAATTTATTTATAGAGAATGGATGGCTATATTCGGTTTATCCATAAGGATTACATTTTCAATATCATGAGGAACCACCTCATCATACTCAAAAATAGACATAGTAGTTCTGGCTTTTTTTGCTAGATAATCTGCTACACCATTGTTAAATCTCCTAATAAGACTAACAGACCAACCAGTATGACTTCCCAAAATATATTTTATGTCGGGAATTACTCCATCGTTCCTCCAATGAACATAGGAAGTTTTTTCATTGATAGAATTTACTAAAGCCTCACTATCATACTTAAACACTACTAAAGCTAATCCTTTGGTCATAGCCCAGCACACCGCATCATTCATCGCAAGGCATTTCAGTTGTTCCACTTCATGGTCTTCAATCAACCCTCCATCAAAGCATTTTCCTTTCGCTTCTTTGCAGTCACCTGCAAAATCTCTCATAATTAGACCAATGACACCCTTAAGAGTTACCTTGACAAAAGAGGCATCTATGTTGATCTTGTAGCAATCTCTGACTGGGGGGTTCCATGTTGGTACCTGCAAAACAGAGGGGCTAGAAGACACGTTACCATTATTAAGAGATAAACAATGACTACTTAGATTGAGTATTCCTTCAATAGAGAAATTCCTATTAGGCTTAACATTTTGAAAGACAAGGCTACACCTATCTTTCCATATAAACCAGATAGTTACCATCCGGTGGTAAAGCTTTTCCACAACATCACCATTCCCACCTACCTGCTGCTGAGAAGCAGTATCGAACCAACTCAAAATCATGTTCAATAGATTATCATGCCTAGCCAGAACATTATTCATGTTCACATTAATACCTATCCATACATATTTAGCATAACGACATTCCATAAAGAGATGATTAGATGTTTCTAGGGGGAAATTACAAAATTCACAATGAAGATCAATATCATTTTTATATCTAGAGATCTTACTTCTAGAGGGAACAATGTCTTTCAAACATTTCCAAACAAATAGTTTAACCTTATGTGGGAGCATAGTTCTCCATAAAGCTATCCACACAGAACTGGGAATGAGATAATTTCCAACAATTGTATTAGTTCTACTACTAAGGATTTTATAGGCACTCTTAACAGAGAAAACTCCTTTTTTATCTGGAGTCCATATGAGTGTATCAACGCCCATCTGAGGAACATGCATAGAAAGAATTTTAGAAGAAGTATCATCAGGAAAAACATTATTGATCAAAACAGCATTCCAAGTTCGTGTACCAGCTATAAAAAGGTCAGAGACTACAATAAGAGATTGAGAGATATCCAAACCTGCAAATGGAATAGGGGGAAAGTCCAACCCAACAACCCAACGATCTAACCAAATATGGATCTTGGTGCCACATCTAACACACCAAAAGCTATGTTTTCTTATAATATCTCTGCATTTATGTATACCCTTCCAGATCCAGGAAGTCGTGTCACTAATATTATCTTGATTTAGGAAACTAACATCTCTGAAATATTTAGCCTCCATAATTTGAACCCACAGCTCATCTCATTCAGTACTGAGCTTCCAAGCCAGCTTACAAATAAGAGCTTGGTTAAACAAATCTAGATTTATAAAGCCAAGGCCACCTAAATCCTTATATATGTACAGATTAGACCAAGCAATGAACTTAATACCCTTATTGGCCCTATGAACCCACCAGAAATTCATCTGGAGAGAATCCAATTTCTTTATGATAGTAGATGGGATTTTAAAACAACCCATTTGATAAGTTGGCAGGGAGTTAAGGACAAATTTAATCATAGTTGACCTACCAGCCTGGTTTAAAGAAACACTTACCCAATTTTTAAGTCTAGCTTCAAAGGATTGGGCAATTGGATCAAAAGACTTCAGTTTAGAGCGACCAAGTAAAAGAGGAGCACCTAAATATTTTTCAGAATCGTTCACAATAGTCATAGCAAGTGCTTTAGCTAGATCAGCACAATCTGCAGGACTAAGATTTCCACTAAAATGCACACAAGATTTATTAAAATTTAACAGTTGACCAGAATACTTACCGAAATTATGCAAAATATCCAAAACACTATTAATATGATTAATACTAGCATCACCAAAAATGAGGATATCATCTGCAAAAAGTAAATGGGTTATAGGAGGAGCTCTCCTAGCAACTTTAACACCTCTAATGACACCATTTCTCTAGGCATACATAAAACTGCTAGATAAAATTTCCATGGCAATGATGAAAAGATAAGGAGACAAAGGGTCTCCTTGTCTTAAACCCCTAGAAGGATTAAACTGCTCACATGGGGAGCTATTGAGAAGAACACTAATACTAGTGGTGGACACACACTGAAAAATCAGGTTGCAAAAGGTTTTACTAAATCCAAAATTTTCAAGGACTTTAATAAGAAAGTCCCATTCAAGCCTGTCAAATGCCTTTGACATATCAAGTTTTAAAGCCATAGTGCCAGAAAATCCCTTTTTGCGTTTCATGGTATGAATCATTTCATGAGAAATAATAATATTGTCATGAATAGCCCTACCTGGAACAAAAGCATCTTGAAAAGCATAAATGAGTTTCTTCAACAGAGGCCTAATCCTGTTAGCTAAAATCTTAGACACAATTTTGTAAGAAACATTACAGAGACCTATTGGTCTAAAATCAGATGGCGACAATTTAGGATCCTTGGTCTTAGGAATGAGAGAAATTTAAGTTTTGTTCAAGCTTTTAGGCATAAAACCACATTCAAAGAATTTTTTGACAACATCAATGACATCTCTACCTACCAGCTCCCACTGAGTCTGATAGAATCCAGCTTGAAACCCATCGGGACCTGGAGAGCTCCAAGCAGGCATACTCTTAACAACATTTTCAATTTCATCATCAGTAGGCATTGCAATCAAAAACTCATTATTTACATCAGCAAGAATAGCAGGAATAATATCAAACGCATCCTCATGGAAGCATGGGTTTGAGGTAGTGCTAACATTTTAAAAATGAGCAGTGAGAATATTACTGATATCAGACCTGTCACTATACCAAATACCAGCACAATCACAAATAGTATTAATGTTATTAATATGCAGCCTTTTATTCACAAGAGAGTGAAAATATCTAGTATTGTTATCCAAATCAGAAATATTCTTATCCCTAGACTTTAATTTATAAAATTCAATTTGGATACTGTACCAATTTTCCAAGTCATTAGTAAGAGCTTTCACTCTACTGATTTGTTCACTAGAATTAAAATCATTTTGAGCGTTCACTAGCTGAATCTGAATATTTTTGATGTTCTGATGGATATCACCAAACTCCATCTTGTTCCATTGAGATAAGGTTAGTCTTGCACGTTGTTGTTTAAGCTTAAGTTTAAATGCAGGGATACCATGCACATTCAAGTTCCAAGCTGAATCCATAGTAGCTCTAAAAGACTCATGATTAATCCAAGTATTGAAGAACTTGAAAGGTCTCCAAAGATTTCTAGGAATAGGATCAGTAATCAAGAGAACAAGACAATGATCAGACCCAATAAAATTCAAGTGTAAAAGATTAGCTTGAGAAAAATTTATAAACCAATCATTATTACCTAGAGCCAAATCAATTCTAGCTCTCTTACTTCCTGTGCCAAAACTATTATTAGTCCAAGTATAGTCTTTTCCTTCAAACCCAATATCCAAAATACCTGAATCCCTAACTTATGAACCCAAGAATCAGTGCTATTATCACTCCTATCTAAATGAAAATTTAGATCACCTATGACTAACCAAGGCTGAAAGACCTCTTGACTAAGTTCATGCAAAAAATTCCATTGCTTTTTCTTTGGTTCAGAATAGGTTGAACCATACATAAAAGATATCAAGACTTCAGGCTTACTAGGGTCTAGTCTAACAACAACATGGATGATGTTATCGGCAACCGAAACAATCTCACAACTAATTCCATCCTTCCACATTAAAATAAGACCACCAGCGTAGCCTACCCTATCAATACAGTCATAATTATGATAATGTAAAGATTGAGCAATAGAGATCATCCTATTTTTATCGATTTTAGTTTCACAAAGAAAAATAAAATCAAGGTTTTGAGTTTTAGCAAGATTTTGCAACTGTTGTTTTGTAAACTTATTAGCAATTCCTTGGACATTCCTAGAAAGATTTTTCATTTTTGGAATTTTAAAACAAGAAAGAAATTGAAGTGACTTTAATGGATGCTGCTAGTACAAAAACTAGTGAACCTGAAGAAAAATTCACTAGAACCTAATAACAAAAGAGAAACTAAAGGAAAGGTTAAAGACAAGAGAGATAAACATGCCCCTTTGTAGCCGAATTATACCCACCAAACTGCGTTAGTCTCTCGGTTAGCACAACCACAAACCGTAGAAATATTTTAAGAGATGCACCAGAATATCTTGAAAGGAAGAGATGATGACAAGAATAAAAACTTGTAGGATTGAAATCAAAGAAAGAGATTTCCTTACCTTTGGGTTTTTTTTTTTGGGCAGAGGAGCAGAGGTTTAGATGTGAGGAATATGACAGCCATATATGTGATGAATTTATTTAATTAATTTTAATTTTGCATATTCAAAACATAAACCAGTGTGTATAAACTAATTATTATTGACTTCTAACCAAAGATCAAACAATCAAAGAGAGAAAAGATGTTCTTAAGAGACGTAACTGAGGCTTTAACCACCTAAAACCACAACCAAAGATGTAGGTAACCCACACAAATCCTAAACAGTCCAGAGACACTATCTCATTAAGCTTGGAAACTATCTCATTAGCTCCATAATTCACCAAAAGAAAAGTATGCAAATTATTTCTATAAATCAAACTATGTCATCCTCTGAAGCGGAAGACCCATCTCATGTAAAAACTACAATACAGAATTCTAAAAATTTTCATAAAATTTAAAGTTGATTCCTTTAAACAAAATGCACATACACTTGTTACATAAACACACCAAGCGAAAGACTGATATTTTCCCTTTTTTTTTTTTTTTTTTTTTTTTTTTTTTTTTTTGAAAGGAACAGGTGCACATACACCTGAACATCAATAAAAGATTTGTGTGTTCAACAACAACACTAAGGATAGGTTTTAATACAAAGATAAAAGTTATAATGATTTTAATGCAAAAGGGTTCACTTGAAGCAGGTATTAGAGAAGAGAAGGGACTTAAACGAATCAACCATCACTAAAATCAGAAGGAAAAAACATAAGAGGAAGTAGAAGAACCCAATCTAACAATTGGGATAACACTAATAGCGTACATCTAGATCACAACTTTCACCAAACAGGTCAATGGCATCCAAATATAAGCCAAAACCAATCAAAATTGGGTTACCGGGAACAACTATATGGATAAAAATAAGAAGATTCATTCTTTAGATCAACTATGCATCCTCCCTAGCCGAATACCCATCTATTCTATGAACAATAATACACAAATTAAGAGATTTCTTTTTCTTTAAGAAATTTGAAGGATTTTTTTGTTCTTTAAACAGAGTGCACATACAATTGTTTTACAAAACGAACCAAACAGAGAAAGGGTTGATATTTTATCTTTAAAAAAACCAACAAGTGCACATACACTTGAACAACGACCAACAACGCTGATATACTTAAGATTACAAATCAATCCTAGATCCCAATTAAAGATTTTAAAAGAGAAACAAGTGTTCAACATCACTAACAGAAAGATAGGATGAGATTTTTAAACCAATGGATGTGCTCCAAAAAGCATTTTAGAAAGGAAGGGAGTTGAAAATACCACCAACAAATGGAATTATAACGGAAAGACTGAAGAGGATGCATGAGAACCCAATCAATCCATGAACATGACTAAAAAAGAAACAACAAAGGTTAGGACTTTTATCAAACAGATGAAAGGCAACATATCCAAAGGATAAACTAGACCCAATCAGCATTGGGATTTAAAGGACTAAAAAACTTAATTCCATCTACCCAATCTTCATTGGGGTTCAACCTACCCAATCTTCATTTCAACAATCTAATTATCGTGAATGGAAAAAGGAACATAATCCACACAGAAGAGCAGGAAAAGAAAGATTAAGGCAATCAGGAAAAAGATAGTTCTAAACTTCAAAATCCCTGTTGTCATTGTATCAATAACAAACAATACCAGTCAACAACCTAAAGGGGAGAAGAAGCATAAAACCACAAAAATTGAAAGAAAGACTCTGATCCCCTGTTGCTTTTGTATATAATACAACAATACCCACAAAAACCTAGAGAAAGGGAACAAATATTGAGACAAACCATAAACAAGAGCAACAATCCGACAAATACCTGTGTTAATGAGAACCACAGCCTGCATTCTTTCCCGGACTGAAGAGGGAAATCAAATTAAAGCAATAATATGATGGAAACAAGAAAAGACCTAAAAATTCATCACATCTTTGTCAATCACAAGAAACCCCAATCCGCTCCTCATAGCTCATGACCCATTTAAACACCCAAAGGTTAGCTAAGAGATTAGTCTTTCATGGCGGAAGAGTAAAAAACTTTTGGTTTTTTCAGACGATGAAGAAAAAAGTTAAATGGAGAAGATCATAGGTTTAGTTGCTTGGTCTCAACTATACGAAGTTAAGTTTAATTTTGTATAGCGGCTTAATCCTGAGAGTATTCAATTCTGGACAAGGTCCCGGGGTTTTTCTGCATTTGCGGTTTCCTCGTTAACAAAATCTTGATGTGTCATTTACTTTATATTTCCGCATTATAATTGTTTTATTATAATTAAAGTAAATTACACAAACGTTAATTCCTATTTACTTGATAAGCAATCCTATTGTGTTTGGTTAAGTCCGAACCATTTTATCAAGTAAACATACTTCGTTGTTATATTGTCTCGATCTCGTATCCATAGACGATCACACGAAGTGTGAACCGATTAGTTGTATTGTCTCGACTCAGTCCATAGACAATCATTTTCGGAGAAAGGACTTATAGGTAGGAAAAGTTTTAGCTTGAGGTATATTTGGGTACCCTCGCCTTTTCAATTGGTATCAGATCAGGCAAACACGAAAGATGTAACAATCTGTGTTTGGTGCGATCCAACCTATAAGACATGAGTCAAAAGAAAGTTAAGCGACAGCGAAAACTAAAGAATGAGTCAGTTAACGTCTCACAAGACATTGGAAGTTTTGATTTTAAGAAATGTTTAAAATGGGATTCTTCATCAAGTTCTACTTGCTCTTCTGAGAATAAGTCTGAAGGTTCTCTAGAGGAGATTAAGTTAAGCCCTATATTCGCAGTCAATTATTTAGATTCTGAAAAATCTCTTTTTGATGATGAGAATTTTTTGAGTTCTATGCTTGAGATTTCTGATAAAAGATCAAGTGTAAAAACTTCTGAACTAAAGGAATTGAGCAAAAAAATTCTTACCTGTTCTACTGAAATTCTTTCAGCACTTGAAAGAGAACGAGATTTAACTTTAAAGTATAAAAATCTCGATGAAGAGCATAACTTGTGAAAGAAAAATTCTCACAAATACAGAGTCTTAATGACAAAGTATGTGCTAGTCTTTCTCAAGCTGAGAAAGATCGTAATGCGGCTATTGAAAAAGTACGTTTGTTAGAAGAGAAACTTGTTGAATCTGATGTAAGGATTAACTCTCAACAAAAGAACTTTGAAGAGAAAGAAGGAGAATATCTCTCACGAGAAAAACGCCTTGAGGCTGATCTAGCCAGTGCTCTTGATAAAATCAAGACATTGGAAGAAGAAATTTTGGACCTTAAAAAGTTCAATGTCAGCTCAAACAATTTAACCTCAATGTTAGAAGCAAGTAGAAATCATCGTGATACACGAGGATTGGGCTATAAGGGAATAGATGCTTCAAATATTAACAAAGAGGTAAAATTTGTTAAAGCTACTAATTCTTCTCAACCAGAGGCTTCCACTGATGACAAAAATGCTCATATTTCTTGTAAAGAAGAAAAGTCTGTCAAGCCTAAGAATAGTGTTCAACCAGCAGTAATCAAAGAAGGCATTTCTGCTAATGTCAAGAAAGCAACAACGTTGAACAAAGACAAGAAGAAGAAGAAGAAAACTCGTCGAGCTTCAATGCAAGAGGATCCACAAAAAGGTAACATCAAAACTCATACTTCGTATATTTATACTAAGCATTGTTATTATTATGGTAATAAAGGACACTTGCAATGGGGATGCAAAGTTCGTAAGATGCAAGATGCACTTTCTTTTGTATCAAACGAATTGGCTAAGTTTTCTCCTCATAAGAACTCAGATCGTTATTGTCCTAAGTTTAGGCAAAAGAATTAATATAATGATAGTTCAAATTTTGCATATCACTCGACAAGGTTATCTCATAAAACACCAGAATATAGAAAGAGAGATAACTTTGTAAATGCAAAAACAAGATCTGATATTCCAAATTGGAGAAAAGGTGTTTCGCAAAATATTCAAAAGGACAATGATCCTAATGGTATGAAGGAGAAGGCTGCTCCTGCGAAACCCAACTCTAAATGGGTCCCAAAGTCCTCTATACCCAAGAAGGGACCAAAAGTTAGTCACAAGAATGACTCTCAGCTGTTAATTGTTGGACCTGGTGACAATAATTATAAGAGTCTTCTTGAAAGACTAAAGAAAGACATCATGTCTGAAATCTCTTGTACTAGTGAACGTTGTGATAATGACACTCTTCATCACAAGTCAAAGAATAAAAACAAGAGATGGAACAAGAGAAAACAAACCAAGCAAGAGGTCAAGAATGATGATTCGGTCTTAGTCACTCGTGACGAACAAGACAAGGATCAACTCAACACAACCTAGTTGTGTTAGAATGTGCATGCTCACCTTAGTGCTCAATATTTTTAAAGGTGAGTAAGCACATGAAAAACTGAGCACATGATCTCTTGGTTATTATATGACTAATTAACATCTTTAGGAGATTTCTTTTCTTCTATACTCATACTTTCTCTATCTATATTTGAGGTTTTGATAGAAACGGTAATTGTGAGTTTATTATGTTGATATCTACTGATCATATATATGTAGCTCTTGTTTTTACGGTTAAAACGAGCCAAAAATCACTGAATTTGGACATTGTACGCAAAAGTTATGTCAAAAACAGTTTAGTGTTGTGATCTGTCACAAGTAACACTTGGGGTACCGATCCTAGTGATAGGTGCAATATGGGGAACCGATCCCAGTGAGAGGTCTATGAAGAAGTATAAAACTGTTTTGCCCATAACTTCTTCGTCCAAACTCGGAATGACCTCATTCTTTTTGCGTTGGTTTTGTAATTCAATTTCCTACAAGATTGAGGTAATTGCAATACTTGATTTCATGTTGAATATTTATGGTATATTGCAAATTGATTTATGAGATGTATGTTTTCGGTCTTCGTGACCTTGATATTCGATCTCATATGTTGTGAGCCCTTATGGTTTGGGTGACTTTTTGGTTTAGCAGGATTAAGTTCTAGGCCATGTTGGTAGGCTTTATCAAAGGATCATGAGGGGTTCTTGTAGAAACAATATGTGAAAAAGTCACAATATGTTGAATCGGTTTTGGTTTAGCATAAAATCATATGTGTTTCGACGGTTTTCAATTTTTGCTTGCAATTGTTAAAACCGGTTTTCAACCTTTCTCTGGTAAAGGTTAGTTGTTTTTATTCTTTTGTTTTGTATAAGGATGACAACATAATGATATTTCGATATCGATTCTCCCTGGAAGAAGATGCAGACATATTGGAGAAGCGGATGCGAAATTTGAGGTAACAATGTTGTTAGTTAATTGTTTTCCTGTTTAAGAAAAGCCTGATTTTATTTCATATATATAGATTGCTTTTGCTTAACAAAATTTCGGTTCAATTGATGTTTTATTCCATGATGTGTGTATGGATGTGTGTGTGATTCAATTGGTTCCGGTTAAGAAAAACTATTGTTATATTGCTTTATCGCGTGGTATCAATTGTTTAGGCTTACAAAATTTTGGTGCAATTGCGGTGCTTTGATGTCTATGTTGATTCAATTGCTTCCGGTTGAGGTGAATAATTTTGCAAGTTGATTTATGTTGGTTTGTATGAATTATTTATGGTTAACGAAAGAAAAGGTTTACGGGATGAGTTGTTTAGTCCAATTTGATTCCGGATAAGAGAAACTAAGTTTATCTTAGTTAGACTTATCAAAGTGGAGGTTTCGGTTATTCAAGTCTAATCGAATTCCTTAACAAGAAATGATAGTTAACTAACCTAGTACTTGTCTTGTTTAAAAGTGAAAGGTCTAAGTTATATGGATAATTAGAACCTGATGAGAAAAAATAGAGTTATCTTTATTTTGTTCTTATCGAATGAAGCGATTGTTTTTGTACAATCGGTTTAGCAAAAGAACTAAGGTGCTTAGTTGATTTTTGGTT
This sequence comes from Papaver armeniacum, assembly GCA_023531295.1. Lineage (NCBI taxonomy): Eukaryota > Viridiplantae > Streptophyta > Magnoliopsida > Ranunculales > Papaveraceae > Papaver > Papaver armeniacum. The sequence continues at coordinate 93,378 of JAJJWW010005840.1, forward strand.
TGCCAAACTAAATTGGGAAAATTGCTTCGTGCAATTGTTTCCTTGGTAACATATCAAAACAAATTACTTTGTAGTTTCGGTTTTGATATTGGTTATCAAAAATGGTGTGTGGAACCCTCGTGCTTAACTCTCTAGGTTTGCAAGTCTATTTTGAGATTTGTAAGATTCTTTTCGTGTTGTCCTTTATTTTTTCGTTCTTTGTCATTTTGTGACAAAAAGGGGGAGAAATATATGGAGTAAACAAGTGATACTGGTATTGATTTTATATTGATTGGTATTACTAAGGAAAAGAACATTGTGCTTAAACGTTTATCTAACGAAAGAGTGAAAGCATAGACTAAGGGGGAGTAGCATATCATATTGATTGGTATAACAAAGACGTGCGGATTTATGAAATCTACCTATCTTACCTTTAGGGGTAGTATTAGCTTTGTTATTATAATGTCAACAGCGGCATTTAAGGATTGAATGAATGCAGGTTATTGTAGTTGCAGGAAATCCTACACTACACCCCTCACAAGAATCCACACAACTAAGCCATTGAAGATGAACAACTATGATTTTTATTGATTAATTCCTTGAATGTTTACAAGATAAAATGGAAATGAGCTAAAGAAATTACAATCACTACAAACTTTCTCTCTCTTAATGACTTGCCTAACACTCGGAAAAAGATCCCCCCTTCAACAGATTTGTTCAACTCTTTATATAGGGTAGTACATAGTGGATGACAGCTAAGCTGTCCCTTATTTTCGGGAATGATTTGCGAAATATCGCAACTCTCCTATATCTCGCTAGGTCTTCACATCTTTCTCGTGTTTTAGCTGTCGTCATTCATTGCGTCATTTATATTACTCATTTGCGACACTTTCGCAATGCTGTCGTTTATTGATCTCGCGAAGTATTGATGTCGCGATATTCTGATCCTACATCTTGCCTCTTCTCATGTCTTCTGCGAAGAAGAGAATGTCATGAGAACTAGTATTTTTAAAATGCCGCAACTGTTCATATTTATCTGTTATGATCCCGTACTTTTACACAGAATTTATTACACATGTTTCTTTTTCCACTCTTTTCTTGACACGTCTCTTTCAACCGTTTTTTTCTTGAACACTCACGTCTCCTCTCGCATTAAATACATTTATCTTCTCGAGAATTCTTCTCTATATATAGTTTTCTCACCCTCCTCTTCTTCTTTTTTACTTTCTCTCTGCAATTTTTCTTCAATTCTCCTCCTCCGCAATTTACGTTTCTGCTACTGTAAATCTTCCTTTTCTTCTTTCTCTTGATCTTCAATTCTCTAATCATTCCCATATTCTGAGAATGGCTCCACCTGGTCGTAGATACGAAACCCTTTTGGGTGAGACTCAAAAGAATTTACAAGAAAGGGGTTTCACCTTATCTACTATTCCCAATCAAGAATCTTCATCTATTCTTTCTGCAAAGTTGTTTACTGATCATCATTGTGATGATCAGAAAATCATAATCTCGCTAGGTCAACTCCTCGCAGGTCTTCCCATTCCTCTCTACAATCCCGAACTGCCCTTGTTCTATGAAATTCTTGCTCATGAGAAATTCTCGCGAGCTATTTATCAATTAAGTGGAGATTGCATCCGTCTAATGCTTGAATTCGCCAATCGTGGCGCTGGTAAGGGATCTCTATATCCCGATAACGTCAGAGATCCTAAATTCGCAAACTTAGAGATAGTCTCTGAAAAGTACTCAGTAGAAAACTTTTTTGAAAATTATGAAGTGATAAATATGAAGAATGATAAATCTCGCTGGGGTGCTCGATTGAAAAGAAAAGATAACGTTCCCGACGATAAGATACTCATGCTAGATATTGATTGGCACTCTGGCAAGAACAATGTTCCTCGCTACTCTAAAGACGACAAGTGGTGTGTCTTTCCGCTATTTTTGAACAGACCTTACATTTCAGGTTCCAATATCCTCCATGCGAATCTCGCAAATTATCATCCTTGGGTATTCAATTGGCCCGAGAAAGCAAAATAGGTATACTTCCTAACTTTTACTTATTTTACAATCTTCATTTCCTCTTATATCTAATCTTGCAAATTTTTCAGATCATCAAATTGAGAAGGAGTTACGAAAGAAATCCAAAGGCGAGTACTCTGGCGATACTTCGTTCAATCATGGATGAAGTAAGAAATATTTTTCTTTATTATTTTTAACAATATTGTTGCCTCTGTTTCTTATCTTCATTCGTGTGCGAAGGTTGGCATTGAAGAAAATGATATTTCTGAAACTGCGAAGGCTAAAGGCAAGAATAAGATTACTCTTCGCAAGGATAAATCTTCTGCTCCATCTTCTAAAAAACGGAAAATCCATTCCTCTTCTCACTCTAATTCCCAAACCGGCGAGAATTCCAATGAAGATAATGATGAGGTTGACACTTCTTTTGCGAATGAGAATCATTCAGTCGAATCTGCTATGGCGCAACTGTCTAATATTTTCTCTGATTCTATGCAAGGAATGGGAGATGATCGTTTTTCTGCCACGTGCGAAGCTCTCGCAAATATCTCCGATGCCCCCCTGCTAGCGGATAATGATTCTTTTCGTGGAGTTTCTAGGACAATGACTCCCAGTTTCTTAAATGCACTTAGTGCCTTGGTATGTTCATATTTCTTTATTTCTGCGTGATTTCAATTATAAACCTTATCTTAACAATTTCTTTATTTTCCTTTATAGTCTGGGAGAGCTTCCTTTGTTGTTGCCTCAGATCTCGAGAAAAGGCGCAACAATCTCGAAAAGAAAAACCTTCAACTTAAGGAAAAGAACAAAGAATTGGAGGTCAAACCATTTCTCTTCGCAAGAGAGATAAAGAACTTGGAAATGAAACTGCTGTTCTTCGTGAAAAAATCAAACAATTGGAAGTTGAATCTTCTTCTCAGAAGGATAAAATATCTAGCCTTCAAAATGCTAATCAACAACTTTATGGTATGAAATTCTTCTCCTTTTCTTATCCTTATTTTGTCATTTACTTTTCTTTATCAGACTTATCATTTTCCAAGACATTTATAACCTTTCTGATGAAGCTATTCTTCTTCACACATTTCCCGAGCCTATGGATAACGATGCTCTTCTTGCCCATCTCAATAATTCTCTAAATAGCTTTTCAAATGACAGAATCAATCATCTTTCTTTGAACGAACTTCAATCCAGATTCCGTCTCTTAAAAGCATATCATATATCTAGTTTAAGTTTAGCCAACCAAATGAAACATCTGCATCTTAGTTCCCAAGAGAAAATTAGTATTTTAAGGAAGAAAGTTAGCGATCTTATAGATGATAAAGATTGCATTGCTAATCGAGACGCTCAAGCATTAGCAAAATTTCAAAAAGCTCTTCTTGAAGTTCAAATTGAGCGTGATGAATCTATTCGTCAAAATACTGTTCTTAGCGAAAGTGAGAATCAAATTCGTTCTCTTCTTCTTATAAATAATGACGATGAATTCGCTTGGGCTGCGAAAGTTCTAGATAATGCCAGAAATAACTTAGGTGTTAACGTTAGCCTTCATGCTGATCAAACTGCCTTGGTTAAAGACATGATTTCTGACAGAGAAGGTTGTTAATGGTTCTTCTTTATTTTATCGCTTCTTTTTTGTGAAATTGCTATTAAGTTATTAATCCATTATCATACGTTCGTAGAAGCTGAGAAGAGGTATCAAACAAGAATTGAAGAACTTGAATCTGAAAAAGAGCAACTTGCAAAGGACCTCTCTCTTCGCAACGACAAGTATTCCAAGTTGAATAAGCAACTACAAACTACTGTAGCGAATTTCAATAATGATCTTTGTCTGTTTCGCAATCAAACTATTAAGACAGTTTTGCGATGACCACAAGTATTCCTCTTTCTTCATATCCTTGTCTTCTTGATGAGGTTCCTGAAAATATGCCTTCCTTGGATGTCTCTGATAGTGATGCTAGCGAAGAAGAGGAGTCCGATAAAGAGTCTGATGAAAAAGAAGAATGAACTGAGAGATAGCTCCATTTTCCTTTTTCTTTTCTTGTGATATTTGTACATTTATCCTTCTAGCCTTCCATTTTTGTAATCTCTTATTATAAATCTATCATATGAAAATAAATAACAAGTTTTTACTCTAATCATTCCCATACTTGTCTCTGTTATTTATTTTCACATGAGAGATTAAATCGATAATCTTTAAATAATAATACTTCTTAATTTCGCAACTGTTGTTGCTAACTCTTCACAAATAAATGAAGAAATATAGTTATTTTCGCAAGCTTATTTGCTTACTCAATTTCTTGTGTGGTCTTATTTTGCCTTCCTAGTTAAAGGTCTTATTTTGCCACCCCTCATTGCGACAAAATCGCAGGACGTCTTTACACTTTCATGTAACGACCCATTGATCTTGCCTTATCATTTCTTTAGTATTGTTGCCTCTGCAGGATGTTTTTGTTGAGACAATATGACAGGCCTAAAAAATTCTCTCGAACTTAAAGCCCCATGACATTGCCGTCTTGCGATGAAATCGCAGGACGTCTTTACACTTTCATGTAAAGACCCATTGATCTCGTCTTAACCTCGCGTTAGTATTATTGCCTCTTCAGGATCATCGCACAAATATGACAAGCCTAAATTTTCTTGCGAAAATAGAGCCTCATGACATTTGCGTCTTAAGACACTTATCAGCTCCCTAATGGAGGGTGCCGCCCTTATCATCTCCCTGGTTGCCCCTTCAAGGAGGCGTACATCGGCCATACAAGACTATATCCTCCCATCCGATCTTAACAACAACCAGTTGTTTTCGCAGCCTCTTATCCCTTATACCTATAGGGCTTATGGTTACGAGACTGCACCCTAAGTGGAGTTTTCTTCGGGCCGAGTGCAGCATGTGCCAAGACTTTCCAAGAATGGCCGAGACACTTCAAATGCCCCAGGCACTCTTGGCTCAACCATGTACCTCGGCGCCTTGGTCATACACTGACGCCTTGGAAGAGACCTTCGGTCGTCCAACCAGGGTATAACCTTATATAGTTGGAAATCCAAGGTATCTCTCCCGGATGGGCTTTATTGACCCCAAATTTTCATGACTCAGGTTCCAGGGGCGGTGTAACCTTTTCCCTGAGCCATGTCAAGAGATACCCCCTTATATGACGCACTTTAGGTCTTACATTTGCCTCTTGCGAAATATCATTCGCGAACTAGGGTGTACGCCATAAAGGTTCGTCCCATTCACTCATTCTTTCATTTATGTCAATTCGTTCAATCATTCATTGATTTTTGATTATTTCTTCTCATTATCTTTGCGAAATTATCGCATAGTCTTGCTTCGTTTTCTGCGATCTCGCTCTAACCAGATTTTCATATATTCTATCTCGCGAGACTTTCGCGTACTCCTTCTTCAATCGTCATATTCTTTGTACTTTCGACATGTCTTTTTCCTTTAATTTTTTTTATTTTTTTATTTTTTTTACACAAATCTAAAGTCAATTATTCATTTCTTACACTTCTTACTTCTGTTGCTCTCTATCGGAATATGGGAATGATTAGAGAATTGAAGATCAAGAGAAAAAAGAAAAGGAAGATTTACAGTAGCAGAAACGTAAATTGCGGAGGAGGAGAATTGAAGAAAAATTGCAGAGAGAAAGTAAAAAAGAAGAAGAGGAGGGTGAGAAAACTATATATAGAGAAGAATTCTCGAGAAGATAAATGCATTTAATGCGAGAGGAATGATGAACAGTAAAAGGGGAGGAGGAAAGAGACAGTTGGATGAAGCCATAGAAGAAGCTGCGAAAACTCCGTTCACACAAGAGATACAATTAGGAGGAATACCACCGAAGTGCAACTTACCTACATTAACCAGCATTTTTGATGGAACAACTTGTGCGATCTGACATATCAAAGCTTATATGAGATGTATGTTACAATGGGAGAATCATGATGCTATATTGTGCAAATATTTTGCATCAAGTTTGACAGGAGAAGCTTTGAAATGGTTTGAAGGACTACCGAAGAATACAATAACATCTTTCAATCACTTGCAGGCTATATTTTTAGGGGCATATATAAGTAATAATTCCTCGCGACCTGGTATTGAAGTGAAAGTTTGAAGCATCTAACTGTGAGATGGAAGACAATGTGTAGCGAAATGGCTGGTCGTATGGAGGAGAGATATCTCATCTTATCGTTCATTAATGCTATGTTCTCGACAAATCTGTTATATATTCAAATTTTTAGAGCCAAGAATACAATCACAATGACTGAGTTGCGAGAGCTTCAGGAGGAGTATATTGCTCTAGAGGAAAAGCAAAATGAGATGGAATCATACCCTGTCGCGAATACAAGTTCAGGAGCTGCGAATGCAAGTTTGTTACCCAAATTAATAAACACTTTGGCGAGTACCTCGCAAGGTCAACAAGGAATGATGATACCGGATGATGGTCAGCAAAAGTTGTTAGCCATGGGAAGTCGCGATCAGGAAAAATTTGAAAGAGAAAGAAATTTCTACAACCTGGCGGAAATAATAAAATTCAAAGGCTTGATCAACCGCAAGAAACCTGTGGAGGTCAGAGACACAATTATCATAGAGGGCAGCGAGGTCATAGGGTAGTATGGGAAGAAATCAAGATGCCTCCACTAAACGCTAGCGTGGAGAAAATATGGTAAGCTATAATCCTGATGGAAAACATACCCGCACCATGGAACATGGGGAATGAACCGCCTCCAGGGTGTGAAGTCATGAATTTTGTTCCTATCACCACTTTCATGGACACCTAACGAATGATTGTAGGAATATAAAAAGAATCATCCTCAGAATGATAGACCAAGGGAAGCTAAATCATTTCTTAAAATGTGAAGAGAAGACTCAAACATTACCAACACCTCCAGAAATTCACGAGTAAATACAACAAAAGGGAAAGAAACGTTTGTAGTAGAAGTTGGAGCGAAGGCCAAAAACTTGTTCTGCAACTCTATCGTACATTCATACAATACAATTGAAGATTTTCATGATAGTGTTCTCAGTAGGGTTTTCGCAAGAGATGCTGACAATAGAGAAATAATGAACATCGCGAAGACATCTCCACTAAAAGAATGGCAAACGCAGATTATTTCTTTTACCGCGTAAGAGGTACACGAGGGTGGCGAGATGCATGACAGTCCATTAGTGGTAAGATTGGAGATTAACCCAAAATCTGTTGATGATGAAGATGATGGGGAAGAAAATTCATGGGCAATAAATAGAATCTTAATAGATACTGGAAGCTCTGTAAACATCCTTTTTTACCACACTTACAAGACTATGGGAGGGAAAGATGAAGATCTGATACCTTCAACCTATAAGATTTATGGTTTTAATGGTACTGCCAATAAACCTAAAGGAGAAATTCTTATGCGAATACCACTGAAAGGATTATCAACTGAAATCTTGTTTTGCATAGTCGATGTGGAATCCCCCTATAATGCATTAATTGGGCGACCTTGGTTACATGAGATCTTGGGTGTAGCATAGACTTACCACCAGTGCATCAAATTTCCTCATCCCAGTGGTGTTGGAGTTATAAAAGGAGATTGGGCTGGGGGACAAAAGTGCTATGAAGTTGATGTGGAATCTTGCGAGGAAAGGGTTGCTCAAAAGAAGAACTGGAAACAGAACATTAAAGAAGCACAAAGAAGGGACAGACTGATAGTGGACGCAATAGAAGTGAGAGCTGAAGATACATTGCGAAACCAACGTTTGAAGATAGTTGGAAATTGCGATGGTTTCGCAAAAGGGAAGGAAATATCAGGAAATTTAAATGAAGAAGCAGAGAGCAGTAGAAGTAAGAAGTGTAAGAAATGAATAATTGACTTTAGATTTGTGTAAAAAAAAAATTTAAGGAAAAAGACATGTCGAAAGTACAAAGAATATGACGATTGAAGAAGGAGTACGCGAAAGTCTCGCGAGATAGAATATATGAAAATCTGGTTAGAGCGAGATCGCAGAAAACGAAGCAAGACTATGCGATAATTTCACAAAGATAATGAGAAGAAATAATCAAAAATCAATGAATGATTGAACGAATTGACAGAAATGAAAGAATGAGTGAATGGGACGAACCTTTATGGCGTACATCCTAGTTCGCGAATGATATTTCGCAAGAGGAAAATGTAAGACCTAAAGTGCGTCATATAAGGGGGTATCTCTTGACATGGCTCAGGGAAAAGGTTACACCGCCCGGAACTGAGTCATGAAAATTTGGGGTCAATAAAGCCCATCCGGGAGAGATACCTTGGATTTCCAACTATATAAGGTTATACCCTGGTCGGACGACCGAGGGTCTCTTCCAAGGAGTCAGTGTATGACCAAGGCGCCGAGGTACACGGTTGAGCCAAGAGTGTAGGATCATAATATCGCAACGGACAAGGTTCGCGGGATTAATAAACGACGGTGTCGCGAGGGAGTCGCAGGGAGCTAAAATAAACGACGCGATGAATAACGACAAACAAAACAATTGGAAGACATGAAACCTGGCGAGGGTTAAGAAGTGTCGCGAGAATGAATATTCGTGCACTTGCGACACTTCGCGAGACATTCGAAAATAAAGGATAGCTTATTTGTCATCCACTATGTATTACCCTATATAAAGGGCTAAATGAGTCTGTTAAAGGGAGAGTCTTTTTGAATTTTGATGCAAGTCATTAGGAGAGAGAAAGTTTAAGAGCGCTTTAATTTCCAAGTGTAATTCTATTGTCTTTGTGTAAACATTTCATGGAACCAATTAATAAATATTCTTAATCACACATCTTTCAATGGATTAGTCAAGCAAAAGCGAGTAAAGGGGTGTAGTGTGGGATTTCCTGCAACTACATATGCGCTAGAAACAGGGACAGAGCAGAGATTGACGTAGAAATTGGAAAGAATTTGGATTAACAGAGAAAAGGTTTGGAGAGATACTCAAGAATTCATTGAAAAAGAGAAATGGCTAGAAGAAGAAACGTACAAGGGCAACCAACGATTGTAAGAAGAAGTGGGAGACTTCTTTGGAGAAAGGAGGAATGAAACAGGAGAATCGTCAAGGATGAATATGAGAAATGATGGAGAAAATCAAAATCAGCCACCGATCTCCCCCGGTAACAAACGCGGCTGTGGATTATGATAGAGTAAGTGTACATACTTGGAGGTCTGATTCTGAAGACGAGAGGGAAGAGGAGCAGCAGATGGTGAACAATGGACAAGGAGGAGGAGAGCAAGGAATGAATGGAGAAATGAATCCAGGAAACGACGAAATCGCAGCGTTAGAAAGATTGAGACAAACAATACATGAAGAGAGACGACTAGAGGCAGAGGAACGAGCGAACTTGACAAGACAGAATCATGAATTGAGGATGGAAAATATGAGATTGCAAAATAGGAGATCAAGAAGTAGTGTGAGATCAAGTTCAAGATCGATTAGGGAAGAAAGAAGGAGAGTTTTACCAACAGAAAGTACCGAAGAAGAAAACCAACAAGAAACACAAAATCCAAACACAGAGCATGGTGAGAGAAGAGGGGAAATGGAAGATCGTTATATTCCTCAGCCCGAAAATCTTCAAGATGAGCGGAATAGGGAGAATCAAGGAAACATGCAACTCCAAGGGCCGAATGACCCAGCTGCTGAAGGGAGAATAATCTTGCACGGGAGAGAAGAATTGAGAAGAAACCGAGAGATTGAGGATGACATTGAGAGGCACTACATTGAACAAGCACGGCTAGCTCGCGAGAGAGAAAGGATAAGAGCGAGAAATGGAAAATCAAGAGATGGAAGAGGCAATCCGGCGAGAATAACCATGACAACGGGGAAAGAAGGAGGGAACAAAATCGTACCAATAGAAATATTAATAAAGAATATGAGAGGGCGCAGATGAGAGCCGAGAGACAGCCAAGAAGAGAGAACAACCGATATAATGGCGTGCGAATTGAAGAAAGAAACGAAGAAGAGCGTCGCGAGGAAAGGAGAGAAGAAAATAACGAGCAAGAAGGTCAAAACAGCACGAGCGTAGAAGGAGAGAGGCAGAGCTAAAAAGACCAGTAGAATCAAATTCGAGGCAAATGAACAAATCTTAAGAGAACTGGCTGAAATGAGAGGATTCTTTGAACAATAGAAGGGAAGGAGGAAGGAAACAATTGGACGAAGCCATCGCGAGAAAGCTGCGAAGAATCCCTTCACGCTAGAAGTACGAGATGGGAGGAATACCTCCTAAGTGCAATCTTCCGCATTAACCAACATCTTTGATGGAACAACTCGTGCGTGTACAACATATCAAGGCTTATATGAGATGTATGTTGCAGTGGGAGAATCATGATGCTATACTTTGTGCAAATATTTCGCATCAAGCCTAATAGGAGAAGCACTAAAATGGTTTGAAGGTCCGCCAAGGAACACAATCACATCATTTAACCATTTACAAGCCACATTCCCTGGGAGCATACATAAGTAACAACTCTTCACGACCAGGTATTGAAGATGTATTCGGGTTGAAACAAAGGGTTGGCGAGAGCTTAAGGCAGATTGACAATAAGATGGAGAACCATGTGTAGCGAAATGGCAGGGACGGGTTGAGGAAAGATATCTCATCCTCTCATTTGTGAATGCTCTCTTCGCGACTAACTTGTTATACATTCAAATTTTTAGAATCAAAAATACAATCACGATGGCGAAGCTGCGAGAGTTACAGGAAGAGTACATTGCCTTAGAAGAAAGACGAGAATGAAATGAATTCTTATCCGATCGCGAACACAAGCTCGAATGTCGCGAACGCAAGCTTGTTGCCTCAATTCATAAATACTGGTGGCGAGCACTTCGCAAGGACAGCGAAAGCGGGAAGGTCGATGAGGGACAGCGGAAGATAGTAGCCATGGGAAGCCACGACCAAGAAGAGTTTGAACGAGAAAGGAACTACTACAACCGTAATAAACAATAATAAGATTCGAGAGGCTAGATCATGTACAAGAAACTTACGGTGGACGGAGGCAAAATAATCATGCAAGGCAGAGAAGTCGCAGAATAGTATGGGAAGAGATTAAGATGCCTCCATTGAATGCTAGTGTGGAAAAGATCTGGGAAGCTATACTTGTAATGGAAGATGTACCAGCACCTTGGAACGTGGGAATGGAACCACCACCTGCGGGCGACAGAAGCCATGAGTTTTGTTCTTACCATCGCTTCCATGGGCATCAAACAAACGATTGTAGAAACATAAAGAGAATTATTCTCAGGATGATTGATCAGGGGAAGCTGAATCATTTTCTAAAGGGAGAAGAAAAAGGCCAGACATTACCACCCCCACCAGAGATGCACAGAATAGTGTCAGCGAAAGGAAAGGAAACATTTGTGATAGAAGTTGGAACAAAAGCTAAAAATTTGAATTGCAACTCTATCGTCCACTCCTATCGCACAATCGAAGATTTTCATGACAATGTGCTCAGTAGAGTCTTTGCGAGAGATGCTAACAATAAAGAAATAATGAGTCCAAGCAGAACGACGTAGATTAGAAAAGTGGCGTTTGAAGACTATTTCTTTCTCTGCAGATGAAGTGCCAAAAGGAAGAGAAACACATGATAGCCCGTTGGTTGTGAAACTAGAGATTAACCCAAAACCAGTTGATGGAGAAGATGATGAAGCGAGAAGATTCTTTGGGCGATCAACCGAATCCTAATCGACACGGAAGTTCGGTGAATATTCTTTTTACCATACTTACAAGACGATGGGAGGAAAGGATGAGGATTTGATCCCCTCGACATACAAGATATATGGCTTTAATGGCACCGTAAACAAGCCAAAGGGAGAGGTTCACATGAGAATACCTCTTCAAGGATTATCAACTCGATGTTTTATTTCAGTGTGGTTGACGTGGAATCTCCGTATAATGCGCTGATTGGGAGGCCATGGCTTCATGAAATCTTGGGGGTCGCATCAACATACCACCAATGTATAAAATTTCCACATCCAAACGGCATTGGTATTATACAGGGAGATTGGAAGGAGTCGCAACAATGTCACGAGGTTGATGTAGAAAGCTGCGAAGAAAGAAATGCCAAAAGAAAGGGTTGGAAGCAACATGTGAGAGATGAGCGAGAGAAAGGAAAAACTGATGGTGGATGCTATAGAAGTAAGGACTGAACATACCTCGCGAGGTGAATGCCTAGAGACAGCGAATATTATGATAATAAAGAAGCGAAGGATATGAAGAACAAAAGGCATAAGAAATGAATAATCAACAAAAACAGGAGAAAAAGTAGCAATTGAAGCAATGATGTGCGAGAATCTCGCAGCCAAGAGTATATGAGAATTCGGTTAAGAAAGAAAAATGAAAATACAACAAATGAAATGGAATTTTGCGAATACTTAAGTAAACAAATATCGGCAAATAATGAAACATGAATGATTGAATGACTTAACAAAGATGAATGAGTAAAAGAATGGGACGAACCTTTATGGCGTACACCCTAGTTCGCGAATAACATTTCGTAAGAGGCAAATGTAAGACCTAAAGTGCGTCATATAAGGGGTATCTCTCGACATGGCTTAGGGGGAAGGTTACACCGCTCCTGAAGCCTGAGTCATGAAAATTTGGGGCCCATGAAAGCCTATCCGGAAGAGGTACCTTGGATTCCCAACTATATATATAAGGTTATACCTGGTTGGGCGACCGAGGGTCTCTTCCTAGGAGTCGATGTATGCTCAAGGCGCCGAGGTACACGGTTGAGCCGAGTGCCCGGATGGATGAACCTACCTGGCCATTCTTGGCAAGTCTTGGCATATGTTGCACTCGCCCGAAGAAAACTCCACTTAGGGTGCAGCCTTGTAACCATAAACCCTATAGGTATAAGGGATAAGAGGCTGCGAAAACAACTGGTTGTTGTTAAGACCGGATGGGAGGAGCTAGTCTTGTATGGCCGATGTTTCGCCTCCTTGAAGGGGCAACCGGGGAGATGATAAGGGCGATGCTCTCCATTAGGGGGAGTGTCAAAACAGACGCAAATGTCATAAGGCTATGTTTTCGCAAGAGAATTTAGGCTTGTCATATTTGTGCAATGATCCTGCAGAGGCAATAATACTAACGCGAGGGTAAGACGAGATCAATGGGTCTTTACACGACAGTGTACGGACGTCCTGCGATTTCGTCGCAAGACGGCAATGTCATGGGACTTTATGTTCGCAAGGATATCTAGACCTGTCATATTGTCGCAACTAAAACATCCTGCAGAGGCAAAAATACTTGGAAAATGATAAGGCAAGATCAATGGGTCTTTACATGCAAGTGTAACGACGTCCTGCGATTTTGTCGCAATAAAAGGTGGCAGGGGAAGACCTCTAATTAGGGAGGTCTAACTTGGAAGACCACACAAAAATGATAAGGCAAGGTCAATGGGCCATTGCATGAAAATGTAAAGGCGGCCTGCGACCTTGTCGTAACAAGAAGAGATAAAATAAAGACTACCGAGATGATAAGGCGAGATAAATAGGATTCTTAATTTATGAAAGTACCTGCGACCTCGTCGCAACGATACATTTCAATAACAATAAAATAATTATCCAGCAAAATACATGATGACAACTAAAATCTTCCATCTGAAGATAAATAACAGAGGCAAGTATGGGAATGGAAAGATGGAATATTGTTATTCATCTTCTGATGAAAGAGTTATACATCAATAATGTTGGCCAATTATATTACAAGGAAGAACTACCAAAAAAAGGGAGTGAAGATTGAAATGTACAGATATTACAAGCAGCGAAAGAAAACAAAAAGAATTATCTCTTTGGTGATTCTTCTCCTTCATCTGATTCTTCAGTCCTATTATTCTCATCGCCAGAATTTTCTTCTTCGCTAGCCTCACTATCAAAAACGTCTGAGACAGGCAGATTCTCAGGAACCTTTTCAAGAAAGCCGAGGATATAAATGCGAGGGAAATTGTGGTCCTTACAAACATACTCCATGGCTCCATTGCGAAAACGAACGACATCATTATTAAAATTCGCCACTGTCGTTAGAAATTGTTTCTTCAACTTGAAATATTTATTCTCGCGAAGGGAGAGACTCTTTGCGAGCTGTTCTTTTTCAGTTTCAAGTTCTTCAATTCTCACTGGAAAATTCTGGCGAGTTGTTCTTTTTCAGATTCAAGCTCTCTAATTCTAACTTGAAGTCTCTTCTCGGATTCTACAAATAAGTAACAACAAGTTAATAATTTACAAGCAATACTACGTAAGTAAGAAGCGATGAAGGTATAATAAGTAACCTTCTCTATCGGATATCATATCTTTAATCAAGGAAGTATGCTCGGCATGAAGACTAACATCAACACCTAGGTTATTCTGGCATTATCTAAAACTTTCGCAGCCAGGCGAATTCATCATCACTATTAATAACAAGAAGAGAACGAACTTGCTCTTCTCTCGCCGCTTAAGTATGGTATTCGATGAAGGAGTTCATCTCGTTCAACTTGCACACCAAGAAGAGATTTGTGGAATTCTCGCTAACGCTTTGTGCACCTCTGTTAGTAATGCGATCGTTCTCATCTATGAGATCACTAATTTTCTTCCTTAAAGTCTTGATTTTCTTCTCGGAATCAAGGTACATTCGTTTAAAGCGATTAGTTAAATTTAAACTAGATCGTGTTCGATCTCTAAGAGATGATATTTGGATTGAAGATCCTTTAATGAAAGGAGGTTAATTTTATTTGAGAAACTACTTAGAGATTGATTGAGGTGAGTAAGAAGGACATCATCATTCATAGGCTCGGGAAATGAATGGAGAAGAATGGATTCTTCGGAGAGATTATATACGTCTGCGAGAATAATAGTCAGACAAAGAAAAATAAAAGATAGCATGAAAAGGATTTGAGAATTGAAAATTACTATACCATAAAGTTCTTTGATTTGAATTCGAAGAGTGATTACTCTCTCCTTTTGGGAGTCCAGGTCGGCTTCTAATTTTTGAATCTTATCGCGAGATGACGCGGCTTCAACTTCCAGCTCTTGAGTCTTCTTGTTCAATTGTAAATTTCTCTTTTCAAGATTATTGCGTCTTCTCTCGAGATCTGAGGCAACTACAAAAGAAGTTCTTCCAACCTATGAAAGAAGATAGAAAAACCGTTAATACATATATATTTAAAAATTTAAAATTAACGAGGGAAATATGACTACATGCATACCAAAGACCCAAGTGCGTTCAAGAAGTCGGGAGACACAATTCTATAGGCTCCATTGAAAGAATTATTGCCCTCTAGTAAAGCAAAGATTACACACATTTGCGAGAACCCCGCAAAGGGAAGCTAGGGGAGCATCTCCCATTCCTTGGAAAGAGTCTGAGAAGATGCTAGATAACTGATCCATAGAAGAACCGGCCAATGGAATCTCTTTAGTGAGAGAGGGATTCGAATCATGGTTATCCTCGTCAGAAGATTCGGAGCTTGAGCTAAGGCGAGAAGAAGACTGAGTCTTTCGCTTCTTAGTTAAGGGAGCAGAAGATCTACCTTTGCGAACGACGGTTTTACCCTTACTTCTAATCTTCGCGGCTGCAGCTTCTTCAACTCCAACCTTCGCATACGATTAAAAGATAAGAAACAGAGGCAACAATATTGTTTCAAATAACAAAGGAAATGTTTCTTACTTCACTCGTAAGCGATCGAAGTATCGTCAGAGTACTCTCCAACGGATCATCCTTGTAGCTTCTTCTCAATTTGGCGATCTGAAAAATTCCACAAACTCAGCAAATATAAAAAGAAAGTTGCGAGGGCAAGATTTGAAGTGGAAAACATACCTCTTTTGCCTTATCAGGCCATTTGAATTCCCAAGGATGATATCCTGCGAGATTCGCAGGAAGAATATGCGAGCCCGCGATGTAAGGGCCATTTAAAATCAAGGGTACAACCCACCACTTCTCATCCTTGGAGTGGCGAGGAGAAGTATTATTGCCCGGGTGCCAGTCAATATCTTGCATGAGTAATTTATCCTCAGGGACATTATCCTTCCTTTTCAGGCGAATGCCCCAGCGAGATTTCGCATTCCTCATCTTTATCACTGAATAATTTTCAAAAAAGTTCTCTACAGTGTATTTCTCAAAGATCTATTTCCAAGTTTGCGAAATTGGGGTTTCTAACAAGTATTAGGGTATAAAGATCCTTTGCCAAAGCACCACGGTTCGCGAACTCAAGCATTAGGCGAATGCAATCGCCACATAATTGATAAACGCCCGAGAGAATTTTTCATGGGCCAAGATTTCATAAAATAAAGGCATCTCGGGATTGTATAAGGGAATGGGAAGTCCTGCTGAGAAGCTGACCTAGCGAGACTATAATTTTTGATCATCACATTGATGATCGAGAAAACAACTTTGCAGAAAGAATAGATGAAGATTCTTGATCAGGAATGGTTGATAGAGTAAAACCCTTCTCGAGCAACTTCTGTTGAACTTCATCAAAAGAAGATTTGTATGCACGACTAATGAAGGCCATTATCAGTATGGGAATGGATGGGAGATTGGAGATTAGGATCAGCGTTAGAAGGGATGAAGAAAAGAATTACGAAGAGCAGGAGCGCAAATTGCGGAAGGAGAGAGTCAAGAAAAGTTGCAGAGAGAAATTAAAGGAAGAAAAGAGGAGGAAAAGAAAGCTATATATAGAAAAATCAAAAAAGATTCTTGAGGAAAACGAGGGCATTTAATGCGAGAAGAGACACGAACGGACGAGAATAAACGGGTGGAAGAGACGTGTCAAGAAAAGACTTTAATAGTCAAAATCTGTGTAATAGTACGGAGCTGAAACAGATAAAGATAAGTAGTTGCGGCAAATCAAAATATTGATTCTCATGATATTCTCTCCCTCGCAGAGGAGATGTAAGGAGAGACAGGAGACGGAACTTCATATATATATTACAAAGAAGCTCCAGAACTTCGCCAAAAGAATAGAGGCAAGTACGTACTTTTCAAGAAAAGTATTCTTTCGCTCGTTCCTTCACCAATTAAAACCGAGGATTATTACAACAATGAATTTTTCCTTCAAATCGCTCTTCAAGCAATATTCAAGGAAAAAGAGGCAAGATGTAGGATCATAATATCGCAACGGACAAGGTTCGCGGGATTAATAAACGACGGTGTCGCGAGGGAGTCGCAGGGAGCTAAAATAAACGACGCGATGAATAACGACAAACAAAACAATTGGAAGACATGAAACCTGGCGAGGGTTAAGAAGTGTCGCGAGAATGAATATTCGTGCACTTGCGACACTTCGCGAGACATTCCCGAAAATAAAGGATAGCTTAGCTGTCATCCACTATGTATTACCCTATATAAAGGGCTAAATGAGTCTGTTAAAGGGGAGGTCTTTTTGAATTTTGATGCAAGTCATTAGGAGAGAGAAAGTTTAAGAGCGCTTTAATTTCCAAGTGTAATTTTATTGTACTGTGTAAACATTTCATGGAACCAATTAATAAATATTCTTAATCACACATCTTTCAATGGATTAGTCAAGCAAAACTGAGTAAGGGGTGTAGTGTGGGATTTCCTGCAACTACAAAGAGTGCCTGGGGCATTTGAAGTGTCTCGGCCATTCTTGGCAAGTCTTGGCACATGCTGCACTCGGCCCGAAGAAAACTCCACTTAGGGTGCAGTCTCGTAACCATAAGCCCTATAGGTATAAGGGATAAGAGGCTGCGAAAACAATCGGTTGTTGTTAATACCGGATGGGAGGAGCTAGTCTTGTATGGCCGATGTACGCCTCCTTGAAGGGGCAACCGGGGAGATGATAAGGGCGGCACCCTCCATTAGGGAGCTGATAAGTGTCTTAAGACGCAAATGTCATGAGGCTCTATTTTCGCAAGAAAATTTAGGCTTGTCATATTTGTGCGATGATCCTGAAGAGGCAATAATACTAACGCGAGGTTAAGACGAGATCAATGGGTCTTTACATGAAAGTGTAAAGACGTCCTGCGATTTCGTCGCAAGACGGCAATGTCATGGGGCTTTAAGTTCGAGAGAATTTTTTTAGGCCTGTCATATTGTCGCAACAAAAACATCCTGCAGAGGCAACAATACTAAAGAAATGATAAGGCAAGATCAATGGGTCATTACATGAAAATGTAAAGACGTCCTGCGATTTTGTCGCAATGAGGGGTGGCAAAATAAGACCTTTAACTAGGAAGGCAAAATAGACCACACAACAAATTGAGTAAGCAAATAAGCTTGCGAAAATAACTATATTTCTTCATTTATTTGTGAAGGGTTAGCAACAGCAGTTGCGAAATTAAGAAGTATTATTATTTAAAGATTATCGATTTAATCTCTCATGTGAAAATAAATAACAGAGGCAAGTATGGGAATGATTAGAGTAAAAACTTGTTATTTATTTTCATATTATAGATTTACAGTAAGGGATTACAAAAATGGAAGGCTAGAAGGATAAATGTACAAATATCACAAGAAGAGAAAAAGGAAAATGGAGCTATCTCTCAGTTCATTCTTCTTTTTCATCAAACTCTTTATCGGACTCCTCTTCTTCGCTAGCATCACTATCAGAGACATCCAAGGAAGGCATATTTTCAGGAACCTCATCAAGAAGACAAGGATATGAAGAAAGAGGAATGCTGTGGTCATCGCAAACTGTCTTAATAGTTTGATTGCGAAAACGAACAAACATCATTATTGAAATTCGCTACAGTAGTTTGTAGTTGCTTCTTCAACTTGGAATACTTGTTCTTTGCGAAGAGAGAGGTCCTTCGCAAGTTGCTCTTTTTCAGATTCAAGTTCTTCAATTCTTGTTTGATACCTCTTCTCAGCTTCTGCGAACGTATGATAATGGATTAATAACTTAATAACAGTTTCACAAAAAAGAAGTGATAAAATAAAGAAGAACCATTAACAACCTTCTCTGTCATAAATCATGTCTTTAACCAAGGCAGTTTGATCAGCATGAAGGCTAACGTTAACACCTAAGTTATTTCTGGCATTATCTAGAACTTTCGCAGCCCAAGCGAATTCATCGTCATTATTTATAAGAAGAAGAGAACGAATTTGATTCTCTCTTTCGCTAAGAACAAGATATTTTGACGAATAGATTCATTACGCTCAATTTGAACTTCAAGAAGAGCTTTTTGAAATTCTGCTAATGCTTGAGCGCCTCGATTAGCAATGCGATCTTTATCATCTATAAGATCGCTAACTTTCTTCCTTAAAATACTAATTTTCTCTTGGGAACTAAGATGCAGGTGTTTCATTTGGTTGGCTAAACTTAAACTAGATCTATGATCTGCTTCTAAGAGACGGAATCTGGATTGAAGTTCGTTCAAAGAAAGATGATTGATTCTGTCATTTGAAAAGCTATTTAGAGAATTATTGAGATGAGCAAGAAGAGCATCGTTATCCATAGGCTCGGGAAATGTGTGAAGAAGGATAGCTTCATCAGAAAGGTTATAAATGTCTGCGAAAATGATAAGTCAGATAAAGAAAATTAAATGACAAAATAAGGATAAGAAAAGGAGAAGCATTTCATACCATAAAGTTGTTGATTAGCATTTTGAAGGCTAGATATTTTATCCTTCTGAGAAGAAGATTCAACTTCCAATTGTTTGATTTTTTCACGAAGAACAGCAGTTTCATTTCCAAGTTCTTTATCTCTCTTGCGAAGAGAAACAGTTTCAGCCTCCAATTCTTTGTTCTTTTCCTTAAGTTGAAGGTTTTTCTTTTCGAGATTGTTGCGCCTTTTCTCGAGATCTGAGGCAACAACAAAGGAAGTTCTCCCAGACTATAAAGGAAAATAAAGAAATTTTTAAGATAAGGTTTATAATTGAAATCACGCAGAAATAAAGAAATATGAACATACCAAGGCACTAAGTGCATTTAACAAACTGGGAGTCATAGTCCTAGAAACTCCAAGAAAAGAAACATTATCCGCTAGCAGGGGGGCATCGCAGATATTTGCGAGAGCTTCGCACGTGGCAGAAAAACGATCATCTCCCATTCCTTGCATAGAATCAGAGAAAACACTAGACAGTTGCGCCATAGCAGATTCGACTGAATGATTCTCCTTCGCAAAAGAAGTGTCAACCTCATCATTATCTTCATCGGAATTCTCGCCGGTTTGGGAATTAGAGTGAGAAGAGGATTGGATTTTCCGTTTTTTAGAAGATGGAGCAGAAGATTTATCCTTGCGAAGAGTAATCTTATTCTTGCCTTTAGCCTTCGCAGCTTCAGAAATATCATTTTCTTCAACGCCAACCTTCGCACACGAATGAAGATAAGAAACAGAGGCAACAATATTGTTAAAAATAATAAAGAAAAATATATCTTACTTCATCCGTGATTGAACGAAGTATCGCAAGAGTACTCGCCTTTGGATTTCTTTCGTAACTCCTTCTCAACTTGATGATTTGAAAAATTCGCAAGATTAGATATAAGAGGAAATGAAGATTGTAAAATAAGTAAAAGTTAGGAAGTATACCTCTTTTGCTTTCTCGGGCCAATTAAATACCCAAGGATGATAATTTGCGAGATTCGCAGGGAGGATATTGGAACCTGAAATGTAAGGTCCGTTCAAAAATAGCGGAAAGACACACCACTTGTCGTCTTTAGAGTAGCGAGGAACATTGTTCTTGCCAGAGTGCCAATCAATATCTTGCATGAGTATCTTATCGTCGGGAACGTTCTCTTTTCTTTTCAATCGAGCACCCCAGCGAGATTTATCATTTTTCATATTTATCACTTCATAATTTTCAAAAAAGTTTTCTACTGAGTACTTTTTAGCGACTATCTCTAAGTTTGCGAATTTAGGATCTCTGACGTTATCAGGATATAGAGATCCCTTACCAGCGCCACGATTGGCGAATTCAAGCATTAGACGGATGCAATCTCCACTTAATTGATAAATAGCTCGCGAGAATTTCTCATGAGCAAGAATTTCATAAAACAAGGGCAGTTCGGGATTGTAGAGAGGAATGGGAAGACCTGCGAGGAGTTGACCTAGCGAGATTATGATTTTCTCGATCATCACAATGATGATCAGTAAACAACTTTGCAGAAAGAATAGATGAAGATTCTTGATTGGGAATAGTAGATAAGGTGAAACCCCTTTCTTGTAAATTCTTTTGAGTCTCATCCAAAAGGGTTTCGTATCTACGACCAGGTGGAGCCATTCTCAGAATATGGGAATGATTAGAGAATTGAAGATCAAGAGAAAGAAGAAAAGGAAGATTTGATGAGCGAAACGTAAATTGCGGAGGAGGAGAATTGAAGAAAAATTGCAGAGAGAAAGTAAAAAAGAAGAAGAGGAGGGTGAGAAAACTATATATAGAGAAGAATTCTCGAGAAGATAAATGCATTTAATGCGAGAGGAGACGTGAATGGTGAAGAAAAAACGGTTGAAAGAGACGTGTCAAGAAAAGAGTGTTAGAAGAAACATGTGTAATAAATTCTGTGTAAAAGTACGGGATCATAACAGATAAATATGAACAGTTACGGTGTAGGATCAGAATATCGCGATATCAATACTTCGCGGGATCAATAAACAATAGCATTGCGAGGGCGTCGCAAAAGAGTAATATAAATGACGCAATGAATGACGACAGCCAAAACACGAGAAAGGAGTGAAGACCTAGCGAAATTTAGGAGAGTTGCGAGAATGAATACTTGTACACTTGCGATATTTCGCAAGTCATTCCCGAAAATAAAGGACAACTTAGCTGTCATCCATTGTATACTACCCTATATAAAGAGTCGAATGAACCAGTTGTAGGGGGATTATTTTCAGAGTGTTAGAAAAGTTATTAGGAGAGAGAAAGTTTGTGGTGATTGTAATTTCTTGAGCTCTTTTCTATCTTATCTTATAAACATTCAAGGAATTAATCAATAAAATCATTGTTATTAATCTTCAAATATCTTAGTTGTGTGGATTATTGTGAGGGGTGTAGTGTAGGATTTCCTGCAACTACATATTGGCGCTAGAAACAGGGAGTGATTGAAGATAAGAGATTGGATATTGTCACTAAAATTGTTAAAATCAAGAGTATGATGGATAAATTGGAGAAAATTAGGATCAAAGAGAGTAATGAAGAATTGGAATGTAATATGATTACAAAAGCAATGGTTAATGAATTTCATGAAAGCATCATAGGAAGAATACACAAAAGAGATTTTGAAGGAAAGAAGATTATAACAGCAGAGAAATCATCACCCTTGAAAGAATGGGAAAAACAAAAGATTATGTTCACTGCAACGGAGATATCAGGGGAGAATTTAAATCACACATCTCCATTGGTGATTACGGTAAGTGCGAGCAAAGAAGAGGGAAAATCAACAAAAACAGTGGAAGAGTGGGCAATAAATAGAACCTTGGTGGACACAGGGAGCTCAGTGAATATAATGTTTTATCATGCTTATAAGAAATTGGGATACAAAGTTGAAGAATTGACTTCCGCAACATATCATGTCTATGGTTTCGGCAAATCCGTAACAAAACCCAAAGGGGAAATAAAAATGCGAATTTTGTTGGGAGAAATTGAAACACATGTGACGTTATGTGTAGTGGATATGGAATCACCATATAACATCTTGTTGGGAAGACCATGGATACATGCAATAAAAGTCGTAGCATCAACATTTCATCAATGTGTCAAATTTCCTATACCGAGTGGAATTGGCGAAATTAAAGGAGATGCTGATAAAGGAAGAATATATCATCAAATCGAGGTAAAACATTATGAAGAACAAGTGAAGAGGCGAAAAGATCGCAGGAAGATGGCAAAAGCAGCGAAAAAGGAAGAAGAATTTAGAACTTACATGATAAGAGCGGAAGAAGGAAAAGGAATATATGATGAAGAGAATGATCTCGCGAAGGAAGTAAAAGGACCAACACCCATGGGAGAACCGAAGGCTAGCTACACTGCGGCAGAACCAACAAAGGAAGTAAATATTGGAAATGAAGAAGAACCAAAGATGTTAAAAATTGGGACTAAAATGGAGGAAGACGAGGAAAGAAAGACTATTGATTTGTTGCGAGATTACAAAGATATTTTCGCATGGGATATGGATGAGATTCCTGGAATAGATCCATCTGTAGCGTGCAATAAATTAGAGATTGACAAAAATGCAAGACCATTCAAGCAAAGGATTAGAAAAATTGCAACAGCATATCATCCTCAAATAGAAGAAGAATTGCAGAAGTTGCTTGATGCTGGAATTATTAGACAAGCAATATACCCCGAATGGATGGCGAATATGGTTGTAGTCCTAAAGAAGAAGAAAGGAATAAGAATTTGCATAGATTTTACCGATCTAAACAAAGCTTGTCCAAAAGATATTTTTCCCTTGCCAGATATTCCGCAGATGGTTGAATCAGCAGCGGGAAATGAAAGGATATCCTCTCTTGATGGATATAAGGGATACAATCAAATTCCTCTGTTCAAGAAGACCAAGAGCATAACGCCTTTTTCTCCCCAAGAGGATTATCTTTGTTACGAAAATGCCATTTGGTCTGCGAAATGCTGGTGCAACGTATCAGAGGATGGTAGAGAAAGTGTTTGAACAATGGATACATAAAACACTAGAGGTATACGTGGATGACATGTTAATAAAAAGCAAAGAAGCAAAAGATCATGTGCGAGATTTGAAGGAAATTTTTGAACAAATGAGACTTTTCAACATCAAAGTAAATCCAAGAAAATGTACCTTTGGGGTGGCATCTGGAAAAATTTTAGGATACATTGTGTCAAAAGAAGGAATACAAGTTGATCCGGAGAAAGTACAAGCAATTCGCGATATGCCAACACCAGCAACAGTGAAAGATGTGCAAAAATTAAATGGACTATTAGCTTCGCTAGGAAGATTCATCTCGCGATCATCTGAAAAGTGCAAGCATTTCTTCAACATACTTAAAAAGGGAGCGAAGTTTAGATGGACAGATGAATGTGAAAAAGCATTACAAGGAATAGAAGAACATCTAATGGATATATCAATCTTACAAAAAGCAGAACCAGGGGAAGAATTATTAATTTACCTCGCGACAACCTCGCATGCACTAAGTGCAGTATTATTGCGAATGGACGCAAGAGTAGAAAAACCAATTTATTACATCAGCAAAACATTCAATGCTGCAGAGAAAAATTATTCAAAAATTGAAAAATTAATTTTGGCGTTAGTTTACGCAACATTTAAACTTCGCATCTACTTCGAAGCACACACAGTTAAGGTAATGACAAAAGTACCAATTGAGTCAGTCATGAAAAATTCAAAAAGGTCAGGAAGGGTTGAAAGATGGAATGCTCAAGTAAGTCATTGCAAACTCAAATATGAAGTGCTATCCTCACCTAAATCGCAAGTTGTAGGAGACTTTTTAGCAGAATTTCCATTGGAATAAGATGAAGCAGTGGAAGAAATGATGGATATAGAAGAAGAACATGGAAATCCAAGGGATTTATTAACATAGCCAAATAGATGAGAAATATTGGTAGATGGATCATCAAATGAAGAAGGTAACGGAATTGGGATCATTATAATTTCGCCAGAAGGCAATAAAATGGCTTTCTCTTTCAGATTGGAATTTGCATCAACTAACAATGAAACAGAGTATGAAGCTATAGTACATGCTTTGCGATTTGCAATAGAAATGAAGTTGGAGAATGTAAGAATTACCAGTGATTCTCAGTTAGCTATTCGCCAGATAAAAGAAGAGTATACTACAAATGAAGCATCCTTGAAAAAATACAAAAAGCTTGTTGAAGAATTGTCGTGAAGATACCAAAAATAAAGTGGAGACACATATCAAGAAAAGACAATAGACTTGCAGATGCTTTTGCTTTTATATCAAGTATGATGACAGATCCATCTGCGAGATGCATAAAAATACAGACACTTCTATCACCATCAATCAATAAAGAGGAAGAGGAAGAAGTAGAAGTAATGCTCATAGAAGATGAAACACAAAGACCCCATTGCGAGGATTGGAGGACAGAACTTCATGCTTATCTAATGAAAGGAGAAACACCAAGAAATAGATTAGAGATGCACAAATTAAAAAGTCGTGCAACAAATTATGAATTAAGAGATGGGGTATTATACCGAAAATCCTTTAATGGACCCTCGCTTAGATGTTTAACACGAAAGGAAGGAGAAGCAGTATTAAAAATGTTACACAGTGGGGATGCTGGCAATCACAGTGGCGGAAGATCTTTAGCACATAAGGCGAAAATGCAAGGCTCTTATTGGACATATATGCATGAAGATGCGAAACAAGTATCAAGACGTTGCGAAGATTGTCAGATGCATGGAAAGAAAATACATGCACCAGGAGCACCATTAACTTCCTCAACAAGTGGATGGCCTTTTGGAAAGTGGGGATTAGATATTGTAGGACCTTTTTTACCAGGTACAGGACAGAGGAGATATCTGATTGTCGCTACAGATTATTTCACAAAATGGGCAGAAGTAAAAGCAGTACAACACATTCGCGATAAAGATGTTTTTACCTTCATATTCGAAAACATAATATGTAGATTTGGAATTCCAGCGCAGTTGGTATCTGACAATGGGAAACAGTTTGAGGGACAAAATATAGAATTGCTGCTCAATGCATTTCAAATAAAATGTGGGAAATCAACTCCTTTATACCCACATGCCAACGGACAAGCGGAAGCAACAAATAAAACAATCACAGATATACTGAAGAAGAAGTTAGAAAGACATAATAAGGCATGGTGTGAACAAGTGCATAATGCAGTATGGGCTTACAATACAACAAGGCGAGAATCTACGGGAATGTCACCATTTTGTCTAACATATGGAGTTGAAGCTGTACTTCCGACAGAAGTTATTATCCCAACAACAAAGAGAGAAGCTTGGGAGAAAAATCTTAGTGCGGGAAACATTTTGGTTAAATTAGATGAATTAGAGGAAAATAGAAAAAGAGCACTACAGCATATGGAGAATTATCAGCGAAGATTAGCCAGAGAATATAACAAACGTGTCAAGACACGCGAATTTCAACCGGGTGATATGGTATTGCGAGTGTAGTTGCAGGAAATCCCACACTACACCCCTCATAATATTTTGTAGATCTAAATCTTATTAATCACCTAAATTTCAAATATAAGTGCTAGAAATTTAAATAGACACATAAGATTTTTACGTGGTTCGATCAATGTGATCTACATCCACGATTCTTCACTATGATTGTTGAGGTTACATTAATATTATATTGGAAATCTCCATTAATGGATATTTTCTAGAGCTCTAGATCTAATTATTTGGGGAAGAAGATGATAAAGAAAAATAATATCTCTCTCTCTCTAAAATGTGTCTCTCCCTTTTACAAAAAATCTATCTCTCCAAAATTATCCCCCTCTTTCTCTCTCCTGCTCTCCTCTTTATATAGTGTTTACATAGTGGATGACAGCTCATGTACAACTAATATTTCCCTTAATTTCGGATTTACCTTGCGACATCCTCGCGAGAGTATAAATGTTAAATCTCGCACACACTCTAGTTTTCGCAAGATCTTCGCATTGTCTTCATGTTTACGTTATCTTCATTTGTTATGTCATTTCTGAAATCACTTTGCGACGGCTTCGTGACGTTGTTAATGAAGATTCTGCAAGTGTGTTGTTGTTGCGATATTTGGATCCTACATCTTGCCTCTTTTTTCTTGAATATTGCTTGAAGAGCGATCTTTAAGAAAAAATCTGTTGTTGTAGTAGTCTTTGATCTTTGTTGATGAAGGAACGAGCGAAAGAATCTTTGGACTTGAAAAGTACATACTTGCCTCTATTCTTTTGCGAAGTTCGAAGCTTTGCGAAAATAAGAAGTATTATCTCTTGAAGTATGCGAAGTATAAAGTATCTTTGAAGAGGTATATGAAGTATGAAGTACCCTTTGAGAAGTATAAGAAGTATCTGTCCTTGATTGCGAATAAGAAGTATTGTGAAATTATTACTCCATGCTCTCTGCCTCATGTAATGCTCTATTCCGAAGCTTTGCGAAGTGAATAAGAAGTATTAATCCTTGAAGTATAAGAAGTATTGCCTCTGTTCATGCGAAGTTATTATTCCATTTTTGGTGAGGATTCTTGTTGTTCATTGGTGAATATCTTCTTTGGAAGTGATTCTTGCCGAGAAGATAAAGAACGTAAAATGTTTTCTTGATTATCCATAGTTGCCCCTGTTCTTTATCTATGAGGGTAGAATCCTTGAGAAAGTGTTGATTGAGCAAATTGTTTTTGCATTCTTATTTTGCCTCTGTCTCATATCTTGTGCTCATGCGATAGTATAATCTCTTCAAGTTGCTTATAATTGTGTGAAATAATTGTGCGAAATAATCACATCTTGTGAAATAATCACATCCTGCGAAATTCGAATAATCTCGTAAAATTTTGTAAAATACTTGTGCGAGTATAATGCTTATGTAATGATTTTGTTATGCAATGTTTATGTCATGAAATGCTTATGCGATGCTTTCATGATGCGAGTATGATGCTTGTATGATGAAAATGCTTATCTACTGCAATATATAGATAATGTTTGTGTTACTTATCTCATTCTGCCGCTTTAAAATTGATGTAGCTTTAAATCGCTTCCATTCTTCATTTCTCCGATTTTGTCTCTAGTATATGCATTCCTCTTTGCGTATTTTTTGTTCCTCGCGAGTTCTTTTGCTTGTGCTTCATTTTTTTCTTATTCCTGCACTATTAGTATCGCATAATAATATGATCATAATATCAAGTATGTGGCATTTGCATTACCTCAGTCTCATTATTATGTACATGTTCGCAAGTTTATCATTTAATCATTTCATCAAGCTCGCAAGCTTATCATGTAATCTTTTTTGCAATGAAAGATCTGTTACTTACATTCAAAATGTTTATGTTGAATTTTGTCATTGCGACAAGATCGCAGGACGTCTTTACATTTTCATGTAATGACCCATTGGTCTTGCCTTATCAGTTTTCTTGTGTGGTCTTATTTCGCCTTCCTAGTTAAAGGTCTTATTTTGCCACCCCTCGTTTTTGCGACAATATGACAGGCCTAAATATTCTTGCGAACATAAATCCCCATGACATTGTCGTCTTTGCGACAAAATCGCAGGACGTCGTTACACTTTCATGTAAAGACCCATTGATCTTGTCTTATCATTTCTTTAGTATTTTTGCCTCTGCAGGATGTTTTTCTTGCGACAATATGACAGGTCTAGAAATTCTCGCGAATTTGAAGTCCCATGACATTTCCGTCTTGCGACGAAATCGCAGGACGTCTTTACACTTGCATGTAAAGACCCATTGATCTCGTCTTACCCTCATTAGTATTATTGCCTCTTCAGGATCATCGCACAAATATGACAAGCCTAAATTTTCTTGCGAAAATAGAGCCTCATGACATTTGCGTCTTTTGACACTCTCCCTAATGGAGGGTGTCGCCCTTATCATCTCCCTGGTTGCCCCTTCAAGGAGGCGTACATCGGCCATACAAGACTAGCTCCTCCCATCCGGTCTTAACGACAAGCGGTTGTTTTCGCGACCTCTTATCCCTTATACCTATATGGCTTATGGTTACGAGATCGCACCCTAAGTGGAGTTTTCTTCGGGCCGAGTGCAGCATGTGCCAAGACTTGTCAAGAGTGGTAAGGAAGTTCCATGCTCCCCGCACTCTTGACTCAACCGTGTACCTCGGCGCCTTGGTCATACGCTGACTCCTTGGAAGAGACCCTCGGTCGTCCAACCAGAGTATAACCTTATATAGTTGGAAATCCAAGGTATCTCTCCCGGATGGATGTTATTATCCCCAATCTCCATGACTCAGGTTCCAGGAGCGGTGTAACCTTTTCCCTGAGCCAGGTTAAGAGATACCCCCTTATATGACGCACTTTAGGTCTTACATTTGCCTCTTACGAGATATCATTCGTGAACTAGGGTGTACGCCATAAAGGTTCGTCCCATTCACTCACTCATTCATTTTTGTCAATTCATTCAATCATTCATTCTCACAATATCATATCATTTGAAGTAAAGTAAATATTCAAGAGAAATATATAAATTAATCCGCGAGATTTTTCTCGAATCTTTGAAATCTTTAAGATCTTTGTAATTTAGAAATCTTTGAAATCTTTGTAATGCTTTATAATTTTGAAATCTTTGAGATCTTGAAATTTTTGTAATTTTTTTTTTTTTTTTTTTTTTTTATCAAATCAAAAATCTTTTATTTTCTGTAAAATTAAAATGTTCAAAGAAAGTGGTACTTAGCTTTTGTGGTTTGTTGTTGTTGTTGTCTCTTGCGAAGTATATGATTTGCTTGCGAAGCTAGCATCCTTGAAATGTATAAATGTCGCACAAAATATAATTATCTCGCAGCAAAAAGAAGTGTGAGAAATGAGATTTGAACCCTTGACCTGCCTCTTGCATATTCTCGCACCATACCAACTGTTCTAACCCTCTCTTGCGAAATTAATTTGCGAGATAGTCATCAACTTTCTTCTTTGAGAAATAAGCAAAGTCCTTGCGAAATTTCGCATAACAAAAATAAATATGCGAGAAGCAAGAATTGATCCCGCGACCTTCTGCTTGCATTCTTGCCTCCTAACCAACTGTGCTAGCCTTGCCTCTGCGAAGTGTTCCTGCGAAATAATCACCTACTTTCTTCTTGCGAGATATCCTTGCGAGATTTTCAAAGACTGTGCGAAGTAAACATTTGCATGAAGTAAACGAATGTTTGCGAAGTGTTTATGCTGCGAACGTTCGCAAGGTAAACATTTGCGAAGTGCAAAAATTCTTTGCGAATGGGGAGATTCGAACTCTAGACATCAAACTCCTTCTCTTCACTGCTGACCATCTGGGCTATTTGCTGCTTGTGAAAGAAACATACAATACTATAACTTTACTCCATTTCTTCGCTCTTAAAAGTTCAAAAATATGCAGAAGGTGGGATTCGAACCCGCGACCTTAAGCTCCTCATGTTCGCTCGTGACCAATTGTGTTGTCTCTTGCTTGCGAAAGGATCGCAGAATGCTAATACATGACTTATATTCACCCTTTGATACTCAAGGAAAAAATTGACAAAAATTCTATGCGAAGGGGAAAACTCGAACCCGCGACCTTATGTTTATACTCTTCGCCAGTGTCCAATTGTGCTAGCTGCTGTTTGTGAAAGAAACACATAATGCCACTCTATTATTCTTCCTTTCTTTTCAGCAGTTCCAAAAAAGTGTGAAAAATATTGTGCTTTGCGAGAATTGATCACGCGAGCTCTAACCCATACTCCTAATCCCTGACCATCTGTGCCAGTTTTCGTTTGCGAAGATTCGCATGTAACCACCTCTTATTCTTTTCTCCCCTCTAGGCTGTAGAAAAAATGTGAAAAAATATGACTGTGGCGAGATTTGATCTTGCGACATCAAGCTTCTTCGCTCCAACTCAAACCATCTGTGCGAGCTTATGTTTGTGATAAAAATCACAGCGTTTTGTTCTTATCCTTTTCTTCATTCTTCCTTTATTTCCTTCAACAATTTGCCTTTTTCTTTTTCTCCTGAATATGAAATCTTCCATTAAAAAATTAGCTTTCTTCCTTGAATTTCATCACAGCAACCTATATTTTTTTTTTTTTTTTTTTTTTCTTTTCATGTCTTTGAATTGTTGACGGTGTTTTCTCCTTAAAGTTTATAGATCCAATTGAATTCGTCACCAACAGTAGTCAATTTTTCTAAACTTTCTTGAACCAACAAGATTAGGTCCCTGTTTCTAGCGCATATGTAGTTGCAGGAAATCCCACACTACACCCCTCATAATATTTTGTAGATCTAAATCTTATTAATCACCTAAATTTCAAATATAAGTGCTAGAAATTTAAATAGACACATAAGATTTTTTACGTGGTTCGATCAATGTGATCTACATCCACGATTCTTCACTATGATTGTTGAGGTTACATTAATATTACATTAGAAATCTCCATTAATGGATATTTTCTAGAGCTCTAGATCTAATTATTTGGGGAAGAAGATGATAAAGAAAAATAATATCTCTCTCTCTCTAAAATGTGTCTCTCCCTTTTACAAAAAATCTATCTCTCCAAAATTATCCCCCTCTTTCTCTCTCCTGCTCTCCTCTTTATATAGTGTTTACATAGTGGATGACAGCTCATGTACAACTAATATTTCCCTTAATTTCGGATTTACCTTGCGACATCCTCGCGAGAGTATAAATGTTAAATCTCATGAGACACTCTAGTTTTCGCAAGATCTTCGCACTGTCTTCATGTTTACGTTATCTTCATTTGTTATGTCATTTCTGAAATCACTTTGCGACGGCTTCGCGACGTTGTTAATGAAGATTCTGCAAGTGTGTTGTTGTTGCGATATTTGGATCCTACAGCGAGAAACACCAATATATCAGCGAGAAAGTGGCGGCAAATTGGCGAAAAAATGGGATGGACCTTATATCATCAAGGAGATAGTTGGAACAGGGGCTTATAGGTTAATGGATCCTGAGGGCAAAGATGTGGGTCAGAGATTGGGTAGACCGTGGAATAGATTATATCTCAAGAAATATTATCCATATAAGATGGAAGGGAAAGAATAAATTTTGAAATGTTGAAAGAATGGAATGAAATGAATTCATATGAATTGATCCTGCGACAGAGTGATTGCGAAATTGCATACGATAAAGAAAAAATGTGCGAATATATCGCCAATGAAATAACAAGAGATAATCAAAAATGAATGATTGAACGAATTGACAGAAATGAATGAGTGAGTGAATGGGACGAACCTTTATGGCGTACACCCTAGTTCGCGAATGATATTTCGTAAGAGGCAAATGTAAGACTAAAGTGCGTCATATAAGGGGGTATCTCTTGACATGGCTCAGGGAAAAGGTTACACCGCCCCTGGAACCTGAGTCATGAAAATTTGGGGCCCATGAAAGCCTATCCGGGGGAGATACCTTGTATTTCCAACTATATATATAAGGTTATACCCTGGTTGGACGACCGAGGGTCTCTTCCAAGGAGTCAGTGTATGACCAAGGCGCCGAGGTACACGGTTGAGCCAAGAGTGCCTGGGAAATTTGAAGTGTCTCGGCCATTCTTGGCAAGTCTTGGCACATCCGCACTCGGCCCGAAGAAAACTCCACTTAGGGTGCAGTCTCGTAACCATAAACCCTATAGGTATAAGGGATAAGAGGCTGCGAAAACAACTGGTTGTTGTTAAGACCGGATGGGAGGAGCTAGTCTTGTATGGCCGATGTACGCCTCCTTGAAGGGGCAACCAGGGAGATGATAAGGACGGCACCCTCCATTAGGGAGCTGATAAGTGTCAAAAGACGCAAATGTCATGAGGCTTTATTTTCGCAAGGAAATTTAGGCTTGTCATATTTGTGTGATGATCCTGCAGAGGCAATAATACTAATGCGAGGGTAAGACGAGATCAATGGGTCTTTACATGCAAGTGTAAAGACGTCCTGCGATTTCGTCGCAAGACGGCAATGTCATGGGGCTTTACGTTCGCAAGAACATTTAGGCCTGTCATATTGTCGCAAACGAAATATCCTGCAGAGGCAAAAATACTAAGGAAATGATAAGACAAGATCAATGGGTCATTACATGAAAGTGTAAGGACGTCCTGCGATTTTGTCGCAAGACGTCAATGTCATGGGACTTTATGTTCACAAGAATATTTAGGCCTGTCATATTGATGCAAAATGAGGGGTGGCAAAATAAGACCTTTAACTAGGAAGGCAAAATAAAACCACACAAAAACAATGATAAGGCAAGATCAATGGGTCATTACATGAAAATGTAAAGACGTCCTGCGATCTTGTCGCAATGATGAATTTCCACATAAATAAAGATAATGGAAAACAACATAGCAATTATCAAATACCAAAAATTATATTCATCAAAAGAAAGAGTAATAATAAGCAGATGAACACATCTAAAAGATGATTGAAGTACATAAAGAAGTAACAATACAAGATGAAAGATTACAAGAGAAAATCAATTCTCAAATATCAGTTTTTTCACCAGAAGGAGATCTTGGGCTTTCAAACAACTTTATCCGTATTTTCGCAGTTATTATATTTCCACCAGATCCTCCATCACCCAGATCATCATTGACAATTTTACTAGGAGGGATTGTCTCTTCATTCGCGGTCTCTTCGCCACTATTGTAGTCAAAATCACTGTCAGGAGAATTAGGAACTTCATCGTCACTCACTTCTAGAGGTTCGACATGAACAGGATCAAGAGATTTAGATAGTAGAATGTCATTCACAAGAACTTCGGCCTTAAGATGAAATTGACGAAGAAGTGCTTTATGATGATTTCTACTCTCTATATCTTTACAGTCAGACATATAATCGAATCTTCTTTCTGCACTATCGTGAGAGCGAGCAAGGGAAGCAGCGAGTATTCCATTCTCTTTGCAAATTTTTGAATAATCAGACTTCGGAGTGGCAATAGAAGAATGAATATTTTTCTTAGCATCTACAAAAGAAAAGAACATAGAAAATTATTCAGATTCTTGGACTTCGCAAGGAAAATATCACAAAATAATAAATAAATACATTAAGGTAGTCAAATAATATGACTACCTTCCTTCTGCGAGGTAAGATATTGGATTAAATCCGAACAGCTATTCTCCAAATGATCCATGGCATTGTCAAAATTATCTCCAATTAAACCTTTCAATCGAGATCGCAAGCTTTTTTCGTTGGAAACAAGTAAGGCATTTTCTTTCGCAAGAGAAGAGTTGGACTTCTCTAACTTGGAACATTGATCCTTGAATTGGTTTACCTTTACACTTAAGGTTATTCTACCCTGAATAAGTTTATCCTTCTCAGCAGTAACTTCTTCAAGTTGATTTCTCAACGAGCAAAGAGATTGTTCTTGTTCTTTACATAATTTTTGACAAACATCAGATTGTTGCGAATAAATCGCCACCTTGTTTAACAGAGTTCGCTTCTCTTGAGAAAGAATTCCATTCTCATCTGATAAAGTTTCCAACTCCAGATTAGCTTTGGTCAAAGAGTAAGAGAGGCGAGATAATTCATTACTTAATGAGCCTTGTTCCTGTACTAAGTCAGCATTTTCTTTAGAAAGATTATCTATTTGGTCAATGAGTATGTATGAAGATTATCTAATTGGTTATATTGCTCCATCCAAGCATCTCTATCAACTCGAACTTCTTCAATAAAAGTAGATTCCAATGGTATATCTCCATTTTTCGCCACGGTTTAAAGCTTGAAGGGCGAACAACGGCTCTTGGTTCAATAAAAAAAAAAAAATGGACGAGACTGAGAGGTAAGAGTATACCTTTCGGTTCTTCATTCTTCTTGCGAAGGTTATCGCGATCCAGGGAAACATTTTGAAGTTTTTGATTCTCAAGTTGAAGAATATTACATTTTGCAGTCATAGCTTGGAGATCATTCTTCAAGATATTAATTTCTTACTCCAAAGATGTTTGCGAAATTCTATCAGGGCCAAGGTGTTTGCCCAAAATCTCATGGACATCGGATTTGATAGGGTCGACAGAAGTTTTCTTGACATCGTTCACGATATCTGATAGAACTTTGAAGGCCACATCTATTCCTTCTAAATTTTCTTTAGTAAGAGGGATTTGCTCGGAAAAGGAAGTAACGGCGATAGAAGAAGGAAGAGATGAGTCATCTTTTGTTAAAGGAATATCACGAGAAGAGGAAATCTCATGAGGATTAATGACTGGAGAAATGGTAGAGGCATTAACAATGGAAGAAGAAATAGGCTCATTCGCAATGGCACTGTTATGAGGGATTCGATCTATGAGAAGTTCAGGCATAGAAGTGTTATCTTTGACAGTATTTTCGCCAGAAGAAACGGTCGGGTTATCTTGCGAAGATTTCGCAGTAGGAGTTGTAAGTTTGAATATAGGAAAGGTAACAGAAGGTGCAACAGGTTTAGAATGGCGAGGCTTCTTGGGGGACCTATCAACATTTTTGTCATCCTGCGAATTACAAGATAAATAAGAAACATAGGCAACAATATTGTTATTAAAAGAGTAAATGTTTCTCAAATACCTTGTTATTCGCAGTCTTTCTTTTAGAGGCAGTGGATTTCGGTTGCGAACCCAGGGAGATATTAGGGTTCACAATGGTGAACTTGGTGCTAGGTTTGTTCTTGCTAAAACAAAAATGGTAGGGAGGTCATTAAAAGAAGAACAATATCAGAATAAAACAACTTCAATAAGAGAGATTAATCACAAAGTGATCAAATTCAGTAAAATTAACAAACCTTGATGCCATAGAAACAGTAGCAGAAGAGTAATATCAGAAAAATGATGAAGAAGACGATGAAGAAAAGCAGCAGAAAAAAGTTGCAGACGATGAAGAAGACGAAGTAAAAGAAGAGAAATGCTTTCATAAGGAATTATCCTTTAAATAGACGAGAAAAGAGTAACCGGATAACATTAAATGTGCCGGTAAAAAGGGAAATTTTAGATACGTGTAAACAGTCATTCCTAAATTCACAGAATCTTGTCGGCAAAAAGTTGGAGGAAAACAAACGATTGCGGCATTTCAAAATATTGTTTCTCACGACATTCTCTTCTTCGCAGAGAAGACATGAGAAGAGGCAAGATGTAGGATCAGAATATCGCGATATCAATACTTCGCGGGATCAATAAACAATAGCATTGCGAGGGCGTCGCAAAAGAGTAATATAAATGACGCAATGAATGACGACAGCCAAAACACGAGAAAGGAGTGAAGACCTAGCGAAATTTAGGAGAGTTGCGAGAATGAATACTTGTACACTTGCGATATTTCGCAAGTCATTCCCGAAAATAAAGGACAACTTAGCTGTCATCCATTGTATACTACCCTATATAAAGAGTCGAATGAACCAGTTGTAGGGGGATTATTTTGAGTGTTAGACAAGTTATTAGGAGAGAGAAAGTTTGTGGTGATTGTAATTTCTTGAGCTCTTTTCTATCTTATCTTATAAACATTCAAGGAATTAATCAATAAAATCATTGTTATTAATCTTCAAATGTCTTAGTTGTGTGGATTATTGTGAGAGGTGTAGTGTAGGATTTCCTGCAACTACATGCGGCATTTTAAAAATACTAGTTCTCATGACATTCTCTTCTTTGCAGAGAAGACATGAGAAGAGGCAAGATGTAGGATCAGATTATCGCGACATCAATACTTCGCGAGATCAATAATCGACATCATTGCGAAAGTGTCGCAAATGAGTAATATAAATGACGCAATGAATGACGACAGCTAAAACACGAGAAAGATGTGAAGACCTAGCGAGATTTATGAGAGTTGCGAGATTATATATTTGTACACTTGCGATATTTCACAAGTCATTCCCAAAAATAAAGGACAGCTTAGCTGTCATCCATTGTGTAATACCCTATATAAGGAGTCGAGCAGGACTGTTGTGAGAGATCTTTTTATTATTGATGATTAGATTATTTAAAAAAAAAAAATTATTATGCTGTTGAATTCGGGAATCAGGCGTATGTGTAATGAATTATTGTAATTTGTTTATCCATATGATTGTAAGAGTTTTGTCACTAAAATTGACAAAGGGGGAGATTGTTAGAGCAAAGCTCGGTTGAACCCACCAAGCGTTGTTATGTCAAGTTTGGTTGTCATATTTTAGTGAATCAAAACTCATTTTAAGAGTCGCTTGATTATGTACTAGAGTCAACTTCGTATAGGTTAGCTTGAAAGTATTAGGATATGAGACATTACAAGTATTGCGAAGACTTGAAGAAGTGAAGAAGTAAGAAGCTACAACGACAACATCATCCTTCCACTTGAGGTTAGTGATATTTGACTTGAACTGTTTCATTCCCTAACGTATCTTTTAAGTCGTGCATATTGAAAACAAAACTGCGAAGCATGAACACTCTAGATAGACATAGTATTAAGGAATAAAATATTAAGTTTATTGCTTAACCATTAAACTTTGTAGATAAGACATCGACATTATCGTGTGAATGTTATTGTGATTATGTATGGGTATTAGGTGAGGATTTCATACTAGGAAACTGATCCTATGGACATGTGCAACACATATAAGTTAGATACCATATATATGTGGGGAACCAATCCTAGTACCTAGTCAACCGAATTTCGGAAAGCTAGTGTGACTATGCACAGTACTCACATGGAGGTAGAACCGAAACTTATTTTGGTAAAACCGTTAAACCCATGATTTGTGATTGAGTGTTTCTTAATCAATCGCATAGTTCTTGAAAGTCAGATGAACCAATTGTAAACTTGTTTGGAAGTGTGGCAAATCGGTTTCAAGTTTGTAAGTATGAAAGAAGACTTACAAAGTAAGGGTGTCGGCATACTTTGAACACGTGCAGTAATGTTTATATTTTATTGTTCAAAGTTATTCCTTAATAGCTACAGGAAGTAAATCCCAGGATCGAAATAAATAAGTTAAGAATCTTTTATTTAAGGTTGTTAATTTTATTTTAGGAATGAGAATTAGTAATGTGCATTTACTAGTTGAGATTTTCTAGAGAGATTTTCGATCATTTTTTTGGACAGAGCATTTCCAGGAATTATGAAAACCGAATTTGGAATGTATTGAATATCTTTGAGAATATTTTCGGTTTGGAAATTCCTTGGTGTCCAAACTTCCTTGTCTAAAAATACTTGAAGTTTGCATTTCTAGCAAAATAATCCTTCGTGACAGCAAACTTCCTCGATTGTGTTGTTACTGGTGTAGCCGCCTGATAGACGCATTTATGTGTCTATTTTAGTCTCAATTCTCTGTAATGTTAGTACTCGATTTTGCGCTTATTTTGGTATTTTATGTCTTTGTAGGTGTTTTTGGAGAAATAAGCTTTTGCGGGAAAATTGGCTCGAAAAGTGATATTTGCGCTCGTGGGAGAAAATTACTATTCGGACCCCTCATTTGGATAAGGGGTAACCTAATTACTAAGGGGCATCCACTTTCAGGGCAACTACTATTGGCAGACCCGTATGGGTTAAGGGGAGGTCATCTTCTAGAATTCAAATTCTCTGTTTTGGCGGCAAATATGGCAGCAAAGAACGGAGTTTAGGGTTCGAGTTTTCGGGGACTTGAGGAGATTCAATGGCGGGATTGTGTTGGCATGGATCTGTTGGAGCAAAACATGCCTGGTATGGTTGATGGGATCGATTGAAATGGGCTGGATAATAGTTCTCAATGAAATAGAGTCGGAGAACTAATATCGGGTCTGGCAGCGATTTGGAAGGAATTGATGCGAGTTTTTCTATGGGTTTGGATTGGTTTGGCTTGTTGCGGTGAAACAGGGACGCGAGGAGTTTGGTTTTGAAGAAAAAACATGATCTCGGTACATTCCCGATTAAACAGAGGTGTCGTTTATTCTCGGAATATTTTCCGAGTTATATATGGCACTGGCGTGAAGGAAGAGGAATATATTCCCTGGAGATTTGTTCCTATCATTACAAAGAGAGTTTAGAGGAGTTTGTACTAAAACAGAGACGCATAAAAAGGAAACAAGGAGAATAAATCTTCGGTGACTTGCAGAGAAAATAAAGGGACGATTAACACGTGAATTTTGGGTCTGCCGTGTATAAAGAGGAGTTGTGAGAGTTCCAGCGAGGTCGTCGAGAGTTTGGGGACCTAAGGAAAGCTGTAGAGCACAAAAAACCCAAGTTGCAGAGATACAGGCGAGAGGTTGAAGAAGAACATAGAACAACACTTAATAGCAGTCGCAGAAACCGTGACCTATAGTTTCAAATTCTAAAGCTTTGCAACAATTTTCCAACAATTATTTTTAGTTTGCAACAGCTCTTTTAGGGTTCTTTGTAACAGTGAGTTCTGTAACAATTATATCTGTTACAAACTCGATTTTTCTTCAATAAAACACCTATTCATCCATGCGTTATTATTTTGAGCGTGTTTTTGATATGAGGAGCTAAACCCCTTAGCCGAGGCAACGGAGGAAGCCATTGTTCCATGAAAAGTGGTATATTTCTATTTTAATTATTTTTTGCAATTTCTTTTATGATTATTTGCATGGAACTAATATTGGAAAATTGATTTCTATTGAATGATTGTGATTCGTTTTGATGGAGCATGCTTGGTTTAAGACTTTTGATGTTTCATGCTTGATGTATACAATTGTTACTTCGAAAATCTACTAGAGGCAATAAATTAGAATCACTTCAAACGCAAAGAATTGCATGAATATTGATTAGATTGAGTCACTTAATTGGTCAATGGTGGAATCCTGAGTTTCGGTGCTTTTTATAATCTTGATAACAACTTTGATTGAGTTTTCTATTTTACTTTGAGTCTAAAACGAATCTTCACAAGTCTGAGTGAACGACATCTTTTACTACCACTTTCTACAACAACATAAAACCACATCAATTTTTGGCGCCGCCGACGCGGACTTGTTTTTAGATTTGTTTTTAGGTTTTTAGTGATTTTTATTCTTTTGTTCTATTTTACGTTTTCTTGGGTATTTGTGTTTTGATTACAGGTTTGGATATTGGATCGAAAAGAAAGCTGAGCCAAAGATATTGGTGATTAACTAAAGGCTTGGAGTCAAAGACAAAGCGAAAAGAAACGAGGAAGAGACAAAGAATTTTATTTTTATTTATTTAGTTTTTTTAGTTTTTTTCTTTCGAAAACTGTATTAGGGTTTTTAATTATTTTTGTAATTTTTCTTTTATTTTTGGACTTTTTAGACATTTTTGGGACTTTGGACATTATTTTTAAACCCTACAGAAGGGTAATCTTAAATATAAACTGTTTGCAGAGAAGGAGGACAATTACGATATTGTCTCTTCACCTTGGGTTCGTAAACTGACATAGGAGTCAGTGGCCCGAGTCGACTACAACCGATTCATCCCCCGTCTGGAACGGGAGGTAAGATTCTAAACACTCGCGAATCCCCTGTCAGCGAGTTCTTTGGACTCCTTCGTTTGCATATATGCTTGAGGACACGAATACGGCTGCTTTAATTTTCTAGTAAAGGGCAAGGCCTGGCCATACAAGATAAGGGTTCGGATTTCATCACCGTTCTCTTCTTGCCCGCCTTAGGAACACGTAACCTACGCGAACCTAAGCCTTAAAATTTTGACTAGAACAAGACCGATAGGGTAACGAGCTTAATAGGAAAGTCATTCGAAAAATATTGGTTACTCTTTTAAGCATACTTCAAAGTTCATGATGGTTTCTGTGAGTTGAATGCGTGACTGCGCCGCATTGTAATTCCGGTGAGGCCTTGGGTATCAAAGCTCCACTGAGCTTCCCTCGCCTCTATTCAACTTACTTTGACTCGGATTGATTCCAGAGGGGTTTGCTTAAATTGTAACGAATTCCTTTTCGAAGGATTAGAAGATGGTCTAGAAACAATCTAAGTGGAGCCATCATGCTTTTTGTTTGCTAGAAATCAATAGGTTTGATTTGGTTGAGTCAGCCTTGTTTTGTGATTGCATAGAATCCCCTTCCTTATTCTTTTGCATGCCGGAACGTAAAAGAGACGCCCTAGGTAGATTTGTTAAAGAGAAACCTAGTAGTTCTAAGCGTCTCGATTACCTCAATTTAGAAAGTCCGATTTTTGAAGAGTCCGTTTTTGAACTTCCGTTTGAGGAGACAATCCCTAATATTTCGTTAGTGCCAGAAATGGCAACTTTGAAAGCTTTGTTGAACCCTACTAGGACTACTCGTCCCTCGTGTATCAGGTTAGCTGAAACGGAAGCAAATTATGAACTAAAACCCGGGACCTTACAGATGCTCCCAATCTTTTTAGGGAAAGAAAATGAAAACCCCTATTTCCATCTTAGGGATTTTGAAGAAATTTGTAGCACCCTAAAAATTAGAGATCTTGATGATGATGCTCTGAAACTTAGGTTATTCCCTTTTTCCCTGAAAGATAAAGCCAAATCGTGGCTATATAGTTTGGCTTCCGGGTCAATCGAAACATATGAACAACTTACATCTGCCTTTTTGAACAAGTTTTTCCCTAGGCACAAAACATCGTCTATTAGGACGCAAATCTTCACGTTTTCTCAACAAGAGGGAGAATCTTTGTATAGGTATTTGGAAAGGTTCAATGATCTATTATCCCAATGTCCTCATCATGGTTTAGAAAAGGTTAGGTTAGTTCAGATCCTTTATGAGGGTTTAGATTATTCCACTACAACCATAGTGGAAGCTATGTGTACAGGTGGGTATGAAAACCAAACAGTTGATGCGGCGATGACATTCTTGAATGAAATCGCCGAAAAGACCGAACAATGGGAAAATAGTAGGGTACCCCAGAAAACAATTCTTCTAGGTAGAGGAAACGTTAATAGGGTAGAAGGAGGCTATGAATCAGATGCCAAAATTGCAGCAATAGCTAAAAGGTTAGAATCTTTAGAATTGGGTCACACTAGTAGTCGGGTGGAGCCTTTTTGGGAAGGCCATACTATGGAAGAGTAAGCCAATGCTCTTTACAATAACACTAGATTCGATAACTCTCAGAAGTTCGACCCATATTCAGAAACTTATAACCCAGGTTGGAGAAACCATCCGAACCTTTCGTGGTCTAAGGGCCAGAGTCAAGGTCAGTTTAGTAATTCTAATGTTCTCCCAGGTGGCTATACTAATAATCTTTCAGGACCATCTCAGTTTCAGAATCAGTCTGATAAGAAAATTTCAAGTCTAGAAGAAACTCTCATCTCGTTTATTCGAAACACTGATAAGATTCACCAAACACTTTCACATAGCATAGAAGAAAGTAAAAATATAAGCCAGGCTAATTCTCAAGCTATT
This sequence comes from Papaver armeniacum, assembly GCA_023531295.1. NCBI lineage: Eukaryota > Viridiplantae > Streptophyta > Magnoliopsida > Ranunculales > Papaveraceae > Papaver > Papaver armeniacum. Next base: position 135,125 of record JAJJWW010005840.1, read on the forward strand.
TCCGAGTTAAAAGACCAGGTTAGTCTGATAAATGAATCTTTGAGAGAAAAGGGTAGGTTCCCTAGTCAAACACAACATAACCCTAGAGGAGTTCATGAAATAAGTGCAAAACCATTACAACAGTTGAATTCAATTAGAACCCTTGGGAGTGGTAGAGTAGTAGACAATCAGGTAACCATGCCCGACAGTGAGCATACTATAGAACACCCCTCAGGACCATCCATAGCTGAGAAGACTGATAAAATCTCTGATGATGCCAATTCGGTTCCTGAGAGGCCCTATTTTATGCCTAGAGCCCCTTTTCCACAGCTATTAGTACCAACAAAGAGTGAATCCAACTTTAATGACATAATGGAGGTTTTTAAGAAAGTTACCATAAACCTTCCGTTACTAGAAGAATTAGGCAACTTAAAACTTATGCCAAATTCCTTAAAGATATGTGTACGCGAAAGCGAAAGCTTAGTGTCCCTAAAAAAGCCTTTTAGCTAGTCATGTAAGTTCGATCATTGAACAACACAACTCCTAAGTATAAAGACCCAGGTGCCCCTACGATTGCTTGCACGATAGGAAAACACGGGGTAGAGAAAGCTTTACTTGACTTAGGAGCTAGTGTGAACTTACTTCCGTACCATGTGTACTTATAGCTAGGACTTGGTGAATTGAAACCTACCAAGATAACACTTTGCGAGTTAGTTGATAGGTCCGTTAAAATTCCTCGTGGTGTGATAGAGGATGTTCTTATTGAGGTCGACAAGTTTATTTATCCTGTGGATTTCGTAGTCCTAGATACACAACCCGTCACGACCCGAGAAAATCAAATACCGGTAATTTTAGGTCGCCCATTTCTAGCCACGTCTAATGCTATTATCAAGTTTGTAGGATTTGGACTTATGAACATATCCTTTGGTAATATGACTATTGAACTAAATGTCTTTAATGTTACTAGACAACCTTCCGATGATTTAGAGGAAGTGAATATGATTAGCACTTTAGTTCATGATCTAGTTCAGGATAATTGGGACGACACTTTATTTGGTGATTCTTTGGATGAATTTAATGAGACAATTCTCTTAGCTCATATAGATGACCAGACTTTAGACTTAGAAGAAGCTCTCGAACATTTTAAGGACTCTACAGAGACCTAGAAATTAAGGCAATAATGTTAGGTATTTCTGAGAGTTATGATGACCCTAAGTTTGGGGGTAAAGAACTAGATGAAGCTCTTGAGTATATTAAAGACTCTAAGGATCTAGGAATTCAAGCCATAGTGCTAGGTCTTACGGAGAGTAGTGATTACCCTAAGTTTGGGGGTAGTGATCGTCAAGTATCCTCATTAGAAGTCCCTAACTTGGGACTCGAGCCCAGTGTGTCTGAGGTATTACCTGAGTCTCTTCCGACTCCACAACCCGATCCTCCTGATACTATCCAGGAGGAAATCCAGCTATTTGAGACTCGTTATTTGGGTAAATCTGTTTATCAAGATACTCATATGAAGCCCAAGTGGGCACCACAGAAAAACCCAGTTGTCTTGCAGGAAACCTTGGATGAGGATGTGCTCTGTCTGTTCATTTTTATGATTTGGTGCAGTTGTCTCATAATTGTGGCAGTTTTATTTGATTTGGTTGACCCACAATTGTTTCGACTATTGATATATGATCTGAAAAGGTAATTAGCCATTTGTGGTATTTAACGTCTGGTTGAAGACTTTAAACTTAGCACTTCTTGGGAGGTAACCCAATATTCATGCGACACGGTAATATCTTTCCTTAACTCTTTTACTTCAAATGGTAACAGTTTCTCCTTGTTCATGCTTTTAATTTTATCTTTAGAACATTGAGGACAATGTTAGATTTAAGTTTGGGGGTATGGGAGAAACTTTTTAGTTGCGATAAATAAACTCCAGAGTCTAGAAATTTATGCTTATTAAGGATGGCACTAACCAATCTAAGTGGATGGAAGCATTTTGGTTATAGGAGTTGAGGAACCAATCTGATTAGATGGAAACATCTAAAGAGTCTATTCATAAAAGCACAGAGCTCAGGTGTTAGAATTAAAGAAAAAACATGGCAGTTTCGCCATATCTCGTTGAATCCTTTTCACTTCTATTTTTGTTTTGTTTTCTTTAAAATATGTTTCTCTAAGTGATTAGGTGGGGCTCACGATTCAAGTTGTTACCATTGCTAGGGTCAAATAGAGTGATTGAGATACAAAAAAAAAAAAAAAAAAAAAAAAAAAAAAAAAAAAAAAAAAAAAATTGAGACCAGACCATCAGACCAACCGGAATAAATTCAATAAAGTCGACCACTGGAACCCTTGTATATGCCAGTTGTGTTGACCTAGAGTTAGGATTATCGACCACTGGTACCCTTGTATATGCCAGTGTGTTGATATTAGTCTAGACCAATATCTCAGTCCATTAGGATAGGTTTATTTTGGCAGTGGCCTTCAAACAGATATGAGAAACACCGTTCACCTTAGTCAACATCAAAACCATTTATGTTTTTCTATATCCATTTCTTAATCTGTCCATGTGATTGGTTGACTCCGGTTATGATGTCCAGAAACTATCTGAGTAGAGCTCTGTGACTTATATATGAATTTTAGTATGCTTGAGTGCAAACTCGTGTACAACAATTGGAATTTTGCATCAGGGTACTTCCTCCTGTAATCCATAAGTATGCCAACCAAGGAGATTCTTTAGTGCCTTCCAAGGTTCTGTGTAGATAGCTAGAGTCTGGAGTGTAAAGGTTTTGTGGGTATACCTCTTGTAAAACCTCCCGAGACTATAACTCGGCCACTAGGGCCACCTAGGGGTTTAAAGGCTTATTGCATACGCTAAATGCAATCGACGATGCCTACGACAGTGAGTTAGGATTTTATTTTCTAAATTTGATTTGCTCGGGACTAGCAAATAATAAGTTTGGGGGTATTTGATAGACGCATTTATGTGTCTATTTTAGTCTCAATTCTATGTAATGTTAGTACTCGATTTTGCGCTTATTTTGGTATTTTATGTCTTTGTAGGTGTTTTTGGAGAAATAAGCTTTTGCGGGAAAATTGGCTCGAAAAGTGATATTTGCGCTCGTGGGAGAAAATTACTATTCGGACCCCTCATTTGGATAAGGGGTAACCTAATTACTAAGGGGCATCCACTTTCATGGCAACTACTATTGGAAGACCCGTATGGGTTAAGGGGAGGTCATCTTCTAGAATTCAAATTCTCTGTTTTGGCGGCAAATATGGCAGCAAAGAACGGAGTTTAGGGTTCGAGTTTTCAGGGACTTCCGAGGAGATTCAATGGCGGGATTGTGTTGGCATGGATCTGTTGGAGCAAAACAGGCCTGGTATGGTTGATGGGATCGATTGAAATGGGCTGGATAATCAGTTCTCAATGAAATAGAGTCGGAGAACTAATATCGGGTCTGGCAGCGATTTGGAAGGAATTGATGCGAGTTTTTCTATGGGTTTGGATTGGTTTGGCTTGTTGCGGTGAAACAGGGACGCGAGGAGTTTGGTTTTGAAGAAAAAACATGATCTCGGTACATTCCCGATTAAACAGAGGTGTAGTTTATTCTCGGAATATTTTCCGAGTTATATATGGCACTGGCGTGAAGGAAGAGGAATATATTCCCTGGAGATTTGTTCCTATCATTACAAAGAGAGTTTAGAGGAGTTTGTACTAAAACAGAGACGCATAAAAAGGAAACAAGGAGAATAAATCTCCGGTGACTTGCAGAGAAAATAAAGGGACAATTAACACGTGAATTTTGGGTCTGCCGTGTATAAAGAGGAGTTGTGAGAGTTCCAGCGAGGTCGTCGAGAGTTTGGGGACCTAAGGAAAGCTGTAGAGCACAAAAAACCCAAGTTGCAGAGATACAGGCGAGAGGTTGAAGAAGAACATAGAACAGCACTTAATAGCAGTCGCAGAAACCGTGACCTATAGTTTCAAATTCTAAAGCTTTGCAACAATTTTCTAACAATTATTTTTAGTTTGCAACAGCTCTGTTAGGGTTCTTTGTAACAGTGAGTTCTGTAACAATTATAGCTGTTACAAACTCGATTTTTTTTCAATAAAACACCTATTCAGCCATGCGTTATTATTGTAGTTGCAGGATTTCCCACACTACACCCCTCACTCAAATCTGTTTAATCAATCCATTTGGAGATGAACAATGATGTGTTTTATTAATTGTTTCTTGAAAGGTTTACAAAGGAATGTAGAGCAAAACTAAAGAAATTACAATCTCTCTTTCCTTTCTCTCTCCTAATGACTTGTTTCATAATTCAAAAAGACCTCTCCTACAACAGACTTACTCGACCCTTTATATAGGGCATTACATAGTGGGTGACAGCTATACTGTCCCTTATTTTCGGAAACGCAGGATTTCCCACACTACACCCCTCACTCAAATCTGTTTAATCAATCCATTTGGAGATGAACAATGATGTGTTTTATTAATTGTTTCTTGAAAGGTTTACAAAGGAATGTAGAGCAAAACTAAAGAAATTACAATCTCTCTTTCCTTTCTCTCTCCTAATGACTTATTTCACAATTCAAAAAGACCTCTCCTACAACAGACTTACTCGACCCTTTATATAGGGCATTACATAGTGGGTGACAGCTATACTGTCCCTTATTTTCGGAAACGTCTCGCGAACGCTCGCGAATATACGACTGTTTGCCTTCGCGACACTCTTAAATCTCGCCAAGTCTTTCACACTTTTCTCATGTTTTGATTGTCGTCATCTATTACGTCATTTATTTACCTTCATGCGACTCCTTCGCGATGCAATTGTTTATTAATCTCGCGAAGTATTGTTGTCGCGATATTCTGGTCCTACATCTTGCCTCTTTTTCCTTGAATATCGCTTGGAGAGCGATTTTTAAGGAAAAATTTGTTATTGTGGTGATCTTTGACATTTGTTGATGAAGGAATGAGCGAAAGAATACTTGGACTTGAAAAGTACATACTTTCCTCTTATTCTTTTGCGAAGTTAGAAGCTTTGCGAAGTGAACAAGAAGTAATATATCTTCAATTTCCCACGAAATTTGATTCCTTGAATCTTGGGATGACCGTTTACACGTGTCTAAAATTACTCTTTCTACCCGGTATATTTAAGTTTATCCGGTCACCCTTTTTTTCTTCTATTTAAAGGAGAACCGCACTGTTAAAACCATTCCTTCTCTTCTTCTATATCTTCTTCATTGTATGCGCAACTATTTCTGCTATTTATCTTCATCCTCTTCTTTTTATCATCTTTCTGTTATCGTTTTCATGGCATCCAGGTTCGTTATTTTCATTGATTTTGATGATTCTCTTGATTGATTTCCCTTATTGCAATTACTTCATCTTGATTTTGTTCTTCTTTTGATATTTCTTTCGCCATTTTTGTTTCAGCAAGAACAAACCCAGCTCTAAATTTACCGTGGTGAACCCTAACATCCCCACTGGTTCGCAACCGAAATCTTCTTCGCAACTGAAGTCTCTGGCTTCCAAAAAACAACCTGCGAGTAGTAAGGTATTTTAGAGATATTTACTCCTTTAACAACAATTTTATTGCCTCTGTTTCTTAGTTGGTTTATTATTCGCAGGATAATAAGAATGATGACAGATCTCCCAAAAGGTCTCGCCATAATACATAAGATGCCTCTGCGGCTGCTCCAACTGTTCCTTTTTCGGGATTCAAGCATTCTTCTTTCCCTACGGTGTCTTCGCAAGGCAAATCTCCTACTTCGAGAGACTTCTTCGCAAGATAATCCCATTTCTTCTTCTCAAGATAATGTACCATTCCCTACAGGTGTCACCGCAGATAAATCAATCCCGAATTTTCTGCGAGTGAAATTCTTCAAGACATGCCTATTCCTACTTTTACTTTTACCTCGCCTCCACCTATTGATCGGTCTCTCCAATGGCGGTCTTATAACTATGGGTGACTCAACTTTTCCTTCTTCCTCTACCATTTCTTCTTCCTCAAAATCTATCTCTCTTAGCAAAGAAAATTTGGAAGGGATAGACATAGCTTTTAAAATTTTATCAGATACCATGAATGATGTTAAAAAAGCCTCCACTGATCCCACCAAATCTAGCGTTTTCGAGTCTTTGGGTAAATTTTTTGGTTCCGATACGATATCGCGAGCATCCTTGGAACAAGAAATTAAGACTTTGAAGAATAATCTTCATAATACTTTGTTGGATCGCGATAATCTTCGCAGGAAAAATGAAGAATTAAAAGGTATCTCTCCTTCCCCCCCCTTTTTTTTTTTTTTTTTTTTTTTTTTTTTTTTTTTGAAACTTGGTTCTTCTCTCAAGTTTTGCACCAGAAACGTAAGATGGAGATATATCAACTGGAATCTATTGTGGAAGAGACTCGAACGGAAAGAGACGCACTGGATGGAACAAAGTATAATCGTTTAGATAATCTTCATACGTTTTCTATGGACCAAATAAATAACCTTTCCCAAGAAAACATCTGCTTAGTTCAAAACCAAGAATTATTAAGTAGCGAAGTGTCGCGTCTCTCATATTCTTTGAATAAATCTAATTTGGAGTTGGAAACCTTATCAGATGAAAACGGAACTTTATCTCTTGAGAGGCGAGCTTTATTGGATAAGGTGGCAATATCCTCACAACAACTTGATGCTTGTAAAAAATCATTGAATGAGCAAGAACAATCTATCTCGCCTCTTTGAAAAATAAACTTGAAGATACTACCACTTGAAAGAGATAAACTTATTCGGAATAGAATAAATCTAAGTGTGAAAGCCAACCAACTCAAGGATGATTATACCAAGTTAAAAGAATCCCATTCTTCCCTTGCGAATCAAAATAAGTTATTGATTTCTAACGAAAAGAGTTTGCGGTCGCGGTTAAAAGGTCTTGTTGGTGATGGTTTTGATAATGCCATGGAAAATCGGGAATAATTGCTTGGCCCTTACTCGATATCTTGTCTCGCGAGAAGGAAGGTAGTCATAAAATTTGTTGCCTTTTCCATTATTTTTATTTTCTAATTTTTCTTTTCCATTATATACCATTTTGCATCTTATAATTTTAATGTCTTCCTTTACTCTTGCAGAATCTGAGAAAAATCTTCACTCTTCTCTATCTACTTTGGAAGCGGCGCATGCTAAAATTTGTAAGGAAAATGCAACGCTAGTTGCTTCTCTTGCCCAATCTCGCGACCGAGGCAGGAAGGAGGTTTAACTACCTTAATCATCTTAAAGATATCCAGTAGAAATCAACAAAAGCACTTCTTCGTCAATTTCCTCCCAAAGCAGAAGTTCTTGTGAATAATATCTTACTTTCTAAATCTCTTGATCCTGTCTATGTTGAGCCATTGGATGTTGAAGATGATGAAGTACCCAACTCTCCTGACAGTGATTATGATTATGAAAGCTGCGAAGACCTCGCTAATAATGAAGTTATCAATAAGGAACCGTGCGATAGAATTTCTGATGAAAACCCTTCAACTGGCGAGGGTGAAGCTGATAAGATTGTTGAAGAATCTTTACCATCTCCTTCAGCTGAGCAAGTTGATGTAGAGAATTAAGTTTCTTTGTAACTTTGTTGAATTTTTCTTTTTAATTGCAAAGTACTAAGTCTGGTTTTGGATGAATTAGTTTCTATTTCTTTCTTATTATAAGAACTCATCTCGCCATCTTATCAAGTAATCCCTTTATTTTCCAATAAACCTTTTGTTGCAATCTTTCTCGCGATAGAAAGATCTCGATTGCCTATATCAAAAATGTTTAAAGATCTTTCTTGAATGCCGTTATTGCGACAAGATTGCAGGATGTCTCTACATTTTCATGTAATGACCCATTGATCTTGCCTTATCATTATTTGTGTGGTCTTATTTTGCCTTCCTAAGTAAAGGTCTTATTTTGCCACCCCTCATTGCGACAAGGTCGCAGGACGTCTTTACATTTTCATGTAATGACCCATTGATCTTGTCTTATCGTTTCTTAAGTATTTTTGCCTCTGCAGGATATTGTATTTGCGACAATATGACAGGTTTAAATGTTCTTGCGACCATAAAATCCCGCGACATTGTCGTCTTTGCGATGAAATCGCGGGACGTTCTTACATTTTCATGTAAAAACCCATTGATCTCATCTTACCCTCGCGTTAGTATTATTGCCTCTGCAGGATCATTGCACAAATATGACAAGCCTAAATTCTCTTGCGAGAATAAAGCCTCATGACATTTGCGTATTTTGACACTTATCAGCTCCCTAATGGAGGGTGCCGCCCTTATCTTCTCCCTGGTTGCCCCTTCAAGGAGGCGTACATCGGCCATACAAGACTAGCTCCTCCCATCCGGTCTTAACAACAACCAGGTTGTTTTCGCAGCCTCTTATCCCTTATACCTATATGGTTTATGGTTACGAGACTGCACCCTAAGTGGAGTTTTCTTCGGGCCGAGTGCAGCATGTGCCAAGACTTGTCAAGAGTGGTAAGGAAGTTCCATGCTCCCCGCACTCTTGACTCAACCGTGTACCTCGGCGCCTTGGTCATACACTGACTCCTTGGAAAAGACCCTCGGGCGTCCAACCAGGGTATAACCTTATATATATAGTTGGAAATCCAAGGTATCTTCCCCGGATAGGCTTTCATGGGCCCCAAATCTCCATGACCCAGGTTTCAGGAGCGGTGTAACCTTCCACCTGAGCCATGTTAAGAGATACCCCCTTATATGACGTACTTTAGGTCTTACATTTGCCTCTTGCGAAGTATCATTCGCGAACTAGGGTGTACGCAATTAAGGTTTGTCCCATTCACTCACTCATTCATTTTATCAATTTATGCGATCATTTGTCTGCGAAAGTTTTCGCGCAATCTCATTTTATTTCCATTGATCTCGCAATCGTTCTGTCGCGAAAATATTACATTACCAACTCATTCTATTTCTCCCATTTTCTATGGATAATATTTCTTGAGATATAACCTATTCCACGGCCTATCTAATTTTTGCCCTACATCTTTGCCTTCAGGATCCATTAATTTATATGCCCCTGTGCCAACTATCTCCTTGATAATATAAGGTCCATCCCATTTTCTTGCCGACTTGCCACCATTTTCTCGCCGATATATAGGTGTTTCTCGCAGCACCAAGTCACCTGGCTGAAATTCACGTATCTTGACGCGCTTGTTATATTCTCTCGGCCAATCTTCGCTGGTAATTCTCCATATCTCTGTAGTGCTCTCTCTTTTTTTTCTTCTAATTCATCTAACTTGATTAAGATGTTACCCACACTAAGATTTTTCTCCCAAGCTTGTTTCTTTGTAGTTGGAATTTTCACTTCTGTTGGGAGTACCGCTTCAACTCCATATGTTAAACAAAAAGGGGACATGCCTGTAGCTTCTCTTCTAGTTGTATTATAAGCCCATACCGCATTGGGTACTTGTTCGCACCATCCTTTATTGTATCCTTCTAACTTTTTCTTCAATATGTCTGCGATTGTTTTATTTGTCGTCATCGACCATTAGCTTTGTGGGCATAGAGGAGTTGATTTCCCACATCGTATTTGAAATGCATTAAGCAGCAATTCTATATTTTGTCCTTCAAACTGCTTCCCATTGTCGATACCAACTGTTGTCTTGGAAATCCAAATCTGCATATAATGTTATCAAATATAAAAGTAAAAACATCCTTATCGCGAATATGTTGTACCGCTTTCACCTCGCCCATTTTGTGAAATAATCAGAGCGACAATCAAATATCTTTCTGTCCGTTCTGGTAAAAATGGCCCTATAATGTCTAATCCCCACTTTCCAAATGGCCAAACACTTGTTGAAGAATTTAACGGAGCTCCTGGTGCATGTATTTTCTTCCCATGCCTTTGGAAATCCTCGCAACGCCTTGATATTTGTTTCGCGTCCTCATGCATATATGGCCAATAATAACCCTGTATTTTTGCTTTATATGCTAAAGATCTTCCTCCGCTTTGATTACCGGCATCCCCACTATGCAACATCTTCAATATGATTTCTCCTTCCTTTCTTGTTAAACATCTAAGTGAAGGCCCGTTAAAAGATCTTCGGTATAGCACTCCATCTCTTAATTCATAATTTGTTGCTCGGCTTTTTAATTTGTGTGTCTCTAATCTATTTCTTGGTGTTTCTCCTGTCATCAAATATGCATGAAGCTTCGTTCTCCAATCTTCTTCGCAGAGTGCTTGTGTTCCATCTTCTACTGCCATTACATCGGTTTCTTGTTCTTCTTCTTTGTCAATTGACGGCATCGAAAGTGTTTGTATTTTAATATTTCTCGCAACCGGATCTGTCATCATACTTGATATAAAAGCAAAAGCGTCTGCGAGTCTATTATTTCTCATTGATATATGTCTCCACTTTATTCTTGGTATCTGCGTCGACAACTCGTCAACAAGTTTTTTATATTTTTGCAGAGACAATTCGTTTATAGCATATTCTTCTTTTATCTGGCGAATTGCCAATTGTGAATCACTAGTAATCCTTACATTCTCCAGCTTCATTTCTATTGCAAATCGCAAGGCATGTATTATAGCTTCATATTCTCGTTTCATTATTTGTTGATGCAAACTCCAATCGAAAGAAAGAGCTATTTTATTACCCCGGCGATATCACAACAATTCCTATTCCATTTCCTTCTCCATTTGATGACCCATCTACCAATATTTCCCATCTATTCGGCTCCGTTAACAAATCTTTCGGATCTCCATGTTCTTCCTCAACATCCATCATTTCTTCTACCGATTCATCTTCTTCCAAAGGGAATTCTGCTAAAAAGTCTGCGACAACCTGTGATTTTGGCGAAGATAGTATTTCATATTTGAGTTTGCAATGACTTATTTGAGCATTCCATCTCTCAACTATTCCCGACCTCTTTGAATTCTTCATCATTGATTCTATCGGTACTTTTGTCACCACCTTGACAACATGCGCTTGAAAATATATACGAAGTTTAAATGTTGCATAAACTAATGCTAAGATTAATTTTTCAATTTTTGAGTAATTCCTTTCCGCAGTGTTGAAAGTTTTCTCGATGTAATAAATTGGTTTTTCTACTCTCTGCGTCCACTCGTAGTAACACTGCACTTAATGCATGCGAAGTTGTCGCAAGATAGATCAACAATTCTTCTCCTTCTTCCGCTTTTTGCAAAATTGATATATCCATTAAATGTTCTTTTATTCCTTGCAAGGCTTTCTCACACTCATCTGTCCATTTAAACTTCGATCCTTTTCTAAGGATGTTGAAAAAGTGCTTGCATTTGTCAGATGATCGCGAGATGAACCTCCCTAGCGAAGCTAACAACCCATTTAACTTTTGAACATCTTTTATTGTCGCCGGTGTTGGCATATCGCGAACTGCATGTACTTTTTTCTCGGGGGTCGACTTGAATTCCTTCTTTGGATACAATGTACCCTAAAAATTTTCCAGAGGCGACCCCAAAGGTGCATTTTTTCTGGGTTTACTTTGATATTAAATTGCCGCATTTGTTCAAAAATTTCTTTCAAATCCTATACGTGGTCTTTTGCTTTTCTACTTTTTATTAACATATCATCAACATATACCTCCAGTGTTTTATGTATCCATCTCGCGAACACCTTCTCCACCATTCTTTGGTATGTCGCACCGGCATTTCATGACCAAATGGCATTTTTGTATAACAAGTATAATCCTCTTGGAGCAAAGAAAGCAAGTATGTTCTTGGTCTTCTTCGGCGAGAGGAATTTGATTGTAACCCTTGTATCCATCAAGAGAAGATATCCTTTCATTTCTGCCGTTGCTTCAACCATTTGTGGAATATCCGGTAACAGGAAACTATCTTTAGGACAAGCTTTATTTAGATCAAGAAAGTCTATACAAATTCGTATTCCTTTTTTCTTCTTTGGAACTATAACCATATTTGCTATCCATTCGGGATATTTTGCTTGTCTAATAATTCTGCGTCCAACATTTTTCGCAATTCTTCTTCTATTTGAGGATGATATCTTTGTCGCGATCTTTCTAATTCTTTGTTTAAAGGGTTTTACATTCTTGTCAATTTCCAATTTATGGCAAGCCACGAGATGGATCTATACCAGGCATTTCATCCATATCCCATGCGAAAATGTCTTTATAATTTCGCAACAACTCAACAGTTCCAATTTTTAAGATTTTAGGCTCCTCCTCGGTTCCAACATTCACTTCTTTTGTTTGTTCTTCTGCGACATAGCTAGACTTCGGCTCTCCCATAGGAGTTGGTCCTCTTATTTCCTTCGCGAACTCACTCCCTTCTCCCATGATTTCGCCAGGTATTCCTTTTCCTTCTTTTGCTCTTATCATGTAAATTCTAAATTCCTCTTCTTTCTTAGTCGCTTTTATCATCTTCTGCGATCTTTTCGCTTCTTCATTTGCCCTTCACAATGCTTTACCTCAATTTGATAATATATTCTTCCTTTATCAATGTCTCCTCTGATCTCACCAATTCCACTCGGTACAGGAAATTTGATGCACTGATGAAGTGTTGATGCTACTGCCTTAATCGCATGTACCCAAGGTCTCCTAACAATATGTTGTATGGCGATTCCATATCCACTACACTTAATGTCACTTGTGTTTCAATTTCTCCAAGTAAAATTCGCAATTTCATCTCCCCTTTTGGTACTGTTATAGATTTTCCAAAACCATGAATATTATATCTTGGAGAACTCATTTCTTCATCTTCATATCCTAATTTTTTGTAAGTATGGTAAAACATGATACTCACCAAACTCCCCGTATCCACCAAAGTTCTATTTATTTCCCATTCTTCCGCTACCTTTGCCGATTCTTCTCTTTTTTTGCTTGCATTTATCGTGATCACTAGTGGAGATGTGTGATTCAAACTTTCTCTAGGAACTTCCTTGTTGTGAATGTTATTTTCTGTTTTTCCCATTCCTTCAAAGACGATGTCTTCTCCTCATCTATAATCTTCTTTCCTTCGAAATCTCGTTTATGTATCCTTCCTCTAATATTTTCATGGAATTCATTAACCATTGCTTTTGTAATTGAATTGTATTCCATTTCTTCACTATGTTCCTTGCTTCTTAATTCTTCTATCTCATCTGATTTAACATTTTCCTTTCTTATTTTCTTGATTTAAGCGATTTTAATTGTACTCTTCAATCTTCAATCTTATTCGTCCCTGTTTCTAGCGCATATGTAGTTGTAGGATTTCCCACACTACACCCCTCACTCAAATCTGTTTAATCAATCCATTTGGAGATGAACAATGATGTGTTTTATTAATTGTTTCTTGAAAGGTTTACAAAGGAATGTAGAGCAAAACTAAAGAAATTACAATCTCTCTTTTCTTTCTCTCTCCTAATGACTTGTTTCACATTCAAAAAAACCTCTCCTACAACAGACTTACTCGACCCTTTATATAGGGCATTACATAGTGGGTGACAGCTATACTGTCCCTTATTTTCGGAAACGTCTCGCGAACGCTCGCGAATATACGACTGTTTGCCTTCGCGACACTCTTAAATCTCGCCAAGTCTTTCACACTTTTCTCATGTTCTGATTGTCGTCATCTATTACGTCATTTATTTACCTTCATGCGACTCCTTCGCGATGCAATTGTTTATTAATCTCGCGAAGTATTGTTGTCGCGATATTCTGGTCCTACAATTATTTTGAGCGTGTTTTTGATATGAGGAGCTAAACCCCTTAGCCGAGGCGACGGAGGAAACCATTGTTCCATGAAAAGTGGTATATTTCTATTTTAATTATTTTTTGCAATTTCTTTTATGATTATTTGCATGGAACTAATATTGGAAAATTGATTTCTATTGAATAATTGTGATTCGTTTTGATGGAGCATGCTTAGTTTAAGACTTTTGATGTTTCATGCTTGATGTATACAATTGTTACTTCGAAAATCTACTAGAGGCAATAAATTAGAATCACTTCAAACACAAAGAATTGCATGAATATTGATTAGATTGAATCACTTAATTGGTCAATGGTGGAATCCTGAGTTTCGGTGCTTTTTATAATCTTGATAACAACTTTGATTGAGTTTTCTATTTTACTTTGAGTCTAAAATGAATCTTCACAAGTCTGAGTGAACGACATCTTTTACTACCACTTTCTACAACAACATAAAACCACATCACCGCCTATTCGGAGAGGAGAGTAACCTAATTAGGCGAAATCTCTTACGGCCGCTCAGTTTAAAGTCTTCTTTGGGATTGAGAAGCTCTATTAGTACCGTTGGTGGGAAACTAGATAATTGCGGTTTATCTTGTGTTTTCGATTGATTTGATTGACTAACGGTGGTTGAACTTTGATTGCACCTAGTTTGTTTATGCTTGAGAATCTTCTCTTATGATATAAGATTCACTCAAACTAGATCGAAGTTTCGACAGGGATCTTTAGACTTTTTTTAGTTCTAAAGACGATCTTGTGATAATCCGTTGTTAACAGACTCCAATCTGTGCGTGATTGATCACAAGAGATTCAAGTTTTTGTGTGCAGGTGTTTATTGAAGATCTAAGAAGATTTGAAGATAAAGAAGATATTGAAGATTTCTGATTTGGGGTTCATAATCTTTGGTGTGCACAATACTTGTTTTGGTATAAGAGGATCCAACTATAATCGGTTTATCCTTGTGGTAGATTGGATTGATTAGTTGTGTAGATCGGATCAATACAATTCTTTGTGATTAAAAGTATTGATTGCAAAATCTTAACAATTACTTCGGTAGTTGAGAATAAGATAGATCTAAGAACCTGACGAAGGAGTTTATTTGAGTTAAACAGAAAAGCCTTTGTCGAACTCACATCACTTGGTTGAAGAGAGTTGATACCTAACAGATTTGTTGTTCCTTTACTGTTTGGAATACGAACCAAAGGAATTGTTCCAAGTACCTGACTTATTCATAAGTTGGAGGCGTGGGAATACAGACGGAACTAGGTGAACTATAGGTTTAGTTGCTTGGTCTCAACTATACAAAGTTAGGTTTAATTTTGTGTAGCGGCTTAATCCTGAGAGTATTCAATTCTGAACAAGGTCCCGGGGTTTTTCTGTATTTGCGGTTTCCTCGTTAAAAAAATCTTGTTGTGTCATACCAGGATTTGCAATAGCCTCCCCATCACAACAGAGAAGCAGCTCACCTTCTGCCGGCGGCGACCAAAAAATCTCCACAGCTTCATGAAGCTTTACTCTTCTATGCCTTACTCCAAAATTCACAAGTCATCATAGCTATTCTTCATGGTCCCTGTGAGCCTCACCGAGTACTCTTGAATCTGGTACAACACGCTCTTGAAAAATAACGGCCAGTTTGGCTTTTTATTCTCATGCACTCGTTTATTGTGTGTAAACCAAAGTTCAGACTTTATAACCAGAATTGAAAGTAACCAAAGATATTTGGTCATTCTACTACAGCCCTTAGCTTCTTTGTACGATATCACCAGATTAGGATAAGAGATTATCCCAAAAATATCAGCTAGCCATGTCCATGCTTTAGCACCAAAGTTACATCTCCAAAGAATATGTTCGAGAGACTCCTCCGCAGAATAGCACAAGACACAGTTCGTAGGCATTTCAATTTAAAACGAGAGTGTACCTGATGAAGAGTAGCACACGCACCTCGAAGGATCTTCCAGTTTTGGGCAGCAAGATTAGGATGAATACTCTTTCTCTAAAGGAAATTAGCACCCTCAAAAGTATGAAGCCGAGGTCTAATAAGGTCTCTTGCGGACTTAACTGAGAAATGGCCTTTGTAATCCGGCATCCAAATTCGAACATCTTCACCATCCGTAGGCCTTGGAAAATTGTGTAAGCCAATGCCTGTGATAAGAAACAAGTTCTTATCACGGCCAGCAGAAGCGTTTGCTATTGCAGACGATGAAAAACAGGGTGATAAACAAAGATTCTGTTAATTCTGGTGATAAAAATACATGACCTGACGCCTCTTTTATATAAAAAAAAACATCAAACTAACCCTAATAAAACTCTAACTTATTCCTAAAGCTACTAAAACTCCCCGGGGATAAAAAAACTCTTTAGAGAAAACCTTCTAAGGAGTCCTAAAACAACTGAAATACTAAAATATAAATCAAACTGGACTCTTAATTCCTAACTTGCGATGTTGTTGTGCTAAATTAAGCCTTGACAGAACCAAATCCTATCATTCCACCCCCCTTTGAAACTACCTTGTCCTCAAGGCATACTGTTGATATAGCCTTCTCCCCTTCATCATCTATGCCCTCTTCACTTTCGATAAGAAATAAAGTTTTTTGCTTATATCGATGTCCACGGAACCACCTCTCATCGCAGTTATAGCATAACTGCTTCCTCCGTCTTTCCTCCACCTCTTCAGTAGTCAGTCTTTTGATATGAGGGACATGGTCGCTATTAGTTGATGTCGTTGTGGTTGTAGGTCGCACCGCTGGTCTGGAGCCCTGTCTACGCAATTTTACTTTTTCATCTTGTAAACGGGCTAGACCAATAGTCTCGACTAAAGAGTCTGGACTCAATGCTTGTACTTCTAGTCTCACTTCATCTTGTAATCCACCCACATAACAACTTACAAAGAAAATATCTGGAAGGTCATCTACAAGATTCGAAAGTCGTTCAAACTCCTCTTGATAATCTCCAATAGCATTAAAATTAGTTTGATTGATTTTGGCTAAAGCCGTCGCTGAATCGTCATATTTTGTGCGTCCAAACGTTTTCAAAAAAGCTGCAGAGAACCCTTCCCAGTTAGGGTTAGGTGATATTTTCTTCATCCACTTATACCATTGCAATGCCTTCCCACTTAGGTTAATACCCGCTAATTGCACCTGTTTTGCAGGAGGAATTTCATAAAACTGGAAGTACAATTCAGCCCGATAGAATCAGCCTTCTGGATCCGTACCTTCAAATCGCGGAAAAATCACCTTTCCATCATTCTTAGGTGTGTTACGAGCTCCACTGGTTGATGCCAAGTCTTTCTCCAACAACTTCTCTAATTGTTCAGCAAAACGATTACTTGATGTAGCCATCGCAGTAACTTGTGTTGTTAACTGCTCCATCTTTTTCTTTTTTTTGTTCTCGGGTATTGGTCATACAAGGAGCGAAACCGCTCTGATACCAATAATAAGAAATGATTTGTTTCTTATTCACGGCCAGCAGCTCAAGCTCAAAAGGTTATGATTCGAAGAACCAATAAACAAAACAGTAACAATTTACTTAATATTTTTCTGATTAATTATCAATGAATGGAAAAGGCCTATTTATATGCTACATTACTTGGAAAGTAAGATAACAAACCCTAAAAAGATTAATTTTAATACAAATCCTAATTCTAATAAAATACTTATTTTTCATAATAAAAACTCTTAATAAACTAAATAACTAAATACTAAACTATAAAACTTGTTGTTGTCGCGCTTCGCAGTGGCTAGCCAAGGTGGTTTCCATAACTCGGATAGACTTGACCCATATAATGGACCAACAAGATCACATATGCTCCAGTGCCGTATCGGGTCAACAACGTTGACATGACAGATAAGACGTGGTCTTATCAGCATGCTTCTTCAAGTCGGTGCATATGCACATCACCAATTACCCAAACACCATTAACCAACAGCTCACTAACTCGGACATTTTTATCCAAGTTATCTTGTTGTAGAATGCTAGCGATACTCCTATTAGCACACCAGGCATCAAAATATAAGGAAGAAGCACGACCATTCCCTATTGAAACCTTTGTGTTTTCTTCCACCTGGTCATAAACCAACCTAATCCCTGGCAAGATAGTGGACATGATTCCCATGCGCTTTAACTCCCCATTTATGCCAAAGAAAAAAAACTAGCCACTAGATACCTATAGCCCATTTTTTTCTTTGAAGTACGGATCTGCCACCAAAGCTTCATTAGCAAAGCTCTATTCATAACTGACATATTCGTGATACCAAGACCACCTTCTTCAAAGGAACACAAACCTTGTCATAACCAACCACAAACGACCTTGTAGTATTTTAGTCACCTGTCCAAATAAAATTCCTAATTGCTCTTTCACATTGCAAAATAAATTTGCGAGGCCATTTATAAACAACCATATTATGAATGGAATAACTAGAAATGACTGATTTTACACGAACAATTCTATCTTGAAAAGAAAGTAATCACCCTTTCCAACCAGCAAGTTGATTCTTTATCTTATCAATAATATTAATGATGTGTATGTACCTTACCGTACCTTGCATAACTTGAACACCTAGATAACAATCCGGAAAAGTGGCTACAGACATGCCTAAAAAATTAGTAAGATATCTGCATCTGCTTAGGGAACCACCACCATAATAAACCTTGCTTTTTTTTATGACAAACAGTTTGCCCAGAAGACCGTTGATAAACACCTAACAGATCAATAAGATTATGAACACTCTCCATATTACCTTTACAAAAAATCATAATATCATCAGCAAATAATAAATGCGTAGGGGAAATGCCTTTACGGGTGACCATATGAGACATCTTTCCATCCCTGAATAGCTTCGAAATATTTCTGCTTAAAACATCTTCAATCAGAACAAAGATGAGAGGAGAAAGAGGATCACCCTGTCTCAAACCCCTATTTATACTGAAAAAACCTTCCGGACTACCATTCATAAGCGCAGAAATTCGAGCTGACTGGAGAATATTAAGATTCCACAAACACCAATTCTCAAAGAAACCATAATGCTTAAATAAAAACTTCAAGAATAAAAGACCAACTTACCATGTAAAAAGCCTGAGAAATATTTAGTTTTAGACCGAAGTTGCCATCCTTTGTCTTAATATGAAGTCATTAACCATCTCCGAAGCTAAGCTAATATTTTCATGAATATTATGCCATTTCATGAAGGCCACCTGCTCTTCAGAAACTAATTTATCCAAGACTTTACCCAGACGAGAAGCAAGTATCTTGGTAAAAATTTTAAAGAAAAAAGTACTCAAGCCAATTGGCCAAAAGTTGCGAAGAGAGTTAGCCCCACGTACCTTGGCAAGAATTGACATCTATATCATAAGAAGCAATAGAGGTGTTCTGAAATTGTCTGACATAGTAGTGTTGATTTATGAGTGTAAATTTGTGCACCCCTTGAATACCGGGGTGCACGTTCCTACTTGTCTCATTGGTCCACGTCCCAAGTCTAGTTTCCAGTTTTCCCTTTTATTTTATTTTTTTGTTTTTTTTTCTTCAATTATATTTAAAATCCGAGAAATTAAAGTCAATTAATGCCTTTTTTATCTCTCAATTAATGCCTTGTTTATCTATCTTCTCCCCCAAAAAAGGAAGAAGAATATCGAAAGTCGATTGATTCTAGCAACAACATGATGTTGAAAGAATTTTGTGAAGCCAATGTCGATATTGTTCCTCATGAAAATTCAATAATGGAGGTAATTTCTATGATTTTTCTTTTCTTTCCTCCTATTTTATATGTGTTTTTTGTTTGCTGGGTAATACATGGTGTTTGTACCCTATTAAAATAGTGTACGTGCGTACCGCACAAACTATTTGATATCGGTAAAATACGGTTTACTGTGGAAACCGGTAGGTTTATTGAGGAAACCCACATGGCATATTATGGAAGCCCAATATGGTTTATTGTGGAAACCGGTAAGTTTATTGAGGAAACCCACATGGCTTATTATGGAAGCCCAATACGGTTTATTGTGGAAACCGGTGGGTTTATTGAGGAAACCCACATGGCTTATTATGGAATCCCAATACGGTTTATTGTGGAAACCGGTGGGTTTATTGAAGAAACCCACATGGCTTATTATGGAAGCCCAATACGGTTTATTGTGGAAACCGGTGGGTTTATTGAGGAAACCCACATGGCTTATTATGGAAGCCCAATACGGTTTATTGTGGAAACCGGTGGGTTTCTTGAGGAAACCCACATGGCTTATTATGGAATCCCAATACGGTTTATTGTGGAAACCGATGTGTTTATTGAGGAAACCCACATGGCTTATTATGGAAGCCCAATACGGTTTATTATAGAAACCGGTGGGTTTATTATGGAAGACCAGTCTAGCTTATTATAGAAGCCCAAATGACTTATTGTAAAAGTCATTTTGAGATAGACACAAATCTTGGAAGATAGACAAGGATCTTCCAAGATAGTTATAAATCTTGTAGAGATAGATATGGATCTTTCAAGATAAATGCAAATATTGTGGGGATATACACAAATCTTGAGAAGATAATATGGATCTTCCAAGATATACTCAAATCTTGTGAAGATAGGCAAGGATCTTCACAGATAGACTCAAATCTTGTCAAGATATTCAAAGATCTTTCAAGATAAACATGGATTTTCATGGATAGATACAAATATTAAAGGATAAGTACAAATCCAGGTGGTTATTTTGGATAACTACAAATCTAAGTTATTATGGAACCAAATTAGGGTTTTTTCCTATAAATAGAGGCCAAAATCCAACTCAAAAGGTACACAATTTCTATTCCTTTTCTCCACAACTCACCTGCTTAAGAACTCCCTCTGACTTTAGCATCGGAGTGTCTTTGCAGGTACCCCCACCTTTTTCAGCATCAATCACAGCGTTCATCGACAGTTTCTGGAGGAATTGGATCTACGATAGAGATTCAATCAATCTACACACATCTCGAGGAGTGTTGGGGTAAATATTTTTGCACCAACACATGGATTCATATTACTCTTGAAACGGTTTTCACAGGTAAGTGAATCATGTAACGTTACTGAAGATGAAGGTGACTTTGATGGTAATTGTAGCAAATATTCAAAAGATAGTTTGGGATTTGAAAGTGACTGTGAACTGGTAAATAAGTATTTTGAAAAGTTTGAAAATCATGAAACGAGAGAAATATTTTCAGATGGTATTGAAACTAGGATGGAAGAAGAGCCAATGATTGATGATGTTTGACACAAGAGATGAAGCTTATGCCTACTACAATAGATATGCAAGAAATGTTGGTTTTAGTGTGAGGATACAAAGAACAAATAGAAACCGAACCGATGGTACCAAAATTCGTCGGCAACTTTTGGTTTGTAATTGTGAAGGTTCGTACAGGAAGGTTAGAACACCTAAGAAGAAAAGAGCTGAGCAAAGATTTGGATGTAAAGCTATGTTTGAGTTCAAACTTCGTGATGGTGACAAGTATGAGGTAATCGGTTTTTATGCGGATCATACACACGATCTAGTACCGGCATGGGGTTCCCATTATCTGAGGTCCCAAAGAAAAATCGAGGTCCCGGTAAAAGAAAAATCGACAAATATTTACTCGCAATGCGGGAAATTATCTTAACTTCACTAAATGTACGATTGTCAAGAAAAAAAAAATTGGGCAATTGGGTACAAATATTTGGACGAGGTTTGTTTGTTAAACATGATAAGCTATTGGTGTTCTAAGAATGAACGCCTAGTTCAAATAAATGCGCGTTGATCATTTGTCGTAAGCGTCAAAAATAAAAATCTTAACTCAAAACTAGAAAATTGAGGTTAGGTTGGTGTTTGTCCAAGAAAAAAGAAATTGGGCAATTCAAGGGTGAAAATATTGGATAAAGGTTTCATCTTCAATTGTAAACAAGTTTATGAATGTTGGAATTCGTATTTAATCTCTCTATCATCAAAAGGAATACCTTATTGCAAGTTTGTTTGTTAAACATGATAAGCTAATCAAGTTCAATTCCTAGGAGCATTAAGGTGTTCTAATTGTAATTTGCAAACAATTCGAACAAAGGTCAACATATGACTACGAGGATGTATCACTACAACCTAGAATCATGAACTACCGTATTAGTTCAAATAAATAGTTCAATCAATTTATAAACAAGACAATCTTGCAATCCATCAATTAGTTTTGGTGCGATAATTTGAAAACTAATTCATAAAAATCATAACTTGGTTGCAAAATCCAACTACATCTTCAACCAATAATAAAAACTTAGTTACTCATGGCATAGGAGTTCATAGCAAGAAGAAAGAGAAAACTTATCATGTTTCTAAACCCTAGAACCAAAAGTATGAGTTCTCCCTCATGGAGATATATACCTAGGTTTAGAAAAGAATTTTCTATTTATATGCTTTTCTCCCCGATATGGCGGAATCCGGTCATGTAAAACTACCTCCGACTACTCAAAACGCCTCCGGCTACCATAACTCCCAGCAACTCACTATCATTCTCTTCATGTCATACACTCACAATTCAAAGCAATATATCACATATGAACCCTCTAAACCAATTCTTGAATTCTTGGGCTTTACCGGCTCGCCATTCTCATCTGGTTACTTTGTTTGCGGCTCTCATTCCATCCCCCGACCGGTGCCATATCTCGCAACACGGCAATAATGGTTAGAACTTAGAAGAGTGGTTGTTAATGTTACTTTGCACATCTCCTTCCCGCATTGCAATCAATTCCAACAAAACCCATTCTCAAACATCATCAACAAACACTCAAAACACAATCATCTACCAATCATTTCAATTAATGGCGAAAGCTTGTTTCACCGACTTCCCCCTTGACAAAGCGAATTCAAACCAAACCAAATTCTATAAAATCGAAAACCCAATCTTCATTCCATTCTAAACTTCGAATTCCTTGTCTTTAATCTCCATTACTTCAACAACAATAACATCAATTTCTCTCCATCTTTCTCATTGGACGTGTTTCTTTCTTTGTGTCTAGTACACCTCCGACAGCGGGGGTGAGGACTTCATTTTCTTTTCATTTTAGTTAGAACTTGAGTGGTTGAGGACGTGTTTCTTTCTTTACTCGATGAGGACTTCATTTTCTTTTCATTTTAGTGCAATCAATGGCCTTATCTTTTTGGCTCAATCTAAACTTATTTTGTCTCAACATTTGTTGTCAGACTTCTTATGGTTCAGTTTAACCATTTTGTTTTTAGAAACTCCAAAGGGATTTATGCTAAAAGATATGTACTGAATTTTACTTGGTTGAATTAATACGGATATGTACTTCACCAATTTTTGCATCATATTTAGGGTGAACTTGATTCAAAATGAATAAATTACACAATGAAACTCAAACAAAACAACTATGCTTGTCTCATTAATGCAACATTTTCATTTCTGTTTGGTTCCGTGGATTAAAAAAAGACCCTTTCTTGTTCTCAAACATTTTAACTATACATCCAAGCCTCAAAAAAGCGATCCACGATTACGACTTGTCATGCGGAGACATAAACAAAAGCTTGGACAAGCCAGATGGGCCAGATGGGTAGACTGGAAGTCGTTGTTGCAGACGGAATATGGAAGATTGTCGTAGTAGTCGCAGTGGGTGTAGTTGTAGAAAGAAAGTATGCAAGCATTTGTTGTCGCAATAGGAGGTGTAGTGGGTGTACTCATGTTGCAGTAGAGTATAATTGACAAGTAGGTGTAGAAGCAGGTGTAATAGGCATGTGCAGTAGGAAAATAGGCAAAATGTCCCAAAATCGGGTGTAACCTTGTGAAAATGCCCCGGCCTTTTTGAAATAAATCAAAATGCCCCATTCGGCTAGTTTACACGTTAAAGAGAGTTATCTGGTCAACAATGGGTATCTTGACTGGTCAACGGTATCAAAAATGTCTATTATACCCTTGAACCAGAATGAATGGTGTAAGATGTGATATAATGGCACGTGTTAACATCTGAGATACTACAGATCTCTATCAAAATGGACGCGTGGGATACTATAATATTAAGGATAACCTTAATGTTATCTTCTCTTCACTGCTCGCATTTCACCCACAGAAATATAGAAACCAAAAAAAAGGCAGAGACAGAGATTGAGAGCGGGAGAAGTATAGAGATAGAGATCGAGAGATGGAGAAGTATATGGAGAGTTAGATAGAGAAGAGAAGATAGATCGAGAAATGAAGATAACCGTCGTTGGAGATAAGATGTGATACCTTAATTACATGAATGAATAAATTTGTTAACAGAGGGAAGAACAGGTAAGAAATTGGAACCCCAATTTTGTTTTGATGTTTTTGATTTTCGAATGGCCGTTGCGATTGATAATAGATGTTGTGATTGCATGGTTGTTGTAGTGAAATTAGGGTTTAGAGACATGAAATTAGGGTTTATAATTTGGGGATTTTTTAAAAACTATGATGCCGCTGCTGTTCCATTTGCACTTCGAAAACCTAAAATATATTGCTCTTGAACACTTTTCGGGAATGTTTTTATGTGAATTGCACCACAATAAGTAAGATCTGAAGAAAGAATTGTAGTCAGAGTGTTCCATTATTAGTGTTTGCTATTGTAGCATAACCAAATTGAATCATGATAACTTGTTTATTTGTTAGGTTTTTATTATGTGGTTATTTTGGACAAATAGTCTTATCATTTTAAACAGAAATTCCTTTACTGAATGATAGCTTAAACAGAAATTCCTTTGTTATGTGTTATTTTGGATTGGCAATCCTAGAGTAAACAAATTTAGCGCTAGTTGAGTCTATCATTTTAATCTAGGATAGTATCATTCTAATCTAGGATAGTGCAGCAACAATTGTGATTATCACATGTCGCAAAGAAGCTGTTTGAGTAGAAAAGAGTTTTATGATTATTCTAAGAAGAGGATTGGTATTTTTTTATTTCTAGCAGTAAATACTACTAATATGAGGCTATTTATCATTTTGGTTTGCAGCTCCTTTAGTATCATTGTAATCTAGGATAGTGCAACGGCAGTTAAGAAGAGCTTGTCATCATACTGTGTTAATTTGTCCTTATTGCAAACGTGAAGATGAGTGGTTGCAAAAATTATCAAGTGCAACACTATGTATCTAAGGTTGCCTCTCTCGCTTCGTATATTCGAATATTCGAATATGTATTTGTGTGTTTCCTATAATCAATATACTGAAATGTTTTGACGACAAAATGTGGCCTGGGCAAGTTTGTTCTTCTACTTCGTCGCCCCCCAGTGCTGCTGCAGATAGCTAAAGATGTATGAATGATAGCTAAAGATATGGACTACTTGTACATCTGTTTGTTTTGTAATTGTAATTATGACTTGTAATTATTACTGGTTTGCATAAATATTGCTTCTGAATCTTGCTTGATTACTGGATTGATTTATTTTTGTTAAATCTTTCAGGATGGGTAGTGTGGATAGAGATTTCTGTATAAGTGATATGAGTGGCCAGTTGGTCTAACCCCAAGAAGAAAGGAGTTAGAATGGAGTATTCTGTTGACGGGGATGAGTTATCCATTAAAGTTGCACCAACAAAGAAGATGAGGAAGGCCTTGTCTGCACCAACCATCTATTGCATCAAGTAAATCTGCTACTGTACCATCTAACACAACCGCACCATCCTCTTGAATCTTGATTGAGAAATGGAATGTAAATGGCTATTTATAGTAGTTCGGGGAAGAAATGGGATTTTTGATCGTTGTTGTTTACGGTCAGGATCTATAGCCGTCCAAATTAAATTTGCAACGTGTCGCAATTTAAACAATGGATATGCTGGTAATTATTCTTTTCTGTAAAGGGAATTTATGTAAACCCACGATTCAATAATCTCACTGTCCTAATCTGCTGAACTTGTCGCGTGCCTAGTTAGCAATTCGGGGTGCGGGTAGTAGTTCGGGACGGCATACATATGGGAATTATACGGATTCGCATAGGTCGGATTCGGTCAAAAATCTGGTCAACGGTTCGTTGCTCGGACAGTATTTCGGAACGACATATGTACGTGCATATTCGTTTTATAAATGTGAGTTCGGCACTTAAAATTCGGCTTACATATATTATAAATTGATAAGTATTATGACCTTATTACGAGATTAATTTTATTTATATATGATTTATAAGATGGAAAAAAAAATATTTTAGCGAGATTATTTAACAAGAAGTAAACAATTTAATCGCATAAATGTATTATAAAACGAGTTTATAGACTTTTAAACAAAAATTAACACATAAAACACTGGTTAAACAACTACCAATAGAAAATTTTAACTGAACAATTGTATTTAAATATAAAGTATATACAAAATCAAACAAAAATCAATCAACAGAACTCTGTCAGAGAGTTATCCTATGGGAGAGCGAGGTTGGGCGCTGATGATACATGAAAAATAATACCCCTTAACGAGTTGGAGATGCCCTAAGAATATAGGTGAACTTGGGTTAAGATGTAGGACTTGGGGACTAAACCCAAGCCCAAATAGAAAATACCCATGAAAGATGGGAGGATAAAGGAGGAATTAATGAAGAAGGAAGGGGTTATGTTAAAGAATGGCATTAAGGGTAATTAAGATGTATTAGGACATGTGTCATGAAGTAGTAAAAAGATGGGCTTTTAGGAAAGCCTATAAAAGAAGGGACAGGGTACAATGGAAAGACAACTCTCTCTTACTATTATTGGAATTGTGAGGTCATGTGTAATAGCTAGGACGGGTAAAACCTAAACTGAAATTCACCCCTCAACATTGGCGACCACACCCGGAGGCTCGTTCCTAGCTTACAATGACACACAAAGAAGCTAGCTCAGGCGCGGCAGGAAACCTAAACACACCCCCAATTAACCCAGAAGGAGAAAGAGTAGGTATAGTATCAGACCCAATCACGCATGCGAGAAAATCAAACATCACGCGCGAAGATGATAAACAACACGAGGGCGAGGAAGCGCCGCTCACTCAGCTTTCCCTCGAGGAGATGCAAAAAGAACAAGAAGAGCACGTACGTAAAGAACGAGAGCTGAGAAAGCTCATGAAGGCGGCTAGTGCAGGGAAAAATGTTAAAGAAACAGCAGAAGATGTAGAGGAAGTGGAAAACGAGCCTACGGCTATGACACAAGAGGTGATCGCAAAATACCTAGAATTGAATTACAGAATTGTTAAACAAGACAATTATAACTTCATGGTGAGTCCTTACTCCTCTGAAATCATAGAATATCAGTACCCTGAGGATTATACTTCACCAAAATTCAAGGTCTACAATGACCAAGGCAACGCGAGAGAGCACCTCAGTCGATTCCTGTCTACAATGAATGATCGCGCGGCGGATGGGAAGCTATGTCTGAGAGAGTTTCCGAAATCGCTGACTGATACGACGTTCACCTGGTACGACAACCTCAAGCCAAGGAGCGTCCATTCCTGGTCAGCCATGTCAACGCTTTTTCTCAGAAAGTTCTATTCAGCAAAAAGGAAGGTCACAACCATAGACCTGAGCAAGTGCAATCAGCGCATAGGCGAGGAGATAGAAAAATACATCGCTAGATTACGCCTTCTCACTCTCGATTGCCATGAAGTCGTTAAAGAAGAAGCGTTAGTGGAAATCTGTGTCCGGGGGATGACTCCATCTTTCAAAAAGAATATGGTAAACTTTCGCTTCCCCACATTTGTAGAACTGGAGGAGGCAGCCACAAGGATCGCCGAATGCATTGAAGAACCAAGCTCGGATTATGTCTGGCGAAACTCGGTTAACACTGTACCGACCATGTCGAGAAATACCCTTGCAAATAATAATCGCGAGGGTTGGGGAACACAAGCGCTCCGCCACCCTCGCCTTGCAAAGAAGGAACAAATCGTCGGATTATTAGAACAATGGGTAGCAAACAAGGAAACCCAGTTGCCCCCGATAAAAATGGATCCTAGCGCTCTAGACAAAAATGATGCGCGTTATTGTCACTTTCATCGAAGGATACAACACCCTATAATCGACTGCTTCAACCTGCGAAGGATGTTTCAGAAAAAGCTGGAAATAGGCGAGATTGAAATGAACAAAGCGGAAGATGGCAAAACCACCCTACATCACGTAATGGTGCTTTCCCATGACCCAAGCGGAGATGCCTGGAGGCCCTGGACCGAGGATGAAGGAGAAGCATGCGAGGTGGATATGGAGAATTCCACTTTTGCTAACACAGACGGCGTGGCTCATCAATTTGCTAAGACAAGATTGGCTTAACGGTTCTTCGATTCGCTCGGCTTCGGCGAAGATCAAATCAAGGAAGCGTTTAAGGCCATAGCGGTAGTAGCGAGCGGGGAGGCCTTGTGGGCTTCTCCCCAAGGAGGCGATCGTATTCACCAACGAAGACATCTGTTACCCGGGAGAGCATCTCAGGCATCTATATCTCACCGTGTATATCAATAGACAGCTGCTAAAAAGAGCTTTTGTTGATGGGGGCGCGTCCTTAAACCTGATTTTGATGCATACGCTCGATGTTTTAGGCATACAACTGTCCGCGATAAGAATGCGGGTCACTACAGTGAAAGGGTTTGGAGGCCACTCCCAAACAGCTATTGGAATCATTAACCTAGCAATGAAGGTTGGTCCTATCCGAGGGACCACCCCTTTTTATGTTCTAGAAGATGACACTACCTTCCATGTGTTACTAGGGCGAGGCTGCCTACTCAACCACAAAGTAGTCGCGTCGACGTACCATCAATGTGTAAAAACTAACATTGGAGGCAAGCAGTACCGAATTCCTGCCACGAGCAACCCTTTCGACCCAGAAGAAGCATATATGGCGGACGCAATTTTCTATGACGAGCCAAAAGAAGAGGACGAAATGCCTGAAGCTCGACTCACCCCACTGCCGAAGTGGGGGGATGAAGAAAAAGCGTAACCCACCAAATCCGTGTTCAGTCCGTCAAGGATGGTGTTACCAACGGAAAGAAAAAGGAAGCAAGATGAGCAACCCAGTTTCCAATGCTTCTCCAGGCCCGATGGTGGACATGTGTACCGATTATAGCAATTAGCCGAGGGAATGCCTGCAAATGAGCAAAACCACGTCGACGAGTTGATGAGTGAAGCGGGGGTTCCCGATGAAAGCACAGAACAAAGCTTGTCCGAGCTTCCCTACAACACGATTGATGACCAAGAATTGCGCGATCAGTTGGTAAGCGTCACTACGAGAACCAATGAGGAACGAACGCCAAAAGACCTCACCGTGGACGAAATGGAAGAAATCAACATAGGAACACAAGAAGACAAGCGCTCCATCATGATAAGCAAGAATCTGGACCAAGAGGAAAGGGTAGCATTGATCGCGTTACTTAAAGAATACAAGGACATCTTCGCTTATGACTATGACGAAATGCCGGGTTTAAATAACGATCCCGTGGTACATAATCTAGGAGTATCGCATGAATTCAAAACAGTGAAGCAAAGAAGACGCGAGTTTCCTAGGGCTACCACCCTCGCGATAAAGGAGGAAGTGGAGCGGCTACTTAAAGCCAAATTCATTAAGCCAATACAACACCCCACTTGGTTGGCTAACATCGTGCCAGTAACCAAGAAAAATGGAAAGGTTAGGTGTTGTGTATACTATAGAGACCTGAACCGAGCTTGCCCAAAGGACGATTTCCCGCTGCCAAACATCGACATGACGCTGGACGCGACCGGGAAGAAGAAAAGATATTCTTTCATGGATGGCTTCAGCGGATATAACCAAGTGAAGATGGACCCTGCAGATGCAAAGAAAACCGCCTTCCAAACCCCATACGGCAACTTCTACTACGTAGTGATGCCGTTTGGATTGAAGAACGCCGGTGCCACGTATCAGCGCGCCATGACATCCATCTTCCACGACCTGCTGCACCGGAAAGTAGAAGTATATGTTGACGACATCGTAGTCAAGACACAAGAGGCTGAGGATCACATCTCTCATCTAATGCTGGCCTTTGAGAGATGCAGGAAATTCAAACTCAATATGAACCCTCTCAAGTGCGCCTTTGGTGTCACATCCGGGAAATTCTTGGGCTTTGTAGTGACAAATGAGGGAATTCAAGTAGACCCGAGCAAAGTCGAAGCAATCACAACAATGGCACCGCTGGCGAACACCAAAGAGTTGCAAGCCTTTATAGGAAGAATATCGTAAATACGACGCTTCGTGCCTGGTTTATCTCAGCTAATGACTGCATTCCTTCCCTTGCTGAAAAAAGGTATACCCTTCGTATGGGGAGAGGTACGGTGTGCCGCCTTTGAAAAGTTGAAGCGAGTGTCTTGTCAGCCCTAAGATTCTTAGACCTCCGATACGCGGAGTCCATCTTTATCTCTACACGGCGTTTACCAGCTCAGCAATCGGCGCAGTTCTCGCACAAGACATGGGGGGAACTGAGCTGTCACCTATCTATTACGTGAGTCGGGTCCTACGAGACGCATAATTAAGATACCCGCGCGTAGAGCAAGCATGTTTTTCCTTCATACACGCGCGTAGAGCAAGCAATTGTATATAATCCCGAACCTCAGGATTACAGGATGAACGATCCAGTCGCAGCTCTTCTTCCAAGGTTTTTACTTTGGCTTCTAAGCGAGAAATATCCTCACGAGCCTCACGAAGATTTTCACGAGTCCAAAATAAAACACCATTGAACTGACGCCGCTCAGCATTCATGTTATTCTGCATATCAACCATTTGCTCTCGTCTCTCTCGATACCGAGCCGCTAACTCATTGTGTTCATCGGACCGGGCGTTCCATTTATCAGCCTCATTTCTAATCTTCTCCGCCAGTTCCCTAATCTGAGAAGCTTGGCGGATCCTCTCATTTCGGAGCCATGTTAACTCTCTGACATCGCCCGCTGAAGACAGGGCCGGGAGACTCAGACAGCACACTAAGAAGACGAAAGGGAGAGAGACGAAGAGGAGTGCAAGGGCAAAAGACTAACTTTAGAAGACGAAGCCTCGTTACGAACCTTTACCAACTCACTACGAAGAAGCGCAACATCAAGGCGAAGCTATTCTTCGGACGCACTAAGATGTTCCTCCCCTTCAACCGATTCTTCGGTTCAAATATCTCTTTGTCCTTAGCAGCCATAAACTCCTAAGCGTTGAACAATTCATCATCCCTATGACGTAGCTTCGCCTCCAACTTCAGCGACTTGGCTCTAAAGAATTGATACAGAGTATGGTTGCAGTGTTCACTAGTCGCCAACTATTACAACGAAAGGCAATACGGATCATAAGATAATAAAAACTTAGAATTCACTGAAACAAGCATTTACCAAAACAAATACGATACATTAACTCAAGGATGCGTTGCTGGGGAAAGCAATAATGAAACCCATTAGCCACAGCCATCATATCAGAGATATAAGAAGGAAGATTGGACAAAAGGTTTGAAGAGAAATGACTCAAATCCCGATCCCACATTTCAGCAACCTTCTCGCAAGAAGATAGTTGCATCCGTTGGCGAGTGAAAGCATCGGAGGCCCTCTCCCGGGAATCACGGGGCGTGATGGGCACTTTCATCAATCCCATTTTATTCATAGTTTGTGAGAAATACCTTGTGGAGAAAGGCAAAGGTTTCGCCATCCCCATCACGCATTACGGCGTTGACAAACCCCTCGGAAGATACACCCTGATTCTTTCCAAGGAATGGGAGATGCTCCCTAGCTTCTCTTTGCGGGACTCTCGCAAACGTGTGCAATTGGAAGGCAATGCGAGAGGATCCCTTACCCTCGGATACTATACCATAATCACCGAGAATAATTCTCTTTATGGCTCTAAGAACAAAAAAGAATTGATACGATCTTTTAGCATTATGGCATCTTAATTTGTTCCCATATTGTTCTGTTCACTAGTCATAAGTTTCTTGCCAACTATTACAACGTTCAAAAAGGCAATACGGATCATAAGATAATAAAAACTTAGAATTCACGCCATCGTGATTGTATTTTGATTCTAAAAAAACAAGCATTTACCAAAACAAATACGATACATTAACTCAAGGATGCGACCTTCAAACCATTTTAGTGCTTCTCCTATTAAGCTTGGGAAAGCAATAATGAAACCCTTTAATATTCGCACGTTGTTCCATCAAAGATGTTGGTTAATGCGGGTAGATTGCACTTAGAGGTATTCCTCCCATCGTACTTCTAGCGTGAATCATATCGTTGTCTCCTTCCTCCTTCCCTTCTAGATATAAGAAGGAAGATTGCCTATTTTGACAAAAGGTTTCAAGAGAAAATGACTCAAATCCATCCGATCCCACATTTCAAATCTCGGTTTCTTCTCAACCTTCTCGCAAGAAGATAGTTGCATCCGTTGGCGTTCGAGAACTTGAAAGCATTCATGATTTTGTCTTGAGGCTCCTCTCCCCATTTCTTCGTTTTCGGGAATCATTGTTTGCTCCTCTTCTCTCGGGGCGTGATGTTGGGGGCACTTTCATCAATCCCATTTTATTCTTCTAGCCATCTTTCTTTTCAATGAATTCAGTTAATCCAAATTCTTTCCAAAAGGTTTCGCTATATTTTGGTTAATTATCCCCATCACGCACTCTTAAACTTTCTCTCTCCTAATGACTTACGCAACCATTCCAAAAAGATCTCCCTACAACGAGACTGACAAAGCTATCCTTTTATTTTCGGGAATGTCCCTGTACAACTATTCAATCTCGCGAAGATACACCGTTTTCCATTGCATACGTCTATTTTAGAGGATCCCGATATTATGATCCTACAAAAGCATCGGAGGCCCTCTCCCTCACAGGGGCGTGATGGGGCACTTTCATCAATCCCATTTTATTCAACCAGGCAAAGGTTTCGCCATCCCCATCACGCATTACAGCTATACCAGCCTCAAGATCGGCCTCGATACCAGTATTGACGCGGACATTAGCAGCGGTTTTATTCTCTTCGGCGGTTTTCCTCTCTTGGGCCTCCTTCTTGGAAAAGCTTGTCCGGAGGATAGCTACCCGCTCCCTAGCATCGACCAGCTGGTAGAGGCAGTAGAGGGTCACGAGGAACTGTCTTTCATGGATGGATATTCAGGCTATAACCAAATAGCGCTGGCAGAAGAAGATCAACAACACACGGCATTCTTCACTCCTCAAGGACTTTACTGCTACACCCGCATGCCGTTCGGGCTAAGGAATGCAAGAGCAACATACCAGAGGATGGTTGATGCAATCTTCAAGCCATGGATCGGGAAAACCCTAGATGTCTACGTTGATGATATTCTCGTCAAAAGTAAGCTGCGCAAAGATCATCATCAAGACCTGAGAGATATCTTCGATGCCATGAGGATATACAAAATGAAAGTGAACCCAGAAAAATATACCTTTGGCGTCACATCAGGGAAATTCCTCGGATACAAAGTAAAGAAGAGGGGCATCGAAGTCGATCCTGCTAAGATCCAGGCCATTGTAGAAATGCCATCACCAAAGAACTTTAAAGCATTGGGGAGGTTCATCGCTAGATCATCAGACAAATGCAAGTACTTCTTCAACATCCTCAAGAAAGGAAGCAAGTTCGCATGGACCGTTGAATGCGAAGAGGCTTTCCAGAAAATTAAAGAGTACCTGGCCACGATTCCGATCCTCCAGAAGCCCGATCCCGATGAGGTGCTGGCCCTTTACATAGCAGCAACCGAAGATGCAGTCAGCGCAGTACTAGTCAAGACCAACACGAAGGTCGAACAACCAATCTACTATGTCAACAAGACCCTCAACCCAGCAGAAAGAAACTACACGAAAATTGAACAACTCATCCTGTCACTAGTATGGGCAACCCAAAAGCTGAGAACCTACTTCTTGACTCATTATGTTCGTGTCCCATGTAAGCGCCACTGGAAGTTGTTCTCAAAAACGCTGGGAAAGTGGGAAGCATAGCGAAATGGAATACTCATCTTGATCAGTTCAACATCATCCATGAGATCCAAACTGCCCAAAAATTGCAAGTCCTGGCGGATTTTCTAGCAGATTTACCCCTGGACAATGATGAAGAAGTGAAGGACACACCAGAAGCAGAAAAGGACGGGAAGGATCCAGTCGACGTCCTCGAGCCCTCAAGCCAAATATGATGGGAGGTCTTCGTCGACGGATCAAGGAATAGAGAAGGCGCAGGCATAGGCATCGTAATCACCACCCCAACCGGAGATCGGATTGTGCACGCACTAAGATTGGAATTCAAGGGGCATACCAACAACATCGTATAATACGAATCTGTAGTACATGCCCTTCGTCTCATAATAGAGATGGGAATAACCGACGTACGCCGAACAAGCGATTCGCAACTGGTCATTCGGCAAATCGGACTGGAATACAATGTCTATGACGAGATCCTTTCAGCATATATGGCCTTGGTCCAGACCTTAGCATCCCAAATACCCAACATCAAGTTCCGGCATCTATGTAGAAGAAACCTCAGGCATGCTGATGCCCTAGCATACATATCATCTATGTTAAAATACGAAAGCGTTAAGACCATCAAAATAACAATAGTATATGATACCTCGATCACTCCACAGCAATCCCTTGCTACAAACCGTGAAGACGATGTAGGGGAGGATATCGCTGACGATGATGTGGGCGAAGACCTCGTCGATGACTTTGTCGAAGATGATATTATATCAAGAGCTAACGAAGACGAAGACTTGAAGAACGAAGAAGATTGGAGAACCGAAGTTCACCTTTTCCTTGAAGAAGGAACGTTGCCTACGGATCTGTAGCAGGCTCAAAAAATACAATCAAAAGTAGGGAGATATGATCTTCGTGACGGAGTTATTTACAAGAAGTCTTTTCTTGAACCCTTATTACGCTGCTTATCCAGAGAAGAAGGTCACCGAATCTTGAAAGACATCTACTATGGGGACGCGGGCAATCACAGCGGAATGAGGTCACTAGCCGACAAGGCTAAGATGCAAGGATATTACTGGCCACAAATGATTCAAGACGCGGCAAGGATGTCTAAAAGATGCGAAGAATGTTAGCGTTTTTCTAAAAGAATCCATGCCCCGACGATGAAGCTAAATTCAGTAGATTGCCCCTGGCCATTTGCAAAGTGGGGAGTAGATATCGTCGGACCCCTGATCGAAGGATCGGGGAAAAGACGATTCTTGATTGTAGCTACGGATTACTTTAGCAAGTGGGTGGAAGCCAAAGCTCTAGCTAGAATCCGAGACGCAGACGTATTCACATTCATTTTTCAGAACATCATTTGAAGGTTCGGCATCCCCGTAGAAATTGTCTCCGACAACGGCAAGCAATTACAGGGAAAGAACATAGACATGCTCTTTGATACCTTCAAGATCAGAAAGAACAAATCGACTCCCATCTATCCCCAAAGTAACGGCCAGGCCGAAGCCACAAATAAGACCCTCGCTCTCATCCTCAAGAAATTATTGGATGAACACAAGGGACGATGGTGCGAACAGTTACACAATGTTCTTTGGGCATACCAAACCACACGCAAATCCGCTACTGGTGAATCCCCTTTCCTTCTCACTTATGGGGCCGAAGCAGTCATTCCGACGGAAATCATTATAACGACCACGAAGACCGAAGCATGGGAGAAGAATCTTACATCGGATATGATGTTGGAAGGGCTCGGTGACCTAAAAGAAAGGAGGGAGACAGCGCTACAAAGGATGGAAAACTACCAACGAAGATTAGCAAGATAATACAATAAGAAAGTTAAGCTTAGAAATTTTGTAGAAGGACAGTACGTGTTGAGAACTATACCACAATACCAACGAGAGAAGAAGTGGGGGAAATTAGCACCAACATGGGGATGACCATTTGTAATACACGACATCGCAGGGAACGGATCCTACTATCTGCGTAACTTAAAAGGAGAAGTCCTCAGGCACCCCTGGAATGCAAAATATCTCAAGCCATACTATCCGTGAAGCAGCGCAGTTCTGCATCTGCGTGAAGAATACCAGAAGAAGAAGACAGCGTACTCGCTTGACATGTTTCTATCTCTGGACGAGGAGTAGAAAATCTCACCACATCAATCAAACAAGCTTTTTGCAACATTTTTATTGGGGAAAGTAATTATATACAATCTCTCGGGACTCCCCTATCAGCGTCTATAAGTGTAGGACCATGGGGAAGGATTCCAGTAGAAAGAGATACCCAACCAATCAACAAGGTAACAGTTTAGCGGAATGGATGCATGTAAATATTTCAATAACGCATCACATATCCGGGGACGCTACATCCACCCCCACCGTTTGGTAACCCTCTGGCCCAGGGTTAGCCAACGGGGTGACAGGTCCAAAGTCAATGTTGAAGGTACTTACCTTCGCTATTGCCGCCAAACACTTCTTGTTATTTTACTTGTTCATTTCTCAATATTTAGAATTACTCACTCTCTAAAAATTTAAATGAACTAATAATGCAGACAAATCAGAACTACAGGTGTACATACTAAAACAACGAATGATCCATTCCAAGAAAGTTGATTACAAGTTTTGGGAGCAGAGCAAAAAATACTAAAGATATACAAAAAATGGCCCAAATCCAAGTAATCAACAAAGATCAATCTTAACTTTAACACAGATGCCTACTTTTCTCCCGAAGGCTCGACATGGTCAGTAAACTGCTCTTTCTGAGAAGAAGGAACGCTACCCCCCGGAGGAGGGATCAGAGGCGCACTTAAAGGGTCCAGGGGAAGGACGACGCTTATACTTCTTAGTAAGGCCATGCTCCTTCAGAAGACTCTTCTCTACCCGGCAAGAGTCTTGTTGACTTCCTCTGCAAGCTGTTCACGGGCCTTATGAGCGATCACATCAGCTTTGAGCTCGGATTGTGTTAACAAAGTCTTCAGCCGATCGATTTCCTTGGACGCAGCCTTCGCCGCTTCATCAAGAGACTCTGTCAGCGCTTCATAATACTTAGTCTGTCCTTGCTGCTTGATCAAGTTAGATTGAGCCTCTTCAAGCTTCGCATTTGCAAGGCTAAGCTGTCCCTCGACCTCTGTAACAGAAATGAAAAGAAACAATAGAATGTAGAAACAAACAGGCACACACGACTAAACGAAGCTATACCTTCGACATTAGACGAAGCTATCTCATACTCATTTACTACGGCATCCCCGGCCTCATCGAGAAAATCGTATTCACCAGAAAGTTTCTCATAATCGAGCTGAAGATTCTTGAGAGCGTATTGACACTCATCCAACTCTACCTGCTTCATATAATCTAAGTGTTGGAGACGATTGACTTCATTGGTCATCCCTTCGATCCCCTTAGTAAGCCTGTACATATTAACCTCCAAGTCTTTCTCGGACTCCACCAGACGAGCAACATCGTCCCGAGAAGCGCTCAAAGCATTACTAAGGGCATGGGCCTCAGCTCTAGCATCGTCCCTCTCCCAAACGAGCAATTGTATATAATCCCGAACCTCAGGATTACAGGATGAACGATCCAGTCGCAGCTCTTCTTCCAAGGTTTTTACTTTGGCTTCTAAGCGAGAAATATCCTCACGAGCCTCACGAAGATTTTCACGAGTCCAC
The DNA here is from genome assembly GCA_023531295.1 of Papaver armeniacum. Taxonomy (NCBI): domain Eukaryota; kingdom Viridiplantae; phylum Streptophyta; class Magnoliopsida; order Ranunculales; family Papaveraceae; genus Papaver; species Papaver armeniacum. The sequence continues at coordinate 172,277 of JAJJWW010005840.1, forward strand.
AATAAAACACCATTGAACTGACGCCGCTCAGCATTCATGTTATTATGCATATCAACCATTTGCTCCCGTCTCTCTCGATACCGAGCCGCTAACTCATTGTGTTCATCGGACCGGGCGTTCCATTTATCAGCCACATTTTTAATCTTCTCCGCCAGTTTCCTAATCTGAGAAGCTTGGCGGATCCTCTCATTTCGGAGCCATGTTAACTCTCTGACATCGCCCGCTGAAGACAGGGCCGGGAGACTCAGACAACACACTAAGAAGACGAAAGGGAGAGAGACGAAGAGGAGTGCAAGGGCAAAAGACGAACCTTTAGAAGACGAAGCCTCGTTACGAACCTTTACCAACTCATTACGAAGAAGAGCAACGTCAAGGCGAAGCTATTCTTCGGACGCACTAAGCTGTTCCTCCCCTTCAACCGATTCATCAGTTCAAATATCTCTTTGTCCTTAGCATCCATAAACTCCTAAGCGTTGAACAATTCATCATCCCTATGACGTAGCTTCACCTCCAACTTCAACGACTTGGCTCTAAAGAATTGATACAGAGTATGGTTGCAGTGTTCACTAGTCGCCAACTATTGCAACGAAAGGCAATACGGATCATAAGATAATAAAAACTTATAATTCACTGAAACAAGCATTTACCAAAACAAATACGATACATTAACTCAAGGATGCGTTGCTGGGGAAAGCCATAATGAAACCCATCAGCCACAGCCATCATATCAGAGATATAAGAAGGAAGATTGTCCAAAAGGTTTGAAGAGAAAGGACTCAAATCCCGATCCCACATTTCAGCAACCTTCTCGCGAGAAGATAGTTGCATCCGTTGGCGAGTGAAAGCATCGGAGGCCCTCTCCCCAGGAATCACAGGGGCGTGATGGGGCACTTTCATCAATCCCATTTTATTCAACCAGGCAAAGGTTTCGTCATCCCCATCACGCATTACAACGTTGACAAACCCCTCGGAAGATACACCAGCAGAGGATCCCTTACCAGCCTCAGATACTATACCAGCATCGGCCTCGATACCAGTATTGACGCGGACATTAGCAGCGGTTTTATTCTCTTCGGCGGTTTTCCTCTCTTGGGCCTCCTTCTTGGAACGGAGTTCACCGTCCTCTCCATCAGAGCTGTCATCTCCTTCGCCCCCACGATCAACGTCATCCTCGGCCTCGACCTCCCAAGTAATAATGAGAAATTGGACGCGATCCCCAGGGAAGCACCAATATCGACTTGCCCACCAGACGAACAGATTTTGCCGAAGGAGAACTCCTGAACCGGCTCTGTGGGGATCGTTGATTGAAGATCAACATCTTCGTTCCTCTGGTGCGGCGAAGGGGAAGGCTCAGGATCAGCAACAGGTATATCTCCTTGAGCTCTAGGGGCAATTTTTTCTCCAATAGCTCTGTCACCAATACCCTCTCCATCCTCATGGTTGTGCGGAGAAGTCTCTGTACGCTCCTCATCGTCGGTTTCTTCTTCTTCTTCTTCTTCGACGTGCTCATCGTTCACGGGACTAGTAACCTCATCGGGAACTTTTGCTCCTTCAGCAGCGGCTGTAAAAGACTGAACCGGACCAATCTTTTTCTTCCTCGATACCTAAAAGGCATGACAGTTATTACGATGAGATTGAGAATACTGTGAAGACAGTTTTCTTCATATCTTGACAAAATTCAAACTAAGAAGAAAAGGGGAAAGCGTACACATACTACAATCGTCCCCAGAATCATACCTTAGCAGTAGCAGTACCTTGCAAAGGAAGAGTGGCATCGGAACCCTCATCATCCTCAACATCAACAACATCGACAGCATAATCAAATTTCATGCCTTCGAAATTTAACTTCCAAGGGCAAAAATCTCTATAACGAGATGGAGCACCTTCGCGAGCCTTACTATCAACAATGGGTTTCCATCCATTCGGACCAGGGACCCAACCATGGGCCCAAGGACCAATGACTTCAATAACAGTGGCATGCCACTCATAATCTCGTTCTTGGGAAAAATCCTTGGTTTTTCAGATCCTTCGGTACTAGGGACAAACCGATGCTTTGAATCACTCACCTCACTCAAAATACGAATCTCGCCAGGGGCAGCGTCCATTGCACGAAGACCCACACTCCAAGGTTTCCGATTCCTACCGTTGACATAGTCTCCGAATAAAGCATTGAAATTTTCGGCGGTATACCAATCTTTCTCCGCAAGGTTAGGAGTATAGCAGGTCATCATCGTCTCGCCTTTACTCCGAAGGTAGCACTCTTTAAGTGTCCAAAGATAATTTCCACTCAACTGAACCACCGAGCGACAATGAGTGTGAGAAGTGGAACCCTCGCGATGGGCCAAGACATCATAGTAAAAGGAATCTCCCGACTTATACAAAGGTAACATTAAGCCGGCTTCAAAGGCCCCCACGGTGGTCAGCAAATGGAAGGCATCGTACTTATAGTTCGAGATCATCTCATAAGTTAAATCATCCCCTTGATCATAAAAACAGACATCGAAAAGCTCGAGACCATGCCTCGCCTTGAATTCTTCCAGGTTGATATGCCTGAAGGAAAATTTCTTATTTTTCTTCGAAGATGGAGCAGTTCGCGCGGAAGGCGCAGCCCCCGTAGATGCAGCTCTGCCCGACGATGATTTCTTCGGTGGCATGGGATCATATCCGAGGCTTTTCTCTTCGTAGGCAAATTTCTCGCCAACGAAGGATTTTGTGGAAGCGTTTCTTTAACAGGAGCAATTTTCAGCGAAACTTTAGGCTTTTGGACAGAAGGAGCTAAGGAACGGAGGGGTTGGACATCCAGGGGCTCCGAACGCTGTGACGAAGATTTATCAATAGGATTATTAACAGCGTAACGAGAATCCCTCGGTTGATTCCCCGCCTTATGAGAAGAATTTTTAGGACCAGATGACGAAGCGGTTCTATAGGAACGATGATCTGGCTGCGAAGGTCTGAACGGACCACCCCCTGGCGGAGATGTATCGGGACTTCTAATGGGAGGAGACCTATAAGGACTTGTTGGCGGAGTTCTATAAGGGACTCGATCGCGGTCAGCCATACCTACAAGGGGCACAGAAAGAAAACGAAGATCAAAAACTGAACCCTACAAAGAACGAAAAAACTGAATTAAAATCAATCAGATTGCACCGAAAATATCATCATGTCAATAACACAGAAGAATTAAAAGAGCTAACAGGGGCGGACGACCCAAAATTTTGTGATAAAGAACAGGGGCAAGTATATATACTTTCGTATAAATTGTTTTTCATCACAAAACCTAGGATCATCAAACGAGAAGCAACAGTAGCAGAAACAAAAACGCAAGAAGAACTACTTACCAGTAACCGTAGCAGGAAGAAGACCAGGAAGCGGCCACGGCAAGAGATATCAAAGAATACTTTGTCAAAACGAATTAAGGACAGAGAACAAATAACTGCAGCAGTTAAGAACAAAAAAACAAAATAAGGAAGAGTAATCCCTCCCAGAATAAGAATGAAGAAGACAGAGAATGAAGAAGAAAATGAGAAGGAATAAAAGTTATTATGCCCTGACCTCTTCACCTACTTATAATCACAATAAATGAAAGGAAGACTGCTCCGAAAATCGAGAGGAATTAAATACTAGGAGTGGGGAACGTGCCCTAAAATCTGGGGGGAGTTATTGCGGAGAGATGAAGAGACTGTGAAGACAATTTTCTTCTAACTTTGACCAATTTCCAACTTAGAAGAAAAGGGGCAAATTGTATACACATAATCAATAATAGACCACGTGTCATGAAAAATACACGTGTACGGCATGAGGGAGGAGAACATCGAAACAATGATGTTACATTGCGACACATAAGGGGCAATCATCATCTTCGTCTGCAACGTGCCCATCCTCATGCAAGATCCAACGATGACAGAGTAAGGAGCACCGGATGAAGGAACCACCGCGGAGCACCATAGAAGACCTAAAATTTAACTTTCCATCATCCCAAGGAAGATCCAAATCGAGTGGATGGGAGCAAGGGCAGCTGACACACGCGTCAACAGCAGTCAAAGACGTGCATGCCGCCCCAACCACCCGCATTAAACACCCTAGACATAGGGTACGTGTCGAACGCCTTGTGGAGAAGAAGAAGGTCCATCTTCGTCTCTACATAATGCCGTTGGAGAACGCTGGGTCAGAACGAAGATAACATCGGGAAGACGCGGTAACCAAGACGATAAGGATAGCTGTACTCAAAGAAAGGGACCCACAGGAGAAGCCTATTAATACCCCAACCCACTGAGGGAGAGGGGGTCGACCATTTTTTAGTGAGAGCAAGAGAGAGTCCAGGAGAGAGAAGTTGTAAGAGTAAGTATGAGTTTTATTTCCTTCCTAGCTTCGTTCCTCACTCAAAGTCATTCGGCTATCTTTGTAATCTCTGAACTCATAGTGAAACACCAACCCCCGTGAACGTAGGCCTTAGTGCTGAACCACGTAAATCATCGTATCATTTACATTCCGCATCGTACATCATCTATTTCACGCATCGCTCTTATTTATTATGCATTGTAGATTTTACTTTAATCATACCTGCAAGGCTAGCCGAGGACGAGCCCGAAGGCTCCGAGTCTATCAGGCTTCGGATTTGTGTTGTTTTACACATATTTCATCTTCCTCATTGATTCTATCATTAATGCGAACATTGTTTGTGGACACGAACATACCTTCGTTATTTCCGTGTTCACAATTATTACCTACAAGCAGCTAGTTTTTCTTTTTCCGTTTTCTCGGGAGGTTTTCGAAATCTTTCCACCTCTTTTTCTCCATAATCACTTTCAACGAAACAAGCCTATTCATGTGAGGAGTTGCTCTAGTAGTAGTCTATAAAGTTTAGGAGATCAATATCTTCTCTTCCATTTAAGCGTCAAGTGAAGGAAAATCCTGGTTTCTTAGTCACCTTCTCTGCCATTTAACTTTTTCAGTAGGAAAGAGTTAACTCTTCGGAAGAAAAAGTGTTGGGTTGTCACCTTCGGTGTTCTTCTTTTTTTTTTATGGGAGAAGAGAGATAAAAAATGCATTAATTGACTTCAATTTCTCGGATTAAAAAAAAAAAAAAAAAAAAAAAGTTAAAAGGAAAAACCGGAAACCAGACTTGGCGACGTGGACCAATGAGACGAGCAGGAACGTGCACCCCGGTATTCAAGGGGTGCACAAATTTGCACTCTTGATTACTAGGTTATTAATATTCTTTATGTTCATTAAATTATTTGAGTTTTTATTCTGAAGCACCTTATAGTGCATCTGTTCTTCCAAATATACCAGGTGGTTATCGTCATTGTGAGAATCCAAAATTCCATGATTCTTTATGCATGTTTTGACATGATGGATAACCAAATAACAATTCAAAATATCATTGTAGTGTGCTGAAGCTGAATATTATAGAGATTAACAATCATAGAACAACCAAAAGTATCTGGAGTAATCACAATCGATAGTAAGATGCTCTAGGGTTTCATCTTCAGTTTTGCAATCTGGACAAAGAATATGTATGTCTTGCTCGTAATAACTAAGCTTAAATAGGTTAACCCTATGTGGAGCTTTCATTCTCCATAGTTTCTTCCGGGCTTCCTTAAAGATGATCTGTTGTTGTTATTTGGTACCCCTACAACGCTTTCCTGTGTATACTCTATTACTCCACTCTCTGGGAGGCAATGGGTGGAACTTAAAGATGAAAAACTAATGGTACTTCAACGTTAAATAGCCTGGCGAGATTGGGGTATACCCAAACTAATTGGGGTATACCCAAATTTAAATGGACATGTGCCCTTACTAAGGGGAGGTCAAAATAGGATGATGTTACTTTAGTACCCCTGCACTAATTAACCTAAAATTAAACCCTAAACTTAAAAAACGTTTAATCTTCTCCTAATCTATCTTATCTAATACCTCTCCTCTTCTCCTTCCTTCATCTTATTCCATTAACCAAATCAAGCAAAAATTTAAATTTTGATATTCTACAAAAAATGGTTCGATCCAGTAGCAAGAGAGATTCAACAGGTAACATGAGAAGATCCAAATCAGAGGGAAAAGGTAAGGAAAAAGTTGGAACTAGCAAAACCGAAAATCCAATCCCTGAGAATGTTGAAAAAAATCCTTCACCGGTGAAAAGAAGACTGTAAGTGATTTCTAAACTCAACCCATTATTCTTATGTGTTATATGATTATTATATTAGGTTAGAAATCGAACATTATGATTTTCAGGGTTTTTGGTCGGCAAGGTCGATAATTTAAAACCATGCCGACTTTTGTTTGTTTTGTAAGCGCCGGCATGGTATCAGGATGAATAACCTGCCGATTTTTCATAGCAAACCATGCCGACTTACGTATAGTCGGCATTGTCTTGAAATTTTACCATTCCGACATTAGGTAACAAAAACTTGATTTTCCTTAGTTAATAGTCGACATCTTTCTTGGAAAAACCATACCGAATGTGTATTAGTCGGCATTATAGATGAATACAACCTTGGTCGGCATTGTATAGATTGTCGACCTTACCGACTAGTAGATGACCAAAACTATATTTAAATGTGTAACAATTTTTATCTCTCTCCCGCTTTATGTGTATGGGTAAGTGGTGAGGAATTGATTATTTTTCTCTAAGAAACAAGGAGAACAGTAATTAATTGCTCATCGTTTCCCCATACACGTAAAGTGGAAGGGAGAAGAAATTTTTTATCCAAATTCATGAATGTACTGACCAAAATCGTATGTTCAACAATGTTGTTTGTTTTTATATCTTTTATTTGTGCATTGTTTAGGTTCCTAGAGGAAAAAAAAGAAGATCTACCTTGTACGGTAACTGCAGAAGAGCTATTAGAATTTATTGACGGAATTTATCCCAATTTAGAAGATCCTAAAGATGAAACTGAAGAGAATTGCTCTGTAAGAAAGTTACTTCTGATGGGTAAGAAAGATCCCGAAGAATTCCTAAGGTTTATGCACAGTCCTAGCAATCCCCTCAACTATGTTGAATGCACATCATCAGAGGAGGAAGAAGAGGAGGTTGATCCAAGGACTTTTTCAGGGCATGTGACTTTTCTGGAGTGAACCCCTATTACAATGAGGTAGGTGATTACATAGGTCCAGATAAGGGAAAAGCAAAAGTTGATGTTGCTGAAAAAGCTAGTGATGTGGAGGAAGATAACAACAACAAGAAGGATCCATGAAATTTTTAAATTTTATTATGTTTCACTTGGTTTAGAAACTTAGATGGTGGTTTGAACTATTACCTTATGTTTTGAACTGTTAGTTGTTGGTTTTAGACTTGTTAAACTTATGTTAATTTTCAATTTCAGTTGCTTTAGAAGTTATTATTTTTTGTGCAGTTTTAGACAATATTAGAGTTTTATTGAGTCGTCATGGTGTGTAAACTCTACCTTACCGACCATACTAGGCTTTATATGCCACAATGCTGTCAGGGAGTGGTGGTCGGCATGGTTTGAAATCTCGACCTTGCCGACTTAAATGTTAGTTGCACTTTTTAGGTACAAAGTACAACCCATTGAATGCTCAACGACTAGAAATTTCAAAATCAAGATATTAGGTGTGTTGTTATTCTAAAAGCATTCTCAACTTCATCTTCAACCTTGCATAAAGAATGGAAGTTTCAAGTGCAACATAACCAAATATTTGTAGTCTTTGTACACTAAGTGGTCATTTTGCAAACGATTATCCCTTTGAAGGAAGCAAATGCACTATTGAAGGTTGTAAGGGATTCTTATTTCTCATGAAAGCTGCAGTAGGAGATGTATATCAGCCGTATGCTTCAAAATGCACTTGTTGTGGGTTTTTCTATTGGATAGATGAGTGCCTAGATCCGTATGAAGATGAAGTTGCTAAAATCAACCTTCTACCATGCACAGATCCATGTTGCGACGGTAAGATGAAGCTAATTACCTCTCCTAAGAAATTGTGTACCGGAAAAAGATACTATCTATGTCCCAAATGTGTTAGGGTTAAGTTTTTAACGTTTGTATGCTTTAATTAAGGTTTGTATCCGATGTACAGTCGGAATTGTACTAAATTAAAAGCGTGTCGGATTCTTCACAGTCGGAACTTCAGAGTTTAAACACCATGCTGGTGAATATATGGTCGGCAGGTTTCTCCTCATAAACCTTGCCAACTTAATGCATGAGAACATCCAGAAACAAGTTTTTTTTGTCTGTTTTGGTCGGCATTGTTAACCTCATAAACCATGCCGATCGGATAAAAGTCGGCAACTTTGTGAAACCAAGACCCGCGACCACGGGACGATCGACACTTTGTAAGAGGGAAAAACCTTGCCGACCGTTCCAGGCCTATTTTCTGTGCTTTCATGTAGTGCAGCCGGCAGCCTGACGAATTAATAACATGCCGACCCTGGGAGGGCCGGCAGGGTCGTGTGACAAATACAATTCCGACCAAAGGAGTATACACAAAAAAAAACCAAATCCATTTTATTCATTTGTAGTACGCCAAAGTACATTACACAAAACACGAATGCGATTACAAAAGTACTCCAAAAAGATTCCTTAGTTCCTACCATAATCAATCATCACTCAAATCTATTGGAGGGAGTTTAGTCAAATCTATGGGACATTCCCTAGACTCATCTAAAACATTCCAAAGGTCCACGTTTTCCTCATAAAGTTTCATCCATTCCTTGCTCTTGTTGTTTGTGAACTTCTCCCAAAAACTAAACCTACAAAGGGGAGGTAATGGACATTCCTTGTTAAGTTGTAGACCAATAAAATGATTTTTATCCACCAAAGCCATGACAATTCTTCTATGCTTGAGTTGCTCCACGCAAACCGCATGTTTCGGTGCAAATGCTATAGATAGTCCCTTACTAAAAAAATGTACCACACAATTCCACGTATCCGCCAATAGATGGACACACTCCGGCATTCTCAACCAATGCTCCCATTTGACCGGTGCATTTCCCATCGGGCCTTTAACACTATTTAGCAAATCTTTAAAATTTGCTTCTTTGTCCTCCATGGAACCTTCTAGCATCATTGAGATATGAAACTCCTTGTCGTTTTCTAGTCGGTCGGCCATCTTCTTTCTTATGTATTGGCATTGGGTGAGATTATCCTCAACCGCTCTACTTAGGTATCCCAATTGTTGCGAGACAACGTGAAACCCACAATTTCCATCTTTTGGGACGTCGTCGGTACCAATAACGAACTCTTGAATAATTGGAGGGAGTTGTACGCGATACTCTTGCAACGCCGGTTGTGCTACCTTCCTTGGACGACCTCTTTTCTTCGCAACATCTCCTTGGCTTGCTTGACTCTCAAGAGGTAGAGTGCCATTTGGATTCAAGTTTGAGACCGTTGGTGTAGTTGAATCCTTCCTTGGCCGACCCTTTTCTTTCCAACAAATTCCACACTTGCTTGACTCTCAAGAAGTGGAGTGCCATTTGGATTCAAGTTTGAAACCGTTGGTGTAGTTGTTTCTTTTCGCGAATGACCTCTTTTCTTTTTATTCGGCTCCTCCTTGTATTGCGCCTCGGTATAAACATGTCCGGATGGATCGCACTTTGTACTCAAATGCTCTTTAATTTGTTCCCTTTCGGATTGATCACACTTTTTACTCAAATACTCTTTAATTTGTTCCCTTTCGGATTGATCGCATTTTGTACTCAAATACTCTTTAATTTGTTCTCTTTCTTCCTCCCTCGTCTTTGTGGTAGGTTGTCTACCCGTTGGATCTTGTTTCGCCGGTTCTTGAAGTTCTTCCATAAAAGGGTAAACAATCGGCATCAACTTGTGCTTTATAGTTTGTTTGTCCAACCTATTCAACTTGAGGTACTTTTAGAGGATTATTCTCCCAAGTTCCATGTCGCCAAACTCTTCACCGGGATCTTCTCTTGGAGCCGGTTTGAAAGATAATTGCTTCCAATAAGGATCGATATCATCAAGAGGAATGAGAGTTTTATACCTACCAAGCATATGACGAAATGGAAGTCCGATAGCCTTCATTATCCTACACTTACAAGGAGTGCTCGGGTTGTCATACTTTTTATACTTTTTAAACAAAGCGAGATGTTTCATCATAAAACGTATTGCCCAATGCGAGACGTTGCAATGTATACCAACAAGCATCCAATTATCCTCCTTAAACTCCCTCAACTTCTGGAAGCTACTTTCTTAGAATTGCTTTTTTATCTTGTTGATATCATTATTAGTGTACTCATGGATAGCATGTTGCGCCGTCACAATCCCATTTTGACTTGTGAAAAGTAGACCTTTTAGTCTCCCATGAGATTGCTCTACCATACTTGTGGATTCAAGTTTGAAATGTTTATAGTCGTAAGTAAAAGCATACAAAAACCTCTCTTTGTGTGGCCTCAACTATTGTTTCTTGCAATATTCCACTACTTTGGGGTAACTAGTCCCCCAATCTTCCTCGAACTCCTTCAAGTTTATCTCATATCTTGCAACACTCATCGACCAAACCACCTTATCCCACGATTTCATGAATAACCCAAACTTGATTTCACCTTCTTTCCATTCTTCGTCTTATTTCTCTTCCTCCTTATGTCGCTCCTCTTTAGTTAGTTTGCTAAGACGTTCATCTTCCTCTTTTTCACGTTTAGTTCCTTTCTTTGCCTTCGATTTTTGGATATGACTTCTACAATTCTTTCTAAGATTGCATTGTATTTGCCAAGTGCAAAGGAAATTTTTTGCATTGGGAAAGACTATCCTCACGGCGTTCATTATTGCTTGCTCATTATCGGTGACTATAACCCCGGGAGTCTCGTCTTCGTGGTAGAGAAGCTTCAAAGTTTCCAATGCCCAAATATAGCTATCATCCTTCTCACGATCCATAAAACACCATGCCACCGTGAACGATTGCTTATCCGAGGTTAGTCCAACAATGTTCAACAAAGGCATGTTGTACCTATTCGTCTTATAAGTACAATCCATGAACAAAACTTGGTAAAAGCAACGCGCCAATTGAATCATATCGGGATGCACAAGAAAAATACGATCCACCTTCCCCTCCGATGACTCATGGTGTCTCACCGTGTAGTTGTATTTGTGTATTAACCATTGTGATTCTTCCATCACCTTTCTTCCATCCCATTCAATTCTTTTAATAGTTTCCTTGGCCGCATAAATTATAGACAATGAAGAAAGGTTACGCGGGTCATCCCTGTTGAACTTACTTAAGAGCTTACTTGGTTTAATTCCCCAACTTGTTCTTACTTGTTCGAACTCGTGCAGTTTCAACTTGGCAACTTGACAATGCCCAACAAGAGTTTCCGGATCTTTATGGTTATGCCAACCAACATCAACTCTACTCATTCTCCACACGTTGTCGGTTTCTTTGTTCCTCCAAAAAATAATCTTGAATGGGCATCCACACTTCTTTGACTTCGTTTTGTACACCCTAGTCGTCTTCTTATCATACACATAACCCTTTGTCTTGTGACTTTCCTCCGGCGACCCATAACACTCGCATACCATTTCAAAACGCGTAGATTTTTGTTGGGTGTTTTTCACTAGAACGCACATCTTCTCTTTGGCTTTCTCAACAATCCAATTGACCGCGTCATTTTTATCCTCCCATTCCAAGTCATTAGCATAATGTGCGGAAGTATCAGGACCCCTAATTTTCTGAGCTTGAGGTTGATCCGTCATCGGTACCAATGCAACAATCTACAAAACATCAAAAGTTAGTTGATATGTATTACCAAAGTCGGCAAGGTCGACATTTTCAAAACAGCCGGCACGTAAGAAAAATTTAACAGTGCCTACCAGACTAGAGTGGGCAAGGTTCGAAAACTTGAAAATGCCGGCTTAAGCATTTTCAAGTAACGACTCCTGTGTTGTAAAACTGAAAGTCGGCATGGTGTCAATTTTCTACCCTGCCGACACGAATACTGCTCATGAAAAGTCGGCACGTTGTTCAATTACAAACCACGCCGGCGTGTTTGGTCGGCATGATCGGCAAGCGTCGCTCTTGCCGACCCTGGGAAGCAAAAGTGAAGAAAAAAACCAAAATCCATCATTTGCATGGAAAAATCACAATCTTCACCACGTAGGTTGTCTACCTGATTACTTGCAGCTCCATTCTCTTCTTCTTGGTCATTGGATTCTACGTTTGGCTCAACATATTCATCACTTCCATACCCATCATGAGTTTGAGGAAAATAAAAGTGAGGGTCATGCATGTAATCCATTTGATCATGGTGCAGTAGATCATCATACGAGTACTCATCTCAGTAGGAGGAAAGTTAGAAGACTCCCCCACTTCAAAATCAGGATTTGAATCACTCATATCACAAATTTCTCAAAAACCCTAACTCCCCCCAAAAAAAAAAAAAAAAAAAACTTCCTCTACTACTTCATTCTACTTCTCTCTCTAAATTATTTCTAAAACCCAACTTATAAATCAACTAACTAATCTAACTAATTTAACTAATCTAATCATTTTAATTAAATTAGTGCTAATCATTATGGGGGCATTTTAGCCATTTAGAAACTACAAGGTTAAGGGGTGGCTTGGTTTTACTTCATAATGACCAGATTTTGTCTTATTGGGTATACCCCAATTAGTTTGGGATCAAGCCGGGTTAAATAGATGGAATGGGTGAAACTTAAAACTGAAAAAATTAATAGAATTTCAACGTTAAGTGATGTAATTTCCTGGTGGCGTTCACATTTTTCACGTAGATACGTAATTTTATTATTTTGCCCACACTCTGTCAGGCATATGCGCATAGCCTCAGCCTGTCAACACATGTGTGACTTTATTCCTATTTTTATGGAATCACTAATTAACTAACTTGGCTTGAAGTACTGTATACGTAGTACTGCATGGACGGACCACTAAGAGCTTCTCCAATGGAATGTATGTGAGGGGAAAAGTCTTAATCCACATAGGATGCACAACCATATTTATAAAAAATCATCTTCAACCCATTAATGTGGGGATGAGGTGGCAAAAAAAAAGTTAGACATCCTCTAGATGAACGTCTAGTTTTAGACATTCACTTAGAGGATGTCTTCCCATCCTAGTCACATTTTGACTAATAAAAATCAATAAGAACAATGATAGAAATAATTCTAACCAATTATATGTCTACAAATAAGTAAAGAAAGATGAAACAATCTAATGGGCTGGAGATAAAATTTACTTTTTTCCTAATATTTAGGATTTTATACCTAGAGGATGTCTTAAAAGTGATGCCACATATGAAACATCCACATTCACCATTGGAGAAGCTCTAACTTTAGAAATGAGAAATGGAAGTGAAAGGAGTTTTTATTACTTCTTCTGAAGTTCCGTTACATTTCTAAAGTGGAGAGTCCACTCCAGTACTATTTAGTCGGTAGTACAAAGAAGTAACGTGTCAAGATTTGAAATATTCAAAATCTTACTAGTTAAAGGCCGGATATGCTCATCTCTCGATCGGCTAAGAGCATCTCCAACAGTAGGTCAAAAAAATCCTTCGTGGATATCATTGTTGGACCCCCATAAGACCTTTTATACTAAAACTCATCTCCAGTAGTTAAGGTTATACAATGTATTTTAGATTTAGATAAACATTAAAAAAAAATATTTAGCTTGATTTCATATTTAAAATTATTTTTTTAAAATAAAATTGATGACATGGAATTAGTTAAGGGTCATCCAGAAGGTGTAGTTAAGACTTTTTTTAACACCTTCGTATTTAGTATTTGGAGATGCTACAAGGAGGTGGACGGAATTCTCTGGATTCTTCTAGAGTAATATAATGGTGGGCCACCCAAATGATGACGTGGATACACAACACCTATTCTTTTGATCCTTATTCCTTCTGCCAAAAACCCGGCACCTCCCTAATATGGTTCCTTTGATTCACTGACACGGATACAACGCCATGCCACATTTTTCTCAAAAGTTATAGGACGCGGACACGTTTCAATGAAACTAAATTGTTGATGAGAAAACTGCCCCAAAACAGAAGTATCTGTGCCACGCAAGTTTGTTGGCAGAATAAAGATTTATCATTTTATTGTTTTCAACCAATCACAGGGCTACTAAGGCTTAGTCCTATGGGCTAGATATCTAGCTGCTAGATTGGCCATCCACGTCAGATAGGCCAACCTCCTAACCCCTATGGTATGGCCAATCTAGCAGCGAAACGTTGATCAGTACAGCGTTTGACGCTGAACGGTGCAGCGTCCTAGGGAACGCCGAATGAAGCGGCGTTTGACTTGGTCAGCTAGGTTGGAACGCCGAACCGAACAGCGTCCAGGAAAAGCGTTTTATCTTCACAGCAGATCGACTTCTTCCCCATTTCATCTTTTTTCACATCTCACTCTCAAACTACCGAAAGATGCATGTTCATGTTCATGATTTGTAGAATTTTTTTTTTCAAATTCCTTCCGTGGGTTTGTTCTTCATCAGAATTGTGATCGATTGAAGGTTGTTTGGTGCGATTCCATCCACGAAATCATCCCAAGTAAGAAATTTAAGTTTTAGGTTTAAAGTTTTATGATTTTTGATTTTTGGTGCGATTTCATTCAAATTGATGATTGATATTTTGTATTTAGATGATGTAGATGATATGTGTATGGTTTAATTTGATTATTTGTGATGATTTTTTTTTTTTTTGGATTTAATTTGATTATTTGTGATGAACAAATAATAAATTTTGATTTTTGTGATGAAAATGATAATTCGTATGATGTTTGTAGGTAAATTTGCATGATAATTTGACCATTTGTATGATGAAAATGATTGATAAAGAATTACTTTTGATTAGTTTGTGATGAAAATTTGATAATTTAGTTTGTATGATTAAAATGAATGATATTGATATTTAGTTTGTATGGATGAAAATGAATGAAAATGAATGATAATGATAATTGATAATGATGATTTAGTTTGTGTGTATGAAAATAAATGATATTGATATTTTTTTCCATCTTTGTTATTGATTGTAGTACAAGTATGGATGAAATGCTAGATGGGTTGGATATAGTTTCATCATGGAAATGTGATGGACATGTATGTCACTATGTTACGAAAGACCCTCGCAAAGTAAGCTTTAGAGGTAGTTTCAAAGACATTGAAAAATATTATAATATTGTAGTGCAAGATAATCTGGTAGCACAACAATTTTGTGATAATTGTGGCTTTTCCTCTGGTTTTGAGTTTGATTTCGCCAATGGGGATAGAGCCTTAGTTGAAGCCATAGCTGAGAGATGGTGGAAAAGTACCAGGAGCTTTCATTTTCGGGAGTTTGAGATTGGCCTCCTTCCTTTAGATTGGTACATGTTAACGGGAATTCCCACTGGTGACCCTAGTAAACGGCCAGTAGTTATGCCGCAGTTGGGTAGTGATCTAACATATCCTGCTTTGGATGATTTGTATTTTTCGGATATCAAAAATCATGGTGCATGGGATTCTAAGACTAATACATTTTCCTTAGTTGTCTTGAAAAACTACATTGAAAGTAGAAAAGGCCAGAATAATATTGAATGTGCAGTGACATTGACACGAGCATTCTTTATGTGGTGTATTGGTCATTTTCTTCTAGCGCATTCTTCTGGAAAAGTAGATAAACGTTGGGTTTTGTTATTGGATGACTTGAATATAGTTGGGGAGTATGATTGGGGTCTAGCTTCGTTAGGTAACACCTATAAATATCTTGACGATTGGTCAACCAGGGGTACAAATTTAGTAGGCATGGTTGTGGTACTTGAGTATTGGTACTATTACTACTTTCGCAACATGCAACCCTTGCTTTGTCAGTCACTTTCTGATCATCATGATATTTTCCCAAAGATTTGTCTCTTCAAGAAAATTAAGATTGCATCAAGGAAGAGAGGACATCGAGAAGGCCAGAAGGATACTATGAAACACTCAGTCAAAAGCGCAAGAATACAGATCGACACTAGAACGAGGGAATCATGTATTTGGCAACCATGGGCAGAGAGAGTCGGTATCTTTGCGGGAGACCAATATGAGTATGCACTAGAGGTATCCAAAAAGAGGGTTCTCTTTTTTCACTTTGAAAACCGCACAAGAGTTAGTTGTTACTTGGCGGAGAGATTCCCGAGGCAGATTACAGGTGAGATTGTAGTCCCGGCAAATCCTCCAAATTTGGAAACAATTGATGTAGATGATATTGTAGTAGAGGTCAATGACTATTATACGATCCACAGAGGATCAATATAACACTTGGTGGACGAAGAAGAGTGTTGGACCTTATGTCACTGCGTCATACCATGCTCAGAACGTCGATGAGATAGCAGTGGGTAGCTCAGCTGTTCCTCGCAGTTTGTTTCCTAGTCACCCTCCTCCTGACATGATGTCGCAGACATATACCTATCACACACGAATGAGCCCCCATCACAAGCTGCCGGAGATAGAATTCACTTTACCATTTTCCAATGAAGCTGGCGTAGAACGTCAAATACCAGTTCCAAGGGTTCCTTGTCCGTATAACTTTCTGGAGATGAATTTGACAATGGTAAGTACATTTACATTTTGTACTCATTTTCATTTTAAGTTTCTTGAATATTCGACTAAATTCTCTAATTTATATACTTGTAGGAAGATTGCTTTAGGTTTATGGAACAATCATGTTCATACCAGCTTGGATCTCGTCAAGCCGCATGGGACGAGTCGTACAAATTGGTTACAACTTCATGTTCCTCATCTGGCAGATCTACATCTTCTTCCGTACCATCTATCCATGCTCCAAACAGTCCAAATGAAGCTTTTACATCACAAGACCTCACATTAGGTGGTTCATATGAATGGGCTACGGGTCAAGGATTTTACACTCCTAAGGTCGAAGATGGAGCTACTACATCACAACAAGGAAATGCACAATATCAACAAGGAGAAAATGAATTTACCGATGCGTTGTTGGGGGAAAGCGAGCCTAACATTGTTTATGATACTCAGTTCAACCAACAACCGCATAATTTCCTTTGACCTGAATTAAATTACTTGTCGTAGTGTTTATGAAACCATATGGAGTGTTATACTTTTAAGTACTATTTATTTTTATGGAGTTTAAGTTTTTTCATTTTTATGGAGTGTTATACTTTTAAGTACTATTTATTTTTATGGAGTGTTTTTAAGTTTTTTCATTTTTATGGAGTGTTTTTAAGTTTTTTCATTTTTATGGAGTGTTAATACTTTATTTATTTGTTGTATTAGGTACATTATGCAGGGAGCTTTGAGAAGAATTTTGTTTGGCCTTCCGGATGATGAAGATGATATTGAGACGAATGTTATAGCAGTGGCTACACTTTTGGAGACTCAGAGGAGGCGGGAATACATCAACCCATCCCGAATGAAGTCAAGACCCGTCGACAAAGGCACGTAAAACGTGTAGATGCAGATGCTCGTATGATGCATCAATACTTCAACTTCAAATGTATGTATGGGCCAAAGAAGTTCAAAGGTCGATTTGCTTTGCCTCGTCCACTTTTTTTGAGAAGTTTAGAGAAAGTTTGTGATTATGACCATGATTTTCGCCAAAAAACGGATGATTGCGGTATTCCTGGTCATAGTCCATATATGAAAATGATTGCCGTCATGAAACATTTTGCCAAAGGCATTGCACCGGATTCCTTAGATGATTACACACAAATGGGAGCCACCGCTATCTACTATTATGCTATGAAGTTTATGGATGCAATTATTTGGATTTATAATGGTCGATACATGCGTCAACCTACCGCTCAAGATACGGAAAGGATTTTAGCAGAAAATGAAGCTCGGGGATTTCCTGGTATGCTTGGTAGTGTCGATTGTTTTCTTTGGGCATGGAGAGCATGTCCAATGTATCAAGCGAGTTCCCATGGAAATGGCTATAAGCCATATCCCTCGGTTGTTTTGCAGGCGGTAGCTACATATGATAGATGGATCTGGCATTCCTATTTTGGGTTGGGTGGGCAGAACAATGATCTTAATGTCTTGCATGCTTCGGGTTTGTTCGATAGACAACTTCTTGGTGTAGCGCCTCCTTGTCATTATCAAATCAATGGAAAGAATTACGAGCAGGGGTACTACCTAGGAGATGGTGCATATCCCATGTATGGTTGCATCGTGCAAGCATACAAACCCGCCTCAAACATTAGAGAAGCTCTTTTCAATCAATACCAAGAAGCAAAAAGAAAGGACATAGAACGTGCATTTGGTGGTCTTAAAGGTAAGTTTGGCATTATATTGAAACCTTGTCGTTATTATAAAAAATCGGACATGAAGGCAATTATGAGGGGGTGCTTGATAATGCACAACATGTGTGTTGAGGAGGAATATCGCAATGCGTATTGGGGGAGGATCATGGGAGATGAACCTCAACCGCCAATTCAAGGAAATGTAAGGCTAGCTCCTCATGTATTGTACAACCTTGCGATTTGGGGACAACTTCGCTTGGAACTCACTACACACATATGGAACCGACACGGATAAGGTTTGAGAGATGGTGATTTTCCAAACATGGGTATAGATGATGCCTTGCCGGAAGTTGATGAGGGTACAGACGGAATCAATACCGACGAAGACCAATATGACCCTCAAGGAGTGGTGCATTTTATGAGAATGGAGAGTAAATTTCATATAAGTAGACATTTTATGAGAATGGAGCCACAATACCCCTTTATTTTAATCAAGCACGCTTTCATTAATAAGTAGACATTTTAATTAGTTCTTGTAAACTCCATAATACTCTTTTTATCACTTAAGTACGTTTACAATTACATTACATATTTAACTAGAACTTCATATGCATATGTCTTCATAATACTTATTTGGTGATATTCCATACTTCTTCATAATATTTCTTCATGCCTATGTTTCATAACCAAGTATCTCCAAAGCGGTGTTATGAATGAACGGCATTCCATGATCCGTTTCATATAAAGTCATAGCATCCTCACGATTACCATTTGATTCCCTTAATGAAATGACAAAACGCTTGCAATTACACTTGATGCTTGATAACCGAGTTTGTAGTTGTTTTTTTGCATCTCTCATTAGCATTACCATTGATTCTCATAAATTCTTCAACAACTTGTCCCCAAAAGGAGTTGGTTGTTATTTGAGTTTTGTTAATTGCACAATAACTTCTCACCAAGTCATTGTCTTCTTCAATTGAGAATGCAACCATGCTTGAATGTTGAATTAACAATTTTAGGAGTAAAGAAAAGAGAATGAAACTTCACAAGTTTGGGGTGTGGGGATTTTGAGCTATTGTGTTGAGTTTATATAGAGATATGAAGTGATGTGAGTTTGGGTTGAAAATGTAGCCGTTTGCCGAAGCGCCGCACCAATGGGCGTCCAGCGCCAAACCAAACGGCGTTTGGCATCACAGACGCGAGATCAAAAGTGACCGTTGAAGATTCAACGGCAGGAAATGCAACGCCCTACCATTCGGCGTTAAGACGTCGAACCAAACGGCGCTGTTGAATCTCAGCCATCAGATGAAGATGACCGTTCCATTTTCAACGACTCAGATTAAATAGCCGTTTAAAACCACAACAACTATTTTTTCCAGCTTCCCTATAAATTGAGGACTACTTCTCCTTCATCCCTCACACCAAAACCAATTGATTATCTTCTTCATTGGTTTTCTTACTCTTCTTCACATAGTTTGTTCATACAAAATTATGGCACACTTTAGTACAATTGAAGAAGAGGCACTAATTTATGGTTGGGTCATAGCAAGCAACGATCCAATTCATGGAAAAGATAAAAAAGGTGCAATATTTTGGAGTAAGATTATTGAAGAGTACAATAAAAGAAAAGGTCCCAATGGTGTCGAAAGAGAAAAAAAAGCATTGCGAACAAAGTGCAACACAATAAGATCCGAAGTGAGGAAATATATTTCATTTGTTAGGCCCTACTTCCGAAACAAACCTACGGGGATGACCGAGTCGGATTATGTAAGTACCTCAATTTTTCTTAATGTTTTCTTTCTTCCATTTTGTTCTCTTTCTTTCTTTCTCTAAATTTTTCCTTTTATTTTTTCCCTAGTATCATCGTGGAAAATGTAATTATGAAGCATGTTGGAAAACTTTGGAGGTACGAATCGGTTTTCCAGATCCTGAAGACTTATCAACCCGATTACAACCCGGCGGTGAATAATGATGATGGAGTCGGTACTTCCACTCAACCTAGTCAACAAACTCAAGCTACTCAAGAAAATGAAGATGATAATATGGATGAAGATTTGCAAAATATGGCAAGGTTTGGTAGCACTTCATCTACTCATAATTCTGAAACCTCGGACATATCAAAGAGAAGACGTTATTTCGAACAAACCGATGATGTTAGAAGTGAAGGTAGAGATAAAGCAAAGAAAAAGGCTCGTGAGGCTAAAGCATCGCAGAAATCAGATGAAAAAATGGATAAACTCATCGAACTTCTTGAAAATGCACAAGCACAAAGAGAGGTTAAATATGAAAAAGAGGAAGAGTATCTAAGGAAGAACATGGAAAGCTCTTCAATCTTGGCACAAACGCAACAAAGAGAATCGGAAATGAAGATCCTACGACAACCCTTGGATGAATTACAAGAATGTGAGAGACCCATCTACAAAATATGGAAGAACGAAATTTTAGCCCGTTATGGTTTGGACCTTATCCCCTAAAGTGATATGGGATTTTAAGTTATTTAGAAGTAGGATTTCAATTTCAATGTAGTTTTTTATGTTTTAAGTTATTTAGAAGTAGGATTTCAATTTCAATGTACTTTTTAGTTTCTTCAAAAAACATTGTAACTTTGTTTTGCCATGTAATGGAAGATTACAAATTCTCAAACGGCTACATTTACTTTGATAAATTTCCAAATTTTGAAACAAAATACGATTGAAACAAATTGCCAAACATGTAGAAATGAAATTCTGAAAAAATAGTTAGTTAAAAAAAAAGGGTCAAGCGCTGGATGGAGCAACGTTGTAGTGAAATGCCGAATGGAACAGCGTCCATTCTAGCGTCTAACCATTCGGCGTTATTCTCTGGAATATTCGTACAACGCCGAACCATCCAGCGTTTGAATCACTTTTTGAGCGCCGCACCATTCAGCGTTTCAATCTCGCCGATAGTGCCACTGCGAGCAAATGCTAGGAGAGAGAAGTAGCCAAATTGGGTGTTAACTTTTTTCCCACACTTTTTTCATGATTTGCAACACTTTTTGGCCAATCTAGCAGTCCAATCTAGCCCATAGGACTATGCCAATTACATCAAAAGAGAGAACTATAGTAGCTTGAAAACCTCAAAACAAAAACAAAAATGTTGCAAGGCGAGTTTAACTACAAGTTTTATTCAATCACTGCTTCACTTACACAGGTCGTAGTTATGCATGTATGTATACAGATGTATGTTGGTGTATATATTATGTATGGGGTTATCTGAAAGGTTCAACTGGTTCTGATTCTTCAAGTAGTTCAGCGACTTCAAAACACTCAGCCGCCTCATTTAAAGATGTGGCAGCAGCATGACCACCACCTTTAGCCTCCTCTTTGTAATACATACCTAGATAGTACCAAGCAGGTACATTTGTTCTATCGAGCCGTAGTGCTTCTGTTAAAAAATTTCTTGCAATATTCATCGAGTGATTATTTCCTTGCTGTCTGAGAATATTAGCTGTAGCAACTAAGCTTGGTATAAAATTCGAATCAACATGTAACGCACTTGTAAATGCTTTTAGGGCTTCTTTATGACAGCCTTTCGCTTCATATAATAAACCTGGAATAGATGTATTACCTTTATAAGGGCTATATAGACAATCGAGAATAGAAGGACAGGTACACGAAAAGAAATAAAAGATAACATAAATGTACCTGTTGTGTGCCACCTAGAAGCAGAATAAGGCGCAACGGCCTCAGATTTAGAGAGACAGACCTCAGCATCCCGCCACTGTGACAAGCTAATGTACACCTTCGCCAAATCATGCCAGATCTCTACTTCCAAGTTTCTATCATGGCTACCACTACCCTGTCATTAAAAGACTTAAGTAAATTGCATGAACCATTGAAATCAAAATGAATTTGCAAAAACTAAAAATTATATAGTAACCATAGATTTATGAACCTTATAATTTTTCTGAAGCCCTGGACTCTTATTCTGAACTTGAAGGAGAGCAAGAAGATCAGTATATGTCTCAACAGCATCCTTAACTTGACCCTGAGCTATTTGAAGCTTAGCTTTGATGCGTAATAGCCTTCCTTGAGACCATTTTCCTGTTTGATCAAGAGCAGCATTAATGATGGTTTCAGCATCGAGATACCGTTTTTGAGCTGATAAAATCCGAGTCAACAAAATCCATCCTCTAACATTGGACCCAGCCTCCAATTTCAGCAACTGAGTCGCATAATGTAAAGCAGCATCCAACTTTCTCTGCTCGGCATTTTCTAGACTAAGATGGTAGATAATGTCAGGGTCTATATCTTTCATGGTTCTCTCAGCATTTTGTAATGCTTCCAGCGATTCGGACTGTTTTCTAACCCTCTCGGAATCAGTCATCGCAGATCGTGCTTCAGCTGACAATGAAACACCTAGAAAGTGATGTGCAGAACTAGCCACCTGATCACATCTTCCCTGCAACCTTTCAACTGCTCTGCTTGCAAAATCTACACCTTCTTCTGCCAGATTAGGGTTCTCTGCACAAATCTTTGAAGCCAATAATAGAGCATTTATGCAATTTGGGTTTTGTGCTTTGCTCAGGAGTCTCCTTAATAGATTTAAAGAAACCGTACTCTCACCTTCCCCGTAGTAACACAGTGAAAGAATGTAGTATCTTTCTTCCCTATCCATAACCCCCGGCAGCAATTCTTCAATCTGAGTTGCTAAGCCCCTTACTGCTCCTGATACAGAGAGCCCAAAACAGAGATGATCGAGGATTGATGGGTCCCACTCGATCCGTTTGAGAGCAGAACCCCTCAACAATATTACTAGAAGAAGAATGGCTTCCTCAGTGTTGTTTCTAGGTACAAAGGATCCTTCAACTTGGTAACGGAGGTTTGGAGGGGTGGCATCAGTGCCACCATAAAGAAGATAAATGGCAAACTCTTTCTGTATCCTTGCGGTAGTCTCTGTATCAAGATTCCAATGGTGAAGAAGGGCCCTTCGGTATGATGATATTGCTTCATGGGGAGAATCATCGAGTTTCCATAGCTCAGGAAGTAACTCGACAGCCTTACTTAAAGTATCCTGCAGTTTACAATCACTACCAAAATTCTCCGGCAAGCCTTCTGGTAATGCAGATTCGACAGT
Source organism: Papaver armeniacum (assembly GCA_023531295.1). Taxonomy (NCBI): domain Eukaryota; kingdom Viridiplantae; phylum Streptophyta; class Magnoliopsida; order Ranunculales; family Papaveraceae; genus Papaver; species Papaver armeniacum. The sequence continues at coordinate 195,523 of JAJJWW010005840.1, forward strand.
GTCGAGTATAATTTTGCATGACTGAGCAGCTTCTGCAAAAAGGTATTGCACAGAATTAGACATTCAACAAAGGACGAATGCCACTCATAGGTTCCAATTTCCTTTGATTGATAACAGTACAACAAACGTTCTTTATATTAACAAGTTTTGCCAACAAATGCGAAATAGAACAATAACCATGCTAACTTACTGACTTGTAATGAAAAATACTAACAGACAAACCCACATATAATATAGATTTCAAAAAACAAACAGATATTTATGACAACTAAAGATTTTAAGTCTAAAATCATACCTCTATACCTCCGAAGGGCCTGTAGCGATTTTGCTTTAAGAAATATGGCTTCAAAGAGTAAACTAACAGCATGCATCGACATGGGTAGGGCAATTTCACTTGAAGAACGTCGTTTTCGGCGTTCGCCTTTTCTCATATCGCCTCTTCTGGCTATGCAGACTTTCATTTTGGGAGTCACAGAAGCAATGTCTATTCCTTCAAATACATGAAGAGCTGCCTCTAAGTTTCCTTTTTGATACTCAAGCCTTCCTAACAAGGCTCTTGCTTCCTATTAATAGAAATGATGATTTTGTAAGCCACTTGTAATTATACACAAATATTCCATCACATTATCATGTCGACTGAAGGAACAAATAATGGCGGTGAAACATCTAACATTTGAAACAAAGAAAACTTTATTGGTTATCAGCTACAATAGAATATGCCAAGGAACTGACATTGCATACATTAGGCTTTTCCTTAATTCAAAGAATTACTGCCAAGGCAACAATTGGAAAATCCATCTGGTATACAGCTCAAGTAAGCTATTGTCAACTTTAATGGAAAAGGACAATTAGAACTCTTATACCATGCCAATTGTTCTCACATAGTAGTTTCACAATGCAAATAAATACTAAACAAAGTCCAGTAATATGCAAAATAAATAAACAATAGAATAAAATAAATCTGCAACAGATGTTTCTTTCAGATGAGGAGGGTATCATGTGAAAATTTCACGTTTAGATTAACCTACACTTAGTAAACTTCCAATAGAAATACAGCATGAAGAATAAATATCAAAAGGACTCCAGAACAATGGTGAAGGACAAGTTAAGAGAGACAAACCTCGTAATTCAAACAACCACTCTCCCGAAGAGATGATTCAGCTTCTTCAATGTTGCTAATATTATCAGGCTGCTTTTGTTCACTCTCACCAACTCGAGAAGAATATCCACCACTTGCTGCTGAATTATCCCTTGTTGCAAGGGACTCAGATGAAGGAACCATTTCATCTACATTCAAATGTTCTCCTGAACCAAGACACTTCATTATCCTTGGAAACCTTAATTTACTGCCAAATCCCCGTCCTTTCAACCATTTCTTACCGCCCATACTATTGAAATATTCTTCTAAAAACCATCATCCACAAAGATAGAAATCAGGACTTCCCCTACGACAACTGAAGTTCAAACCAATAAAGTCCAATAAATTTGTGTTAAAGATTTCAAAAAAAAAAAAAAGAGACAAAACTGTGCCGATACCGATCAAACTCGGAAGCAAGTTCAACAAAAAAAAAAAAATCAGAATTCTTGTAAATTTATAAGGTTCTATCAAATGCCCTAGATAATCAATATCCAAAACTCAAGATTACACCTCTTGAAGACAAAAACCCAAGAATACTTCTAAAAATCCATTTCATGAATCAAAGCATAACCACCGATGTCAATTCAATCCTAACAAAACCATATCTTTAATTAAAGAAAAAGAAAAAATTACAATCTAAAACAAGAAAAAGAAACACAAACAAATGAAATTCCAAACCCTAATTCAAAGTAAAACCCAACACAGATATTAGAAAAAGAAGTACCTTTTGAATCACAAGTAGCAGTCTTTGACACCCTTAAAACATCAACACCTCCACTACTATCCTTCTCTTTAAATACCACCTTTAAAAGAAAATAATAAACCCACTTTAAATTTCTTTGATTAGACAAGAATCCAAAGCTTTCATCATTCAATTCTCTTTCTATGCCTCTCTCTCTCATGTATTTTGTTTTCAACTGTATTTGTTTTAAGAATCGGCTTGGCTGTGTAAGCTACCCATTTAGAATTTTGTTGCTCTTGTATTGGCCACTAGCTTTTCCCATGTGGGATATACCCAGACCTGGCCCTAGGACGAGGGTACGTGTTCTGGCAGTGTGATCGGAGACGGCTTTTATTTTCTGGTCATGCACATCAAAGGGATAACCCTAAAAGTTTAGCGATACATGTGGTGTGTCATATTGTGTTGCGCCGATAATAAGTGTGCCATGTATGTTTTATATCATGTTGTGTTTTTCTTTAAATTTTGGTATACAATATAAGACAATTCCCATGGCAATGACCAAATTGAAAATTTTGTTTAGCTTTACATGGAAGTGGATGATGTTAATGATCAAGAATCAAAAGGTTTTTCCATTATGGAAAAGCAATGAGCAATTTCGATTTTTCGAACATCAAATTTGTAAATTTAGTACTAGATTATTCTTTTGTTTTCTAATGATGGGACACACGATTCCAATGGAGAATGAAGGTTAAAAACCTCAATTTTAATGGCGTTGATAATAAGTGTGCCATGTATGTTTTATATCATGTTGTGTTTTTCTTTAAATTTTGGTATACAATATAAGACAATTCCCATGGCAATGACCAAATTGAAAATTTTGTTTAGCCAGGTGGATGATCAAACAGGTTTTTCCATTATGGAAAAGCAATGAGCGGCTGAACATCAAGCGCGCGGGCTAGGGACACACGCCCGAGTGAAGGTTTTGCGTTATAAACGCCAACGTTTTTGGGTAGTTTTTTAAAATTCAAATTTCACTTTTTACCTCTATAAATACCATCATCTTCAAACAATTCACTCACACCAAAATTCACTTATCTTGAATTTTCTCTTCTAAAATCTATTTCAATTTTTAGTTTATTGTTGGTGAAATGGCTGAAAAGGCGATCACACTTTTTTGCGATGCAAAACTTGAAGCTGTTGTTTCTAAGATATGTGAGAGTTTTAAAAAGATTGAAAATTGTAAGAGGGGAGTGCAAGTTTTTGAAGTTGCTCCAAGAAAATGTTCCGCTAAAAGGTAAAGAAGAGCTCCAGTTTTGAAAGTTAACAACAAAAAATTCAAAAACAAAGGCGAAACTGTCAAAGAGCGTGTTGAATGGGAGATACGTCAAATGAAGATAAACAGGAGGCCAAAACTTGTACTTGATTTTTATTGAAGTTGCTAGTACGTTTTATTATTGCCTAAGTTTATATCTTGTAAAAGAATTGGCAGTAATATCAATGAATAAAAATATTTAGATTTTAAAATAGATTTCCACTTCAGATTAAGCGAAATTTATTACAATATAAACTTGCAAATAAAATCTATAATACAAAACAAAATGGGTTTTTGAGTTTGGACGGATGGATAACATTTTGAGAGACAAACATGTGATCCGACTATCTCAGTCTCATCCTAGCGAAAGACATCTAGCGGTCGTGGTGTTTGTAACCTCATTCCATTATGAACCTAAGTTTATTAACCTTTAACTGATTGATCACCTCATAACTCAAAATGTTAATTGAATTATTAAATTCTAAAAAATAAATAGAGTTTAATGGTTTAAAGTATAAAATATTAAAATATATGCATTAGTAGGATTTTGTGGTGGCAAGGTGAATATGATGAGAAGTGATATACATATTTACACTATTACTTGAATAATTCGGTTGTTGGATTTTTGGTGATGTATATGGCTAGTTTTATTAGGCTCACATGGACATTATTCTGTTTTGAAACAAAATGGAGAACCCTCTCGGAATTGAACGATTAAAAGACCAAAAAAAAAAAAATTACATCAGTCGTAAGCAGTATTACGACATGGGTTATTTCTTATATATAGAAGTTGAAGAAACACTACATTTTAGAACTGCATGGGTGTTTTTATTGATTTAGCGATAGGCACTATATCAGATGCATCAAAAAATAAAATTAGTATGGTGAACTAACATAAGTTCACAGCACCATAAGATTCACGAACACGATTCATCAAAATTTCAGTAGTCATTGATAATATTATAACCAAAAATTATTCAGTCTCATGTCGTGCAGTTACGGCACGGGTTATTTCTAGTCAAACTACATTTTAATAAACCACAACAAAAACATCAAACTACATCAAATCCAGCAACATTCTCTTTGTAGAGTTCATAGCATTCAAAATGCTTAAACTCTCTTCCGCTTTCTTCAGTAAACTTGGTCTGAGCGATGGTTTTCTGTAAAACAGATAAACAACAAGTTCAGTAAACTTGGTATGATGCAATTGAGTCCATGAGGACAAAGATAAGATACTCACCAGTTCTTCGTTGGATAATCCAGAATTGCTACGGTGAACCATCCACAAAACTTCTGTATAATGTTTGACTTCCTTAGTGATGAATGAAATTCTTAGTTCTAGGCTCTTACTGTTTCTTATGGTTTCGTTTCGCGATGCTACAAAATGTCCCAATACTCTTTCCCAGAAATAGTCATTGTTCATTGGTATCATCATACGATGTAACCAAGATCGAACAAGAGTAACATCTTCCATTGTAAAGACCGAGAGAGGCATTCGAGTGCAGTATAGATGTGCTTGAGATGGACCATCTTTTAGAATTCTAAAACACGCTTCGTAACGAAAAGGTTTACCGTGAGCTTCCTCCCAGTTATCAAGAGATGTTTGGATTACGTCCTCTTCAGTTACACTGATGAACTTTTCTCGATCAATTTCCATTACCAGAGCAAGAAATGGCTGGACTGCAAGGCTAATAGATTAAAAACGAGCACGCAATCGACGAGCATCTTGGTTTCCTGGGTTTCCCGTCAGTGAGACGAACATTGAAAAAACGTTCTCCCAAAAAGAACCGTCTTGAGAGCCCATACCAGTGATTACCCTATGAAAAAATATGCTTTGCATATAGTTATATCCTCATCTTTAGTAAACTTGGGACCACGATTTCTAACAGACATTTCTGCAGAGTGAGAGAGATTAAGAGTTTTAAAACAAAAGAAGAAGAAGAAGAAGATGTGATTTTGGAGATGAGAAGAATGGAATTTATAGGTCGAGAAAGAAAATAGAGCCATTGGAAATTTATCCGTAGGCATTTGTAGTAAAACCGAGCGGCTTTACTATAAACGTTTGTTTGAATTACCATAGGAGTTGGCGTTTGTAGTAAAACCGCGCGACTTTACTGAAACCGCCCGTTTGAAATACCAACGCCTTTTTTTTGTTATAAATACAGCACTAGGTTTTATTCTCAACCAAACGGATTTCTTTCTCAACATCCACCATGTTTTCTAAAGGCAAAGCGAAGTAAATATTATGTGTCGAAGCAAAAGAGGTTTGTCCATTATGTTTCATGGATAACCACAGTCTTATGCAATACCCTTGGATGTATTCAAAGTGTCCGCAAGAAGGTATTTCACGCATCAGAATGGTGATTGCACACAACTGTAAAAGCTCAGGTATTTTCAATGTCAAGATCCCAACTGTCCAGAGGAACCACATATGCTAGATGATGCTATGAAGATTAAAAAAGAAGAAGAAGAAAATATTGCAACACTGTGCAAAAACTTCAAACTTAAAGCCAAATTGAAGAAGGAGTTATTACACTACAAGCATTGTGGATATGGAGATCACGAATACAAACATTGTCCATAGAGAATCAGTGGATGCTCAAAGCCCGGCTGCAAGACTTTTATGCATTTGCGGACTTCTTCTGAAGAAGACACATATGGAAGGCATTTCTGGGAATGTCCTAGGTGTTTTTTGGTGGAGTGGGTTGATTGAAGTTGAATGACAAATCGATCACTATGGTATTATGTTATTTAGTTTGCTGTTTATTTTGTGTTATTACGATTATCTAAAACCAAACATGTGGATGTCTTCACATTTGCACCATCAATATCATAAGTAATTTAAATTTTTACTGCATTAAACATTGCACCATCAATCTCATAAATAAAAACATACTTCATTGAACAACCACATCATACATGAGAATAAAAGAAAAACATTAGATTAAAACAACTACTACATAGGCGTCAATTCTCGACGGGTGGTGGAATTCCTAGGGCGATGTAGGGATTGTATTTGTTGAGCACCCTAAGAATGTTGAAACAAGCATGGAAGTCGAAAGGACGACCGTCGTGAGATACTGCCCACATTGAATGAGTTCTGGGTTCCACTTCATGTTCGGCTTCACCGTTGAGCTTATTTTTGTGATTCTCCATTAGTAAAGCGAAGAACTCCGATACATGACTACTAATTGAACTAAAACGATGCGAAAATATGCGACAATCCCGCCCATAAATGTTTCTCATTTCAGCGGCGAACATTCTATAAACTTTCTCCCAGAAACACAACGTCGGTTCGGCTACATTTCTAGCGACAGCATCTTGTGTGTGAAAAACAAAGGCTCTACAAATAGCTAAATCCTCTTGTTGAGTGAATCTAACACCACGAACTCTGGGAGGAATTTTTGTAGATGATTTGAGGGTGAAGAATGTGTAGAATGTGTGAGAGTTGAAATGAGGAGTATTTATAGAACTCAAAAATTATAGCCGTTAGATCACAAGATTTTTCAGCCGTTCAGATTCAGTCGTTGGCGCTTTTATGAAACACGCGGCTCGTTTAGAAAAAATGCTGGCGTTTGAAGTAAGAACTGGCGTTGGAAGCTCAAATGCCAGCGTTTTTGCGACAAGCGCCAGCGATTGTGGCACGATCGCCTGGCCTTCCATCAAGCGCGCGTTACATGTTCCATCTCACTCAACAAACCAACAAATTTGTTGGTTTGAACATCCTTTTTTCATGTTTGTTGAGTCCATAGTGGGAGCAAAATCAACAAACTTCAAGTTTGTTGAGTCCATAGGAACTGCTCTAACAACCCATGGTATGAATAATCGTGATATGTTATGTCGGCATAATTATTTTATGTTTGTCAAAACTGAAATTTTCAAATAATTATATATCGAATAATTTCTTAAATTTCCTAGATCGAAATTTTGTATATAATATTATTTGTTGGATTGTATATTAAAATTGCATTACCTACCAAATATATGTATGACTGGTTTTACGTGATGTAAAGACGCGATTATCTAATTTGTTGTCAACTAAACGTTAGAAAAAACACTTTTATAATATTGGAATTAGACCAATCATAGTAGAATCAGAGATCTGCTAGTGACCATTATGGATTATACATTTACTTTCATATTCAAATTGTTATTAATCACTTCAGAATCACCGACGATTTCAATTAAAGATGTGTCAGAATTTCATTCATCCAACCAAACCAAATTTGAGTATCATCGCAAACTAACCATCTAGTGTCTTTATTTAAATCAGGCATGGCCCATTTCACCATATCACCATTTCTGAATGTTGCTTAAAAGAATTTTGCTCATTCCTCTTCTACAATATGTATTTACCAAAGAAGTTTTGAAGATAGTATTATCCGCACCTTCACATATTTCTAATCGTTTTTCTCTTTTGTGGGATACGATCTTGATTGTTCCTATTTTCTCTAATCTCCGATCAGGATTCCGACGATGTTAGGTCTGGATTTTCTTATTATCTTCTAAGTCGATTGAGGTTAATGGCGGTTAGAAGAGAATCAGAGAGAGAGCAGAGAGAATTGTCTGAAGTCTAATTTCTAGTATCAGAATGAACTTGTTTACATCATCAGTCATTCTGGATATTTATACATGATATGAACACGACAATTACATGTAGATGACTAAGCACGTGACAGCCTGGACTTTAATAGTTTCTCGCCTGGCGTCTGTACCAACCTGGGATAGGTTTCCAGGTCACCCCAAAGCTGACTGCATCGAGAATCTTTTTAGCTTCGCATATGAACTCAGGTCTTCCGCGCCCAACTCCGTGTCTCTGTCTTGTTTGGTCGCGTATGGCTCGGTCAATGGACATCTGGTTCAGGTCTTCTACGTCTGATCATGAGTCTTATTTTATATCTCAGCTTTATTATTTTCTAGCTGTCAGTTCTTGGGTAGATGCTATATTTTCTCATCTACAAGTTTCATCAACGGGACCTTATATATATTTTCGATTTTCTTATCCGAAGATCAACTTTATAAATAGGTGCGCTAACCATTTCCATTCCAGAGTGATAATCTTTCTTACCTCACCGTCCTCAGACCAAGTACAATAATAATATATCCAACAATTACTTCGAATACTATTATTGATTAAAGTGAAATATAGTGTGTTTTGGCATGTTTTCCACGTGTAGTGTCGTGTTTTCTTAATATGTTGTATTGTGTGATGTGTTGTGTTATCTTGGAAACATTTAAAACCTATATTAAATAAAGTATTAATGATTTTCACTACAACTCTTCTTCCTTTCCAGGAAAAAAAAAACATCATATATTGATGAATGAGGAACAAGGCAGTACAACAGGATACAACAAACACCAAACCAACAAACTAACTATGCTCGGATTTTCATAATATGCAGTGTCCCAATCTAACTGACTCCTGATAACTGGAGGAATATCATTTCACCAATCCTTTACACAGTGAATTCTCCTTCCAAATTTGGCTAGCTTATCAAAGATCTATTGCCAGACATACGACTAAAATAAACCCTAATATTGTTAAGACTTCCAATAAGATTCTTAGACTCTTCGATGAGTAATTGATTCTCATCCGATAATGTTTCGATGGTGGGTTTTTCATTTTCTCTCTGATTTCTCGATTAAATTTTTTTCCCTTTTCTGGTTTTTTCTCATGAAAGGTTAGGTCTTTTCTTATTTGATTTTCCAATATTTTTCTTTTCTTTCTGACACTTGTTTGTTTCCATGAATAGTTATTATTGTTAATTATTAGCTTTCTCTGGCTTGTTTAAGGCTTTTAAAGCAAAAAATGTTTGTCCAATTTTGAGAGTTTTCTCTTTCATGGAGCAACAAATCTATAATACAAAACAGAAAGGGTTTCGAGCTTTGGACGGTCGGATAACATTTTGAGAGACAAACGTTGAATCCAACCATCCTAGTCTCATCCCAGTCAAGGACATCCGACGATCGTGGTATTTGTAACCTCCTTCGTTATGAACCAAAATTTATTGACCTTTAATTAATTGATCACTTCATAACTCAAAATATTAATTGAAATATTAAATGCTAAAAAAATAAAAAAGAGGTTAATGGTTTAAAGTATAAGATATTATAATAAAATTGCATATGCATTAGTTGGATTTAGTGGTGGCAAGGTGAAAATGATGAGAAGTGATATACATGTATATACTATTACTTGAATAATTTGTTGTTGGATTTTGAGTTATGTATATGGCTAATTTTATTATGCTTGCATGGACATTATTTTGTCTTGAAACAAAATAGAGAACTTTCCCGGAATTGAACGATTAAAATTCTGGAAAAAAATTACATCAGTCGTAGGTCAGATTAAAGCAGTGTCGTTACGGCACAAATTAATTAAATCAGACTTGTAACCTCCTTCAATTATGGATATATGCATTAATAACCCTCATAATTAGTTACTCACCAATTAAAAAAATTAATGTGCCAACAAAAAAATCTTTATCAATTAAATACTACAACAATCTAAAACTCACTCTTCTATTAATTTTTCCTTTTGTCTCATATCTTTTTAAAATGGATTAGCACACCTTAATCAACCTATAGAAAACAAATAAATTAAAACATTTGCGGTCACAACATGTAAAACCCTTATTTCTGCCTTGACATAAATTATTTGACCTTCATCAACCTGCGAAGGTCATTTTCTTTTGACTTATTTTGTTTTTCTTGGAATCAATCGAAAAAATAAAAATAAATATACACAATCGAGATCTATCCAAATAATGAATCACCAAAACTTTTCACTTCAATCATAAGCCTAATTTTAATTTAGTGAAAAAAGAAAAGTTATAAAGCTTATAATTGACCTAGCTAGGACATGTAGACTCGCAGGATTGCATACTTTGCAGCCTTGCAAATGGAACAACAATCTAGCTTGGAATCACATTTTTTTGCAAAGCTATACTAACACTAAAATCCCAATCTTTTCATAAACCTCCCTGACTTCTAGGTGGTTTCCTCTTTCCTATGCATCTACTAAATTTATTTTTTATATCTTCTTGATCCTAATTGTCTTTTCCACCATAATAACACGATTTAACATCACCATATAAACCTTAAATTACTGACCTACTATCACCAAATCTGTCTTTATTATCATGATTCACCTCCAGCTTCCCAACTCCTGATTTGGTGTTGCAAATATCGAATATGGAAAACGTGTATATGGTTTTATATTTCATCCAGAAATGGTTGCAAATATCGATGAAGATTCAGCATAATGGTCTGAATACAACACAAAATAGTATTACAGACCACCAATCGTCGGGGTTAGAATAAAATATTATTATTTTAGGGCAAAAAATAATAATTTACCTAGCATTTTTATCATAAATTATTATTTTAATAAATTATAAGTGTAACCGAATTTATAATTTTTTGGATAACAAATATCAAAGATTTTCATAGTTACAAGTTCTCATGGGTCAAAATAAGTCTTATCATAGTTTGTAGTATTTATTTAAATCATTATGACCAAAAACTATTATGTCTCATGACGTGCCGTAATGGCACGGGTTATTTCTAGTCAATAATACAAGACACCAGATAAGAAAACACAAGATACCAGAGCGTTTCACTACTTGTGATATTTCAATTATAAAGATAAGCGAATAATACGGAAAAATAACATAAGAAACCAGAAATTTTGTTAACGAGGTAACTACAATCTTATAAAAAAACTTGGGACCTCGTCCAGTTTGAACACCATATTTTACTATGCCGCTATAAACACCCACATACTATCACATTTAGAACTGAAATATAGTTGATACCGAATTGACTCTCCGAGTAATTCATCTTCAGTCGTGCTTCTTACATCTCTTGGATCTCGTAAGACCTTACGCACTTGATTCCCCTAGTTGACGTCCTTTACAGACCTGAAGTTCCTTCAGCCGAAATGAAGACTTTTAACTATTATGCCTCTAACTGATAGCTTATTGATTTCGTTCGGAAAGATAATTAACCTCATTTGATTGGGGGCCAGAACTTTTAATTAGGGGCCATAACTTTTTATTTGCACCCTAATTTTTTGAGGGGCGTATTAATCCGATATTAAAAAGACTGTTTTACCCTTTACTAAACACAAATCTTAAAAATCAGTTAACACTAATTAGAAATCATAATTAGGCCCCCAATTCATATACTCTAAACTAAACCAAAAGAGAAAATCAGTTTCTCTTTTTTCTTTTCATCTTCCTCTCCTCCCCTTTCTCTTCTCCACCACCACCATTAACGACTCACCTCGATTTTTATTTTCTTCAACCGATTCATCGTTTAATCGTCGATGTTAGAAGAGAATCGACGATTAACTTCTTCTACAAACATGGCTCGTACAAAGCAGACCGCTCGAAAAGCACTTCAAATCCCTAATCTCGTCGACACCGTCAAAGGAAAGGTCGTGGAGGGAAGAACTCCCAAACCCAAAAAAACGAAACCCAAGGAAAAAACGGCTCCAATTAGAAGGTATGTGAACTTAAACCCACCTTGTATCCATTTTTCTGTTGTGTTTTGATTGTGAAATTGAGTCTGGTAACTGAAATTTTGCGGTTTCAGTTAAAGGGTCGTTACTATCGAAATGGAAACCCCTAACGACTTTTCATTTGCATGCGTATTATATGAAAAATCGTTAGTGTATTAGGTTGAAGATGACGACCCTAATTCTGCTCCTTCTACAATTTTTGCCCTAGAATAGAGTCGTTAATGTTTTAGGTTGCAGATGACGACTCTGTTTTGCCGACCCTTTTTTATTTCTTAACGACTCTAGATGGAACTCGAACAGCCTTCTGTTCCAAAAAATGTTAGTGTCGTCATCTCAGGTCCCATAGAGTCGTCACTTAGCTATATGCCGTAGAGTCGTCAACCCAAATCGTAGGATCGTTATTGCCTTTTTGATGACCCTTTGTTATTTGGAAGGGTCGTCATCATATAACTTTGAGTCGTCACATGATTTACAAGGGTCGTTTGTTTTGTAGATCATTTGAGTGACGACTCTTGAACTGATAACCATAAAGTTGATGTCTTATTGGTTTTTTTTTCTTGTTTTTTTGTTTTGAATATAATACCAAGAAAACCAAAGACAAGGTTCCAATGAAGATAACTCCTCCTTCCAAAGCTCCCCGCCGCGATAAATACTTACTTGCCGGTCCATTACGCGGTAAAAAGCCGAGTGAGGTATCATTTTCTATCACCGAACCAAGAGACAAAGGTAATGAGTTGTCCGATTCATCAGAATCAGACTCTCCTGTTATTTCCACTAGCAATAGTGGTGAAGAAGAAGAAATCCAAGAAGAGGAGATACAAGAAGATCCTCTCGTACGAGGTAAAGAGGAAGAAGAAAGTGATAATGATGATGAAGATAATGTTAGTGGTGATGATTCTGATGATGATAATGGTGGTGATGATGAGCAGGAAGGGGATGAAGGTAATAATGGTGGTCATGAGGATGAAGGGGATGATGCTGCTTGTAAGGATGATGAAGAGGATGATGGTAAACAAGATGTAGAACATGAAGAACATAATGCAAAGCCGAAGTCGGTAAAGAGGGTTAAAAAGGATGGAACTGATATTGCACCCAGCGCGAGACACGTTCCCGCTACTCATTTGATGTTGTCCCCTCTTCGAAGTGGTAAACCTAGAGGAGAACCTAGATATGGGGGCAAAGTTCTATTTGGATATTTTGGATCGTGGGCTCATACCATCTATGAGACAATCGTAAGAATCCCAACTTTGCTTGCTATTTGATTAGTTGGTTGATATTAACTTTCTAATATGTTTTTTAATATTTATTTGTTTATTTTTTGTAGGATCATAAGAATGCCGCACGTCTTTTCAGGCACCAATCTTCTTTTAAGAAAATGGATTTGTGGTCGCTAAAAGGTGAATGTGCAAGAGTTAGAGAATATGTTGAAAACTCCGGTTTGTACCAGGCCATTGTGAACTCTGTGATTGCGTATGACAAGGTTGCAGTATCTAGTTTCTGTGAAAGGTATTACGCTGAAGTCGACACATTCCAACTTCCTTTTGGCGAGATGGCATTGACTCCTGATGATACAGAACAGATATTAGGGGTGCAGGTCGAAGGTAAATCAACTAGTGACAATTTCAAGAGAAGGCCTAGTTGGGATGAAATTTATACATGGACCAAGAACTTGTTTGGCTGGGATAAAGAGAAGACTGATGGGCTTTTCATGCCGGGAACTAAGTACCCGAAGAAAGAGTTCAAACTTATGGAGATTAGGCAGATGTTTGCTGGTACAGAAGAGAAGGAAAAAAAAGAAGGTCTCTCTGATATGAAATGTCGTTATGCGGCGGATGCGTATTTGTTGTACGTCCTTGCGTCGGTTGTATTTCCCGACAGCAAAGGTAACAGGGTCAGCGCCAACCTTCTTCAACTTTTGTACCCCTTAGAAGATGTGAACAAGTACTCTTGGGGGACTGCCATAGTTGCACATCTGAATGGTCAGCTTTACCAGGGATCTCACGAACGAACTTCTCAAATTAATGGGAATTTGGCTCTAATCCAGGTATTTGGATTGATGAAAGTTGTCTTCTTTTAGTATGTTTTTTTCCTTTGATATTTTTATGTTTATTTGATTGTTTAAAAAATTTGAACTTTGGTTGTTATAGGTGTGGATTTATGATCATTTCCCGTCACTATTCAAAGACAATGAAGATGTGAAACTCAACCCAAAATGGAGCCCAAGTAGTCCAACAGGAACCCGTTGGTTGTACTCCGGTTCTCAGGATAGGGAACAAACTCATGCGTTGATAGAAATGCGTAAAAAATTTGACAACATCACGGCGGAAGAGGTAATCTTTACTCCGTACAAGGATGATAGAGTTGGCGCAATGGAAGATGTCGTGTATTACCATGGCCCTTTGTTTCACCCTAACGGTTTTTCAATGTACAATCCGATGAGAATCATGCGTCAACTTGGGTTTATTCAAGATTCACCCGATGAAGACTATGTACCTCCGTTCAAGCACAAGTTGAACAAATGTGAGGCTGACAAGGATGACATAAAAGTGTTTTATGAACCCGCAATCGATGTCAAGCATTGGAATAATAGACACTCTAGCCTCGTAGACATCACGTACAAAGAAAATGTTGAGCAAGTGGAAAAACTTGACGAACGGCACTCATTACTGCAAAATCCCTATCCGTAAATATAACCTACGGTGTCTCTTCGCCACGGTAAATCAACCGAACTTATTCCAAAACCCAAACATAGTCCTCTATTTCTTCCTTTTCCATAAAGCACTATGCCACGGTGAATGATTGCTTATCCGAAGTATGACTAACCACGTTCAACAACGACATGTTATACTTGTTGGTCTTATAGGTGCAATCTATGAACAAGACCTGGTAAAAACACTGAGCCAAAATCGTCATGCCGTCTACACGCATGTATGATCGGCCTGGCCAAAATCGTCTCCCAAGCTTGGATTCGACCAAGCTAAAGAATGATGCCTGCGCACCTCTTCAAAACCCTAATTCCATCAACGGCCGCAGATGAGTGTCTCAAAGATCATCTCGTCCGTCCAACTTCACCGGCTTGGTTATACAACCCTGGTCGGGAGTTAATTGGTCGGTGAGGCGTCATGGTAATCACCACCCATCACTCTACCACACCATGATGCAGTACCTGCATAAAATACACATGATACTTCACAAGTATAAACTTCCTGAATAACGCAGTTATTCAATTTAGCATTACATGCTACCTTTTGTGGGTCCCACGATCCACACATTCCAGACATCAATCATGTCACAAACCGGGGGATACATATTTGGGGTATTGGTGGCGGTTTCTGACGGCGTGCGGCGTGCAACGCGCCATCACAAGAACGTGTTAGGAAGTCATGGACGGTTAGAGATGACATGAGAAGTGGGCAAGACTGGTCGTGTAATACCAACACACAACTCCACTACTCCATCACTCCACTTCCTCCACTTCCCACGAGAGACGTGAATAAGGCTCAAATGACTTGTATAAATAGGTTCTCCTCCCTATTTTCCAGACGGGGAGAAAAACAACACAAGTCCAGGACGATACGTAGAAACCAAGTGTTAATACAAAACGTATTCAAACACCCCGAGCCACGCTTGCATCAATCGTAAGCCTGCTCACCTTTACCTTACAAGTCATAAGCAAGCCAACACCTTCACAATCTCAACACCTTCTTCGCTTCCCTCCCTAAGATCAACCCCATCTCCTTCACTTTGTGACCGAAACAGGTCTGGAATGGCCATTTCTTGGTTTAGGCCGGACTTGCACAGATTGATTTCCGAATCTACAAGCACTGACCGCGCAGTGTATTTGTTTAGGGTTTAGATTCATTCCTCATCCACACACCCCAAATTACCAAATCCGGCAGGAATAGTTTTCACCCATAAACAACAGGGCAGGAGACGAATAACTATATATTCGTGAAACAAGAGGAATAATAGAAATCCCTTGTTAGAGAAACCCTATATATAATCTCTTTGTGACCTAGGTACACGGAAATTCACGGATCGTTCTCAATGAGAGTTAATGGGTCAACAAAAACCCAGATAAAGGATACATGGTATCCACTTTCAGCCATCACATTGATCTTCATAGCTCGATATTTAGAAGTTTCAAGAGAAAGACTCCAAATTAGAACACTCGAAAAACCAACATTATACATCAATTACTTGGAATCAAGATTGTTAGAGCACTGCTCGGTCGAACTCGCAAGCGTTGCTATCTCAAGCTTGTTTGTCAAGTTTAGTTGCCAAAACTATAAGTCTTGATTTCTAGTCTACTTACAGCTAAGTCTCGGATTAGGATAGTTGTTGATGGTGGTTTTTAGTTCAGGGTCAAAATTGTAAAACCCTGTATTTAATGCGATGTCATCTTGCAAAGGAATAAAGGCCATTTAAAATTAATGAGTGTCTAGACCTCTTTACTTACATATGTATTGAGCAATTCAACATATTTATGAAGTTTATTCAGAATGGTGCATGATGCAACAACCCCTGATATTCTGTAAACTTTAACCTATTGCATTATTCACTAATGCATGACCTGCCTAGTGTTTTCCTATGCTATGTTCTCAATTGAACTCGCAATATTGGCATGACATGACGATTAATGTTCACTCGCAGCGGAGTAGCATTAATCTCCCGAAGTGTCAGTATTGAGACCTGCATGAAAACACTCATATAGGCTACACTAGGGGTGTACATCGGGCCGGGAAGGCCAACCCAAGCCCGATTATAACACAGGCCGGGCCAGACGGGCTTGTAGTCCTTACTACCCATTAAGTTTAACAGGCCAGGCCGGGCCGGGCAATATCAAAAATTTAATGCCCATGACCCGTCCATACCCATTAAACAATACAGGCCGGGTCGGGCAGGCCTCGGGCCCAAGAGATAATTCAAAAATTTAAAGTATATAGGTTTGTTTTTTTGGCTTGATGAATGCTGATATATCTGTAACTTGTTCAAGTAATAGTTCAAGCAATCTATATTCATTACCGTGAAATGTAATTCAAAATATTTTATAACCCTAATAAATTGTCCAAATATGAAATTTAAGTTCTTGAGAAATCCATCACACTAATAGAAAACTTTATTTCAGGTTATCGGCAGTCAGACAAACCGGGTAACTAAACAGGCTACCAGGCAGGCTAACAGGCCGGACTCCCATATTTGAACAAAAACCCGGGTCCGCCCATTTATAATTATCGGGCAGGCCGGGCTAGCCCATGACAGGCTGTCGGGCGCCCATGGGCTCCTCCGGATCCGGGCGGTACATGGCAAGCCGCAGGCTTCCGGGCATTTTGTACACCCCTAGTCTACACCACCCTCTGACAAAGAGATCAGCGTGTTCACACACTTTTTAATTAGAAGCTTGCGCGATCGAACGCGTTTTAATTCCTTAAGGAAAATCTAGACTGTCCATATCAGTCTTAAGAAACAATCACGGCCACACGATTTGGCCACGCAATTCAGTAGGCCTAGCCTACTCCTAGCGGAACTAGGCGATCATCATGATGACCACCGGCAGGCCCACTAATACCCCGACCGATCGGATTCCATCTAGCACACTCGCAATGCCATCAAACGCTAACCCTAACATGGGTGATCGCGCTGTTGAAAAAGAGAGCTCAAACGAGCTAAGACTGGCCAAAACGGTCTCAGAAACATCATGACCGTCCAACTTAGCTAGCCTGGTTGGACGACTTAGATCTTCCTTCGAATGATTAAAGAAGTGCTAACGTGTTCACCGTCGACCCAACTCCACCCTCGGTCGATCGACTTGCTCATAGAAAGACCAGAGCGCATCAAATCACTTGCATAAAGTAGGGTGAACGCGCTGTTTGAAAACCCTAAAATTGCTTTGCGGCAACACGCTACTGTCGCAAATTGATTACAACCATCCATCTTTGTCGTCCAGATCGAGTGGTTTAGATCCAATTTCAGACGGCCCCGAAGGCATCAGCATGATCACTGACAACCCACTTTTGCACATGATCGATCGACCTGTTCGAATTAATGTTCAGTGCCTTGAATGGCTCGCCCAAAAGAGGGTTGGCCGCACGGCCCTAAACCCTAAATTACATCAACGACAATGTGTAACTGCCGCAAATCATCTTGTCCATCCAACTTCGCTAGCCTAATTGGATGGTGTAGATTTATTTTTAGAAAACCAACAGGGTAGCACTGCGATCACCGGCCACCCCTCCTCCACAGGGAGCGATCGACCAAGTGATAGCTCGCCCATATGGTCCTCAAACGATCACCCAAAGGTGGCCGTTCGTGCTACTTTTTAAGACGCTCGATTCGTGACTGATTAAATCGAGCTCTAAAGCAACGATGCTTCCTGCACATCGATTATTTTTCAGTTGCTTGTTTGAAAGCGATGCTTTATTATAAGCGATGTTATACAAATATTGATTTCACAAATAACTTATTATTTAACCTAAAAGCACTATGTGCTGATTTTAGCGGCGAGTCTCATGACTTGACCCATTCATTCGAGACATCAAACATGTCACAAACTGGGGGATGCTCACTGGGGTATTGGTCTGGCGGCTTACAGCGTGCGGCGTGCAATGCTCCCATTACGAGAAAGTGTCAGGAAAGGACGGACGGTTAACAGTAATGAGAGTAGTGGGTGAAAGTGTGACCAGTCTTCCCTCATAACGGAAACACGATGATCACCACTTTCCGCACAACTCCACTTATCCACTACTTAACTTCCTCCACTTCCTATGATATCAGGGTGTGCTCAATGACTTGTATAAATAGGTTTTCAACCTATTTCAAAAAAGAGAACACAAGTGTTATCAACACAAGTAGACAGAAACCATTTTCTGATACAAGTCATAAAACAGCCACACCTTCATAATTCAACATTCTGATCTCAAACACCTTCTTCGCTTCCCTCCCTAAGATCAACCCTTCTCCTTCACCTTGTGACCGAATTGAATCTGGAACGACCATTTCTTGGTTTAGGCTAGAGTCTTACAGATTGATCTCTCGAATCTAAAAGTACTCCCGTGCAGTGCATTTGTTTAGGGTTTGAATTCGTTTCTCATCAACACACCCAAATTTACCAAAAACGGCAGAATCAGTTTTACCCCAAAACAATAGTAAGTGTAGTGTAGTTGCAGGAAATCCTACACTACACCCCTCACAAGAATCCACACAACTAAGACATTTGAAGATGAACAACTATGATTTTTATTGATTAATTCCTTGAATGTTTACAAGATAAAATGGAAAAGAGCTAAAGAAATTACAATCACTACAAACTTTCTCTCTCCTAATGACTTGCCTAACACTCAAAAAAAGATCTCTCTTCAACAGACTTGTTCAACTCTTTATATAGGGTAGTACATAGTGGATGACAGCTAGACTATCCTTTATTTTCGGGAATGACTTGCGAAATATCGCAAGTGTACAAATACATAATCTCGCAGTTCTCCTAGATCTCGCTAGATCTTCACACCTTTCTCGTGTTCTGTCTATCGTCGTCCATTGCGTCATTTATATTACTGCCCGCGACGCCTTCGCAACGCTGTCGTTTATTGATCTCGCGAGGTATTGATGTCGCGATATTCTGATCCTACATCTTGCCTCTTCTCATGTCTTCTCTGCGAAGAAGAGAATGTCATGAGAACCAGTATTTTGAAATGCCGCAATTGTTTGTTTTTCATCAATTTTTGCCGACAAGATTCCGTCGATTTAGGGATGACTGTTTACACGTATCTAAAATTTTCCCTTTTTACCGGCACATTTAATGTTATCCAGGTTACTCTTTTCTTGTCTATTTAAAGGGAATTCCTTATGAAAGTATTTCTTTTCTTTTACTTCGTCTTCTTCATAAATCCGCAACTTTTTCTTTGTTGTTTTTCTTCATCGTCTTCTTCATCATTTTTCTCGCTATTATTCTTCTCGCCATCGTTCTCATCTTTCTTTTTCTGCTACTGTTTCTATGGAGCCATCAAGGTTTGTTAGCTTTGCTGAATTTGATCACTTTGTGATTGATCTCTCTTATTGAAGTTGTTTTGTTTTGATATTGTTCTTTTTTTTAATGATTCCCCTGTTGTTTTTGTTTTAGCAAGAACAAATCTAACACCAAGTTCACCATTGTGAACCCTACTATCTCCATGGGCTCGCAACTGAAAACCACTGTCACTAAAAGAAAGTCTGCGAATAACAAGGTATTTAAGAAACATTTACTCTTTTAATAACAATATTGTTGCCTCTGTTTCTTATTTAACTTGTAATACGCAGGATGACAAAAATGTTGATAGGTCCCCCAAGAAACCTCGCCGTTCTAAACCTGTTGCACCTGATGTTTCCTTTCCTACATTCAAACTTACAACTCCTCCTGCGAAATCTTCGCAAGATAAACCTACTGTTTCTACTTGCGAAAATATTGTTGATGATCTTTCGCAAATGAAGAGACAATCCCTCCTAGTAAAGCTGTCAACAATGATCTGGGTGAAGGAGAATCTGGTGGAAATATAATAACTGGCGAAAATATGGATAAAGTTGCTGAAGAAAATCCAGTATCTCCTTATGGAGCAAAAACTGATATTTGAGAATTGTCTTTCTCTTGTAATTTTTCTTCTTGTACTGTTATTTCTTTACGTACTTCAAACATCTTTTAGATGTGTTCATCTGCTTATTATTACTCTTTCTTGCAACGAGTATAATTCTTGATATATTTAATAATTACTATTTTATTTTCCATTATCTTCATTTATGTCGAAATTCATCATTGCGACAAGATCGCATGACGTCTTTACATTTTCATGTAATGACCCATTGATCTTGCCTTATCATTGCTCTTGTGTGGTCTTATTTTGCCTTCCTAGTTAAAGGTCTTATTTTGCCACCCCTCATTGCGACAAAATCGCAGGACGTCTTTACACTTTCATGTAACGACCCATTGATCTTGTCTTATCATTTCTTTAGTATTTTTGCTTCTGCAGGATATTTTTATTGCGACAATATGAGAAGCCTAAATGTTCTTGCGAACGTAAAGCCCCATGACATTGCCGTCTTTGCGACGAAATCGCTAGACGTCTTTACATTTTCATGTAAAGACCCATTGATCTCGTCTTACCCTCGCGTTAGTATTATTTACTCTTCAAGATCATCGCACAAATATGACAAGCCTAAATTTTCTTGCGAAAATAGAGCCTCATGACATTTGCGTCTTAAGACACTTATCAGCTCCCTAATGGAGGGTGCCGCCCTTATCATCTCCTGGTTGCCCCTTCAAGGAGGCGTACATCGGCCATACAAGACTAGCTCCTCCCATCCGGTCTTAACAACAACCAGATTGTTTTCGCAGCCTCTTATCCCTTATACCTATAGGGCTTATGGTTACGAGACCGCACCTTAAGTGGAGTTTTCTTCGGGCCGAGTGCAGCATGTGCCAAGACTTGCCAAGAATGGCCGAGACACTTCAAATGCCCCAGGCACTCTTGGCTCAACCGTGTACCTCGGCGCCTTGGTCATACACTGACTCCTTGGAAGAGACCCTCGGGCGTCCAACCAGGGTATAACCTTATATATATAGTTGGAAATCCAAGGTATCTCTCCCGGATGGGCTTTATTGACCCCAAATTTTCATGACTCAGGTTCCAGGGGTGTAACCTTTTCCCTGAGCCATGTCAAGAGATACCCCCTTATATGACGCACTTTAGGTCTTACATTTGCCTCTTACGAAATATCATTCGCGAACTAGGGTGTACGCCATAAAGGTTCGTCCCATTCGTATAAATCATTCATTTTTGATTATCTCTTGTTATTTTACTTGCGAGATATTCGCACATTCTTTCTTTATTTTATGCAATTTCGCAATCACTCTGTCGCAAGAACTTTTCATATGAATTCATTTCATTTCATCCATTCAGTATTTCGCAACCTATTCTTTCCATTCCATCTTCTATGGGTAATATTTCTTGATATATAATCTATTCCACGGTCTATCCAATATTTGACCCACATCTTTGCCCTCAGGATCCATTAATCTATATGCCCCTGTTCCAACTATCTCTTTGATGATATAAGGTCCATCCCACTTTTTCGCCAACTTGCCACCACTTTTCGCCGATATATTGGTGTTTCTCTCAATACCATATCCTGGTTGAAATTCGCGTGTCTTGACACGTTTGTTATATTCTCTCGGCTAATCTTTGATAATTCTCCATATCTTTGTAGTGCTCTTTCTCTCTTTTCCTCTAATTCATCTAATTTAACCAAAATGTTACCCGCACTAAGATTTTTCTCCCAAGCTTCTCTCTTTGTTGTTGGAATAATAACTTCTGTCGGAAGTACAGCTTCAACTCCATATGTTAGACAAAACGGTGACATTCCCGTAGCTTCTCGCCTTGTTGTATTGTAATCCCATACTGCATTATGCACTTGTTCACACCATGCCTTATTATGTCCTTCTAACTTCTTCTTCAGTATATCTACGATTGTTTTATTTGTTGCTTCCGCCTGTCCATTGGCCTGCGAGTATAAAGGAGTTGATTTCCCACATTTTATTTGAAATGCATTAAGCAAAGCAATTCTATATTTTGTCCCTCAAATCTGTTTCCCATTGTCGGATACCAACTGTCTTTGGAATAACAAATCTGCATATTATGTTTTCGAATATGAAGGTAAAAATATCTTTATCGCGAATGTGTTTGTCCGCTTTTACTTACGCCCACTTTGTGAAATAATCAGTAGCGACAATCGGATATCTCCTCCGCCCTGCACTGTAAAAAGGTCCTACAATATCTAACCCCCACTTTCCAAAAGGCCATACACTTGTTGAAGAGGTTAATGGTGCTCCTGGTGCATGTATTTTCTTTCCGTGCCTCTGACAATCTTCGCAACGCCTTGATATTTGTTTCGCATCTTCATGCATATATGGCCAATAATAGCCTTGCATTTTCGCCTTATGTGCTAAATATCTTCCGCCACTGTGATTGCCAGCATCCCCACTGTGTAACATTTTTAACACCGCTTCTCCTTCCTTTCGTGTTAAACATCTAAGCGAGGGTCCATTAAAGGATCTTCGGTATAATACCCCGTCTCTTAATTCATAATTTGTTGCACGGCTTTTTAATTTGTGCATCTCTAATATATTTCTTGGCGTTTCTCCTTTCATTAGATAAGCATGAAGTTATGTTCTCCAATCTTCGCAATAGGGTCTTTGTGCTCCATCTTTTATGAGCATTACTTCTGCTTCTTCCTCTTCCTCTTTGTTGATTGACGGTGATAGAAGTGTCTGTATTTTTATGCATCTCGCAGTTGGATCTGTCATCATACTTGATATAAAAGCAAAAGCATCCGCGAGTCTATTGTCTCTTCTTGATATGTGTCTCCATTTTATTTTTGGTATCTTCGCTGACAATTCTTCAACAAGTTTTTTGTATTTTTTCAAGGATGGTTCATTTGTAGTATATTCTTCTTTTATCTGGCGAATAGCTAACTGGGAATCACTGGTGACCCTCACATTCTCCAACTTCATTTCTATTGCGAATCGCAAAGCATGTATTATAGCTTCATATTCAGTTTCATTGTTGGTAGATGCAAATTCCAATCTGAAAGAAAAAGCCATTTTATTGCCTTCTGGCGAAATTACAATGATCCCAATTCCGTTACCTTCTCCATTTGACGATCCATCTACCAATATTTCCCATCTGTGTGGCTCGATTAATAAATCCCTTGGATTTCCATGTTCTTCTTCTATATCCATCATTTCTTCCATCGCTTCATCCTCTTCCAATGGAAATTGCTGCTAAAAAAGTCTGCAACAACTTGTGATTTGGGTGAGGATAGTATTTCATATTTGAGTTTGCAATGACTTACTTGAGCATTCCATCTTTCAACCCTTCCTGACCTTTTTGAATTTTTCATTATTGACTCAATTGGTACTTTTGTCATTACCTTAACTGTGTGTGTTTCGAAGTAGATGCGAAGTTTAAATGTTGCGTAAACTAATGCCAAAATTAATTTTTCAATTTTTGAATAATTTTTCTCCGCGGCATTGAATGTTTTTCTGATGTAATAGATTGGCTTTTCCACTCCTGCGTCTATTCGCAGTAATACTGCGCTTAGTGCATGCGAGGTTGTCGCAAGGTAAATTAGTAATTCTTCCCCTGGTTCTGCTTTTTGTAAGATTGATATATCCATTAGATGTTCTTTTATCCCTTGTAACGCCTTTTCACATTCATTTGTCCATCTAAATTTCGCTCCCTTTTTTAAGTATGTTGAAAAAATGCTTGCACTTATCAGATGATCGCGAGATGGACCTTCCTAGCGAAGCTAATAGTCCGTTTAACTTTTGCACATCTTTCACTGTTGCTGGTGTCGGCATATCGCGAATTGCCTGTACTTTCTCTGGATCGACTTGTATTCCTTCTTTTGACACAATGTATCATTTTTCCAGATGCCACCCCTAAGGTACATTTTTCCGGATTTACTTTGATGTTGAAATGTCTCATTTGTTCAAAAATTTCCTTCAAATACCGTACATGATCTTTTGCTTCTTTACTTTTTATTAACATGTCATCCACGTATACCTCTAGTGTTTTATATATCCATTTTTCGAACACTTTTTCCACCATCCTTTGGTATGTTGCTCCAGCATTTCGCAGACCAAATGGCATTTTTGTGTAACAGTATAATCCTGTTGGAGCGAAAAAGGCAGTATGCTCTTGGTCTTCTTCAACGAGAGGAATTTGATTGTATCCCTTGTATCCATCAAGAGAGGACATCCTTTCATTTCCTGCTGCTGACTCAACCATTTGCGGAATATCTGGCAAAGGAAAACTATCTTTTGGACAAGTTTTGTTTAGATCGGTAAAATCTATGCAAATTCTTATCCCTTTTTTCTTCTTTGGGACTACGACCATATTCGCTATCCATTCGGGATATTTTGCTTGTCTAATAATTCCGGCGTCAAGCATCTTCTGTAACTCTTCTTCTATTTGAGGATGATATGCTGTTGCAATTTTTCTAATTCTCTGCTTGAATTGTCTTGCACTTTTATCAATCTCTAATTTATGGCACGCTACAGATGGATCTATTCCAGGCATCTCATCCATATCCCATGCGAAAATGTCTTGATAATCTAGCAACAAATCAATAGTCTTTCTTTCCTCATCTGCCTCCATTTTAGTCCCAATTTTTAACATCTTGGGTTCTTCTTCAGTTCCAATATTCACTTCCTTTGTTGGTTCTGCCGCAGTGTAGCTAGCCTTCGGTTCTCCCATGGGCGTTGGTCCTTTTATTTCCTTCGCAAGTTCATTCTCTTCACCATATATTCCTTTTCCTTCTTCTGCTCTTATCATGTAAGCTCTAAATTCTTCTTCCTTTTTCGCTGCTTTTGCCATCTTCTTGCGATTTTTCGCCTCTTCACCTGTTCTTCATAATGTTTTACTTCGATTTGATGATATATCCTTCCTTTATCGGTATCTCCTCTGATTTCGCCAATTCCACTCGGTATAGGAAATTTGACACATTGATGAAATGTTGATGCTACATCTTTTATTGCATGTATCCATGGTCTTCCCAACAACATGTTATATGGTGATTCCATATCCACTACACATAACGTCACATGTGTTTCAATTTCTCCCAACAAAATTCATATTTTTATTTCCCCTTTAGGTTTTGTTATGGATTTGCCGAAACCATAGATATGATATGTTGCGGAAGTCATTTCTTCAACTTTGTATCCTAATTTTTTATAAGCATGATAAAACATTATATTCACTGAACTCCCTGTGTCCACCAAAGTTCTATTTATTGCCCATTCTTCCACTGTTTTTGTTAATTTTCCTTCTTCTTTGCTTGCACTTATCGTAATCACTAGTGGAGATGTGTGATTTAAATTCTCTCCTGATATCTCCGTTGCTGTGAACATAATCTTCGGTTTTTCCCATTCATTCAAGGGTGACGCTTTCTCTGCTGTTATAATTTTCTTTCCTTCAAAATCTCTTTTGTGTATTCTCCCTCTGATACTTTCATGAAATTCATTAACCATTGTTTTTGTAATCATACTACATTCCAATTCTCCATTACTCTCTTTGATTCTGGTTTTCTCCAATTTATCCATCATACTCTTGATTTGAACAATTTTAGTGACAATATCCAATCTCTTATCTTCAATCTCCCTGTTTCTAGCGCCAATATGTAGTTGCAGGAAATCCTACACTACACCCCTCACAAGAATCCACACAACTAAGACATTTGAAGATGAACAACTATGATTTTTATTGATTAATTCCTTGAATGTTTACAAGATAAAATGGAAAAGAGCTAAAGAAATTACAATCACTACAAACTTTCTCTCTCCTAATGACTTGCCTAACACTCGGAAAAAGATCTCTCTTCAACAGACTTGTTCAACTCTTTATATAGGGTAGTACATAGTGGATGACAGCTAGACTATCCTTTATTTTCGGGAATGACTTGCGAAATATTGCAAGTGTACAAATACATAATCTCGCAGTTCTCCTAGATCTTCACACCTTTCTCGTGTTCTGGCTATCGTCGTCCATTGCGTCATTTATATTACTCGTCTGCGACGCCTTCGCAACGCTGTCGTTTATTGATCTCGCGAGGTATTGATGTCGCGATATTCTGATCCTACATGTAGTTGAGCTTTATACTTCATGGTTTTTATCGAATGAAGACGAAGAACTACTCAAGAGAACTTGTGGAACCTCATCAACAAAAGTTATGTGGAGACTTGAACTCATCTATCACTCAAAAGTCTATCTACTCTATCTCCTATTTGGTGACAAAAAGTCGTATTGCTATATAGACTTCAACTATACACATTTGGTATTTAGAGCCGAGTTTATCTCGCTTATCTATTTCTCAAAATATGTGTTAGTAATCTTTCGCTTTAACCAAGTTCATCTTTTATTCTTGACGAAAGTCAAAAGCTGATCATGTGAAAATCGCCTTGTAACATCTTACTGTTTATGGGTGAAAACTATTTCTGCCGGTTTTGGTAATTTGGGTATGTGGATGAGAAATGAATCTAAACCCTAAACAAATGCACTGCACGAGAGTTCTTGTGATTCGAGAAATCAATCTGTACAACTCTGGCCTAAACCAAGAAATGGTCGTTCCAGACTTGCTTCGGTCACAAAGTGAAGGAGATGGGGTTGATATTAGGGAGGGAAGCGAAGAAGGTGTTGAGATTGTGGAGGTGTTGGATGTGTACGACTTGTATCAGAAAGCTGAACAGGCTTGCAGGATGTAAGCTATCAGTTCTGGTATTTGAATACGATTGTATCAACACTTGGTTTTCTGTCTTGTCTTGTCTTGTGGAAATAAGGAGGAGAACCTATTTATACAAGTCATTAAGCCTAACCCACGTCTCTCATGGGAAGTGGAGGAAGTGGAGTGATGGAGTAGTGGAGTTGTATGTTAGTGTCACATGACCAGTCTTGCCCACTTCTCCCGTCATCACTAACCGTCCATGACTTCCTGACACGTTCTTGTGATGGCGCGTTGTGCGCTGCACGTTGTAAACCGCCATACCAATACCCCAGTAAGTATACCCCAGTTTATGACATGATTGATGTCTCGATCGTGTGGATTGTGGGACCCACAGGAAGTAGCATGTAATGCTAGGTTAAATAACTAAGTTATTTGGGAAGTCGATACTTATAAAATATCGTGTGTATTCTATGCATGTAATGCATCGAATATATTCAGCACGTATGAAGCATCGCTATTTTAAGACTTAATGGAGTAAATCACGATCAAGCGTCTTAAAATAGTATTACATCCAACCATCTTCGAGTGATCGTTTGGAGGATGCATGGGCGAGGCATGCTTTGACCGATCACTCTATGTGGAAGAGTGGTGGACGGTGATCATGGGAATGCTTCATTGGTCGCTTGACTCCTAGCCAGGGTTGTTCAACCAAGCTGGTGGAGTTGGACGGACGAGATAATTTTATGACACTCATCTGCGACCGTTGATAGAGTTTAGGGTTTTGAAGAGGTGCGCAAGCATCACACTTCAGCTTGGTCGAAACCAAGCATGGGAGGTGTATTAGGCAGGACCGACCGGGCATGCGTGTAGATGACTTCTTAGGTGTACACGTCCATACCTCATTACCCCATGAAAATATAATCTAGGACACTCAATTTGTCTGGCAAAGTTGAGTGGTTGAGATCGGTTTGCGACAGAAATCCGTTGCCGCAAAGGAATCAGGGACCACGCGACCATGCCTAGTTTGGGCGCACGAATCGAGGCGTCTAGCCATGGTCGGTCTTGGTCGATTGGTCAGGCGTGTAGACGGGCCCACGGTGATCGTGTTGACATGCTCAGGACCTGTTAAGTCCACATCTACACCTTCCATCCAAGACTGCGAAGATGGACGTTCGTGATCGATTAATGACACATGTAATGTGCCGCAAACCCTAATTAGGGTTTTTGGCCGGTCGTGTGCATGCATGTTCGGCCCGCCGAAACTATGAGCTACACTCCTCATCCGGGGAGGTCGACCGTGTGGGATCCTTGTTGGGCCGGCGGTGAGTGTGGTGGTATATATACGACCAACCCAGGCTTGATCTAAGCCATCCAACCATGCCGATGAAGTTGGATGGTCGTGATCAATTTAAGACACTTAGTGGAATTTCCTGCGACTCTTTAAACCTCACGCCGGCCCAACTTCGGGCAACCGTACGTGGTTTTGTGTCTAGGCCAGGGGAGGATCGATCATGCAGGCGTGAAGGGGGTCCGCCGGTGTGCAGGACAACGCTTGTCCAACTGGCCATTGGACGATCTATGCCGTCCAACTATGCCGGCGAAGTTGGACGGACGCGATCTGTTTGAGATCGTCATTGGCAGTCCTTTGCGTACATGTTTTCCAAGATGCTCCACACCAGCCCAACCATCCTACTCTAGGCTGGTGTTCGGTAGTCGTTTGGGAGGCGTGGTATGCATTCGACCGACCAGGGCATAAACGGGGTCATTAAAGTGGTAGCCTGCTCTTGCTGAGGATCGTCTAGGCTGGTTAAATCATGCGGCCAACTTGCGTGGTCGTGATTGTTTCTGAGACTGATATGGACAGTCCAGATTCAAATACGCTCAATCGGGCTAGTATAACACACCGAGAGATGTATGCTCAATCGGGCTAGTATAACACACCGAGAGATGTATGCTCAATCGGGCTAGTATAACACACCGAGAGATGTATGCTCAATCGGGCTAGTATAACACACCGAGAGATGTAGCCTGTACGGGTATTTTGTGCATGCCTCACTATTTACACTTGGAGATTCGTGTTACTCTGCTGAGAGCAACACTCAGTCGTCATGCCGCACTAATAATGAGAGTTCTGTGGGAACAACACAGGAAATACAAGGCTAATCATGCATTAATTAATAATGCTATAAATTCACAGGGTATATGGGATTGTTGCCACATGCTCCAACCTGGATGAATTTTGTGTATTTAATTCACAGAATATTGGGATTGTTGCCACATGCTCCATTCTAGGTGAATTAGTAAAGTGGAGAAGTATTCATCACTTATCAATGGCTTTATCCTTTGCAGGATGTCAGCGCATAAATTTGGTTTTACAATTTTATCCCTGAACTAAAATCCACCATCTACACTTACATGATTTATGTGAGACAGTCATTTGATGTAGACTCGGAATGTTTCGTATTGATCATTCGATCACTTGAAATTACTTTGAAGATAATAGTTTGTGTGAGACAGCTATTGTCGTCTTCCAAGAATGTTTCAATGATTGAAATGAGGGTTTAGAACATGTAACCATGATTGGATATAAACATATTGTGTATTCACATTTGTGTAAAGTCCAAAACCGGGAACCATGGCCTGCGTACCCGTACGCATACTGGTTGGTTGTTGGAAGTCCGGGAACTAAGTATGCGTACCCGTACGCGTACTGGCGGAAGTTCAAGTTCCGTGAATTTCTGCTGGAGTTTGGAAGTGTAAATGGTATGCGTACCCGTACGCGTGCTGGCGTAACCAAACTCAGTCCGGTTACTTAGGTATGCGTACCCGTTTGCATACTTAAGTAGGTTATGTTCTAAAATTGGTCTGTTCATGAACTAATATATTTATATAATAAGGAATGCAATCTTTTGCAAACCGTGGCTATAATGTTCATGAAATGATTCGAGTGAATCAAAATCGATTTTGCTTCAATTGTGTCTTGTATACTTTTATGAGAATATAAACAATTGAACAACTATCTAACTAGTTTCATTTGAGTCATTTGAACTAGTTATGATAAAGATGAATAAGGTTTATATAAATATGCTCATATGGCTAATCATTGGTTAACTATTGTTGAACCAACTAAGTGTACATGTTTAGGTATGGTTACCTTTATCTAAATGGTGGTACATTTCATTTGTGTATAACAAGCTAAGTTCGATCTAACGATTGA
This sequence comes from Papaver armeniacum, assembly GCA_023531295.1. NCBI lineage: Eukaryota > Viridiplantae > Streptophyta > Magnoliopsida > Ranunculales > Papaveraceae > Papaver > Papaver armeniacum. Next base: position 225,642 of record JAJJWW010005840.1, read on the forward strand.
AAGATATTAGCTTGAATCTAATCAGGTTTTCATCTAACGGTGAATATTGAATGCTTTGTTACCGAGGTAACATTGATTGCAAACCCTGATTTGAAGACTATATAAAGGAGAACTCTAGCAACTAGGAAACCTAATCACCACACCTCCTGTGTGATACTAGTTGCGACTAGAGTCGATTCTCCTTTAACCTTAGGTTTTTTCAAAACCCTATAGGTTAACGACTTGAAGACTTCATTGGGATTGTGAAGCCAGACCCAACTATTTTCTCTGTAGTTGCGTGTTCTGATCTTGCAGTTTTCTTTTGTGATTGAGTACTATCTTCTTTAAGATTTGCTCGAGATTTATTCTTAGATAGGCAAGATTGAAAAGTAGTCACAAACATCTTCGTCTCATCGTTTGTGATTCCACAATATCTTGTTTCATTAATCAATTATGATTATTGTGAGGTGATTGATAATACTAGGCTGTTCTTTGGGAATATAAGTCTGGTTTATTAATTGGTTCCTGTTCACCTTGATTTATCAAAAGATGGATCAAAACTCGTAGGTATATCTGTGAGAGACAAATTTATCTATTCAATAGACTTTTCTGTGTGAGACAAATTTGTTTATCAAGTCTTCGACTTTGGGTCGTAGCAACTCTTAGTTGTGGGTGAGATCAGCTAAGGGAATCAAGTGCGCAGAATCCGGCGTGGTTCAAGAGGCGTAAGGAACACAACTATACCTTGATCAGTGCGAGATTGGTTAGGGCTCAACTACATTCCAGTCCGAAGTTAACTGGTAGTAGGCTAGTGTCTGTAGCGGCTTAATACAGTATGGTGTTCAAATCTGGACTAGGTCATGGGGTTTTCCTGCATTTGCGGTTTCCTCGTTAACAAAATTTCTGGTGTCTGTGTTATTTCTTTTCTGCATTATATTTGTTTATATAATTGAAATATCACAGGTTGTGCGTAAGTTTAATCAATTGTGAATCCAACCTTTGGTTGTTGATTAAATTGATTGACACTTGGATATTGGTTTTTGATACCGTCCAAGTTGTTTCTTATATTAATCAGGCTCACGGATTTCTATCTTTTGATTTACTAATTACATTAAGAAACAAAGATATAACTCTTTGATATATTTCTTGATTGAGCTCGCTTTATTAGTTGGTGCTCTCAGAATTATATTGGAGTTAGTCCATACAGATTGCTAAGCGAAATATTGGGTGTGGTTGTTAGACCCCCGCTTTTTCAATTGGTATCAGAGCAGGCAAACACGTTTAAGACCTCATAAGTCTGTGTTTGTAGCGATCTGACTCTATGGACAGCAGTGCTATCTCGGATAAACGCATCATCAGAATTAAAAGTTCTGTTTCCATGAAATCTATTAAAGAGAAATATTTATCAATCTCAAAGATAGATGAACCTAGTGTTCCCACGAAACAGAATTGCACTGACAAGTGCTACCCCGATTACCTTTCAAACGAGTCTAACTCTGTTGAAGAAAAGGAAGCATCCAAAGTGAGTAAAATTATTCTAAACTTTATTAGATTCTAGGCTGATAGAATCAATCAGTTGAAACACAAAGTCAGTGATCTTTTTGGTATAGTAAATGATCATGACTCGCAACTAAATGTTCTGAAGAGTTCACTATACCAAGTGCTTCTGATTCAACCGGAAAAAATTCAGTCCCAGAAGCAAAATCAAAATCCTTTCCTATTGGAAAATATGTGCTTGTATCTTCCTCTAATCAAGGAATTTCCACATCACATGGAAGGAGGGAATCTCCTAACAACGATGTTAAGTCTGTTCACTCTAATCACTCCTGTGATCAGAAAGTGTGTCTCTTTTGTGATTCAAATGGACATGTTGAACGGAAAATCAAGTCTATGTTGAATAACAATACTCTTGTTCAACTTCAACACACCTTGGATTTAATACTCAAAGGTGTAACTGACATTCAAATGTCTAAATCTATTGGTTTTAGTACTCACCCTGTGAATTCCTCTGGGAAAGTCAGTTCTACTTGCTCATCGAATGTTCAGCCAAATTGTAACTTCATTTCAATTGATTCAAGGAGATTTCATAAAGGTTACCCTCAATCTAATGTGAAAAATAATGTTCGAAATGTGAAAAAGGTTGTTGTAGAGGGAAGCAACAATGAAGATATGAAGGACAACCTAAATCGTATAATTGAAGGATACAAGGATCTTATCAACAGGTGTCAAACTTCTTATGGTAAGAATTCGAACTCTGTCTCATATTTTGATGACAACAAGTTTTTTGATAATTTTTCACATCAAAAAGGATTCTTTCCTAGAATTTGAAGGAAAAAGAGACTCAACCATGAACACCGTTCATTTAATGAGCTTAGACCTCATACTTGTGATAATTAAATCACAAGGTTGAATTCTCACTCACAAAAATCCTGGTTGAGTGAGATATGGTCAGGTATACTTATTGGTATTTGCTTTCAAATTAGTCAAGCTATCTTCTTATCGTCCATATCTAAACTATTGTCTCTAGACAACACTGCCTAAGTATTGTTTGTGTCTCAAGAAGTTCTTCATTTTTTTTTTTGTTGTTTTTTTTGTTTTAATTTCGAAGAATTTTTCGTTGCAACTAAGTTGCCTGCTACTCTTGTGCTCTAAATTGCTTCTCTGTGGAGATATAAAATTTATTGAGCCAAAAATTTGTGAAAGAAAATCTTCACATAGCAAAATTATTTTGTTGAGTCTTAAAAGTACGATCCGTTTTAGTTTTGTTTTGGGTTCGGATTGTGTTCTTGCTGGTACCCATGATTTCTTATCACGAACCGTCTTTAGAAACCCTAAAAATTACTGTCCCTAAGAAACCATTTAAATACCAAACCTATTGAGTCACGTACGCATACTCTAGGTTATTTTGTGTTTTTTCAAGAATGTCTTCACCTTCTCGCACTGGTGATTTTGCAAGAGGCTTTCTTGATAAAGGCATTGGTTTCGAGTCCAAATGGAGGAAGAAAAGAACCCTAGTAGAAGATGATAATCCTAATGCCTCATGTTACTATGCCTATACACATCAGGATGTTGAGAATGAGGATATGGTTTCTGCTGAAGTGGTTCATGATTTTCTTAAATACTTTGAGGAAGCAAAACTGCAACTCGTTGATACTATGAAGAGTCTTGATGTGTTAAGAACCGAGTTGAAAAAGGTTAATTCGACCTTGTTCTCATGAAGACACATGTTAAAGATCTTCTCAATGAGGATATCTTCTCTCGAAGAAGCAGTGGATGCTGTCAATCACAAGCTCAAAGGTCTCAAGGCTCGTGAGGATTCCGGAAAAGCTAATTGATTTCAGTTCATGTTCGGATTTGATGTTTAGGAGTCTTTCTTTGTTTCTTAGCTTGTCGATTTCTTTAATGTCTAGGAAACTTCTTATGAGAATTTATTCTTGTGTTTTAAGAAGGATAATTAGGGTTTGGAATAGCCATTATTATGAGTACACATAGCTATTTCCAACGATTTCCATCTTGCAATGTTTTTAGATTTATTTATTTAAATTCTAAAGTTTATTTGGAAGATGATTTTGCAGTATTAATCTTTATGGTTTTATATATTACAACTTGTTATGGGATATGTGTGTTTGCGTCCGTGAACTATGATTGTCCCATACATGGTCAAAAGTTAAGTCTTTCATATGTCATTATGCCAATATTGATAAAAGATTGAATGAACTTTTGACAAACAAAAGTTAAGCCTATTATGTCATTATGAAAATATTGATGGAAGATAGGATGAACTTTTGTTTACAAAGATTAAGTCTATTATATGTCTCTATGCAAATATTGATGAAAAATAGATTGAATCTTTGAATATTCCGCAGTATTGTTTTCATGATCCACATCTTTACGTAAATATTGTGCGGCTCCGTAAGTTTTCTTATGTTGAGCATTTCTGATTGAATTAATCATGGGTTCTCTTGTGGTTAATTTAATTGAGTATATTGGATACAAATTCATGTTTCATGTGATTTGTTAATGTCCAAAGAAATCCTTCTTTTCTTGTGAAAGTAAGGTCGCTCTTGTTTTTCTTTCGGGAATGACATTTTATGGGGGAGAGTTCTTATTTGAACTTGTGCTTAATTGCCATATCTTTGTGGGGAGCACGGCTGTGGAATATTATAGGGGTTATCTTGTATCTTTATAAACTCCTTGATGAATGCATTTAGCTTCGGCTATATGATTGCATCTAAACAAAGTTGATATGTGGTTCTCTTTTGGTCATGAAGTATCTCTATGGAAATTTCATTAGGATCCCACTAGTTTTCGTACCTTTGCCAATTTATATTGACAAAAAGGGGGAGAATTAATGTGTAGTTCACACTAAAAGTACATATGGTTTACGGATCATTATGTAAGGGGGAGTGGTTTTCATGTGAGATGAAGTATTGACTAAGGGGGAGTGATACATATCACCATAGTATTTTTGTTAAAGTTGTGATACAATTGAACCTTGATGTTGTGTAATAATATTATGACACTGTATAACAATGATTGAGAGCTATTGTTTTCTCATTGTTATAGCTACGGATCTTCAACAAATATGATGTTGAATGGAACACATTTAGAATCATTGGAGTACTTGGAAGTGACGAAGATTTCGAGTAATGTTGAAGAACCAAGGGGGAGATTGTTAGTTTTGTCACTAAAATTAACAAAGGGGGAGATTGTTAGAGCACTTCTCGGTCGAACTCGCAAGCGTTGCTATCTCAAGATTGTTTGTCAAGTTTAGTTGCCAAAACTATAAGTCTTGATTTCTAGTCTACTTATAGCTAAGTCTCGGATTAGGATAGTAAGTGTAGTTGAGCTTTAGACTTCACGTTGTTCATCGAATGAAGATGAAGAACTACTCAAGGGAACTTCATCAACAAAAGGTATGTGGAGACTTGAACTCATCTATCACTCAAAAGTATATATACTCTATCTCCTATTTGAGACAAAAAGTCGTATTTTGAACGCTGTCGTATGCGTCAAAAATAATTCACTTTCTCACTCAACTAAATTTAAATGAAGTATGTGGTAAGAAAGTGTTCGTTCCCACAGAGAGGCTTTTATTGTTATAAAATTTTAGTGTCTTAGTAACCAAGGGGGGATTTTTGTTTTAGCAAAGCAATAACAATAATTGAAATCAATAAAATATAAAAGTAATCAATAAGAAGAAGATATTGGTCAAGGGATTGTATCATTCACAAACATGTATTTTTATCAACGATTAGAATTGGTATTTTAATCTCTCATTTACTAAAAGTCCTAGGATACCTTGATCGCAAGTATATCCCGCTAATTCCCTGATTTCATCACAAACACATTAAAAGATGCATATATGAATTCTACTTAGAAAGCAACCTAAAGTGCAAAAGCACAATTAGATTTAACTACCCAGGAGCACTAAGTTCTATGGAATAAGACTAATCAAGGCAATCAAACGTGTAAAAGCACTAATTCGATTTAACCAAGGTTATGATTCATATGTGATTATAAAAATGTATCACTACAAGTAATAACCACACTATGCTACTTATAATCAGGGATTGACAAATTTTTCGTATTGAAAATCCTAATCTAGCAATAGAGATGAATGCAAATACAATTGGTTCCGGACTCAACCAAACAAGCAATCAAATCATATGACAATATTAATAATGAATCAATAACAATAAAGTTGAGACAAAACTAATTCATTGAAGCAATATCATGTTGTGAAATCAACTTTATCCCATAACCAATATTAGTTGTTTAGCTACTCATAGCTTTTGAGTTCATCATAATTAATATAATGAAGAAGATGAAAAATAATGAAAGCAAACCCTAGTCGCCGCTATCTCCAAAAGCTCCAAGTAGTAGTACTTACGTGATATGTAAAAGACTCTCCTTTTGTATCTCTTCTTGTTTCCAAAACTAGGTCTTCAAAGCCCAAAGTCCAAGAGGTCCAACAAGCCCATAAGTGAGAAAAACCCATGTGAAAATATGTCCCAAAAGAAGTCGTCGGAAAACTGGTAAAGGTGTCGGAATTTGGCCTGAAAAGTCGCCAGCAAGTAGCTCAGGTGACCGGAAAAGTCCACCCGGTCACCGGTCAAATGGGTCAAAAGAGTCAACTCGAGTCAAGCAGACCGAGTCGGTGAACTCGGCTCAGTGTCAGATAAATCTACTCAAATCTGAATCAACAAAGTCAGCCAACTGACTTGGTTGAGTTGGTCAGGCCAAGGCCATTGCACTGGCATAAGCTCTGTTGCACAATCATTGTGCAAAGAAAGATTACATCTCCAGCCCTTAATGGATGCTTCCTGCACATCAATAGCTGTAATTTCCTGTCACAGACATACATAACACCATCACCAGTAGCTCATCCTCATTCAGCTTTATAACTTCAATAACCATAAGCTACACATTGACTGTCTCAGTTCATCTTAAACTGCACCTGCAACATCACCAGTTGCTCAAACATTCTGCAGCTTCAGTTCATGCTTGAATACCACCAACTAATATCAATACCACCTGCTCATTCTCATCTCAGTGCCACAATCACAACCATTCTCTGTAATATCATCAGCTGCAAAAGCCACATCTTCTCAACATCTTCTCCATTTGAAACTGCAACAACAACCCAATTGCAGCAACAACCAAACCACCTACATTTCATCTGTACTATCAATAATACAAGCAACAACATACACTCTTCTTACCTTCATTCATCCCCAAGAATCACTCAGACCATGGCTTATAATTGCATAAAGCTAGCAAAACTCTTTGGGGACTTTTCTCAAGCACTTAATATGTCTCTCGAATGGTCATCATGTTCTTTCTATCTGGTTCAATTACTTGCTCCCAAATTCGAGTTCCCTGCAAGTATTTGATCATTCAACACAAACTCACTTCAAAGCTCAATCTTAATTTCAACTCTAGACTCCTTCTCGATCCGTTCTCTGCCAACGATAACAATCTTTAATCTTCTCTGAACTCATACTCTTCACCTTATTATTTATCTCGGCTCAAAATTCATTCTAAACCCATACAAATCAGACCCACCAGAACTTCAATTCCATCTATCAAATCATCAAGACTTTGAATCTCTTCCTTTCTCTGCCGCCATGCCCTTTTCTCAATTTCACGCAGAGAAAAAATAAATGAGTCGAGAAACTCATCTCTGAGTTTTAGGTTTTGTATAAGAATGGAAAAGTACACAGGCACCCAAAAAATTACTACAGGCCATCCAGTTATCATTTTGGCTTGTCAGTTTCATAGAACCGACAACCTAACTCTCTTTTAGCTCAATTGTCAGTTATGGGAAACTGGCAATTTATTCTTCACCTCCTTCCTGCGCAACCTTAGTCGGCTCCAAATGAATGATTTCTCCTTCTTTTGCTCCAAATGACTCCAAAGTACCTAAACACTCAAAAGTAATCATAAGATACATAATTTACAAGAAAACTCGCAAATAAAGAATAAACAATAGATAAGTATCAAGGTATTTAAGACACCTATCAAATTCCCCCACACTTAGACTTTGCTAGTCCTCGAGCAAATCAAACTAAACTAATTCTAAAACATACAACAACTCCTTTTCGTCGAGATTACGGTCAAACTTAGCATGTGTGACAAGCCTTTAAACCCCTAGGTGTCCCTAGTGGACAAGTTATAGTCTCGTGAGGGTTTATTAGAGACGTACACACAAAAGCTACTTTTCCAACTTACAAGTTCTCCGAAATGATATCATCCAACGCGCTAAGAAGACATAGAGATTCTGCACACTAGTAATAAGAAGTTAAACATATATATGAACACAATCTCATCCTTAAAAGTTGAGAGAGAAATAACCATCCCTTATCGAAAGAACTTCAGGTTCGAGAGTGATCGAAAGTCTCAACTCTGCCTCACAAGAAAGGGTTTTATGAAGTTGCTCTCAATAATAAATAACTTTTTATGGGTCACACATGTGTCCAGGTAGGAATGAAGAGAGACTCATGCGACACGTTGAATGGTAGGAAGGCAAAAACCCTCCGAATCGTTTTAAAAACCCACATCTTTTATCATTTTGAAAACCCTTTTTTTTTCCTGACGATCTCTAAGAAAGGAAATCAACCACTTAACGAATGTGGGAATATGCTTACTTACCTCGTTATCCGTTCGACGTGCAGTTAGCACCACTCTCACATCATCCATAGAAACGTCTTCATAATGAGAAAACACATTAGTAAAAATAAAAGGTCCAATCCAACGTGACCTTAATTTACCCGGAAATAATTGCAAGCAAGAATTAAACAAAAGCACTTTCTGCCCAATGCAGAATTGTTTCCTAGAAATCATATTATCATGAAATGCTTTCGTCTTTTCCTTGTAAATGCGTGAGCTCGCAAATGCCTCATTGCGGATCTCCTCTAGCTCTTGAAGTTGTAACTTCCTTTGCTTTCCAGCACCATCCACGTCCATATTACATTGCTTAATAGCCCAAAACGCCTTATGCTCAATTTCAACAGGTAAGTGACAAGGTTTACCATACACAATCCTAAAGGGAGACATCCCGATAGGTGTCTTGTATGCGGTTGTATAAGCCCACAAAGCATCATTAAGTCGCATGCCCCAATCTTTCCTTGTTGGATTCACCGTCTTCTCTAGTATGGACTTCACCTCGCCGTTAGAAACCCCGGCTTGTCCATTTGTTTGGGGATGATAAGGTGTTGCAATCTTGTGCGACACATTGTACTTATTCAACAAGCTTTGTAAGATCCTATTTTTGAAGTGAGAACCCCCATCGCTAATTATGGCTCTTGAGATTCCAAACCTTGCAAAAATATTAGCTTGCACAAAATCTGAAACCATTTGAGACATAATCAAAAACAAGTAAGATTTAAAAATTTCCATGAGAGTTGACAAAAGGACCAATAAAATCAATACCCGATAAGTCAAAAACTCCAATAAATTGAATAAAAGTTTGTGGCATTTGATTTCAAGCACCTAGATTGCCTATTCTTTGGCACCTATCACAAGTTGTACAAAATATATACATCCTTGAACAAGGTTGTCCAATAGAAACCGCTTTCAAGTACCTTGTGAGCGGTTCTCTTACTCCCAAAATGTCCTCCGCAAGCATAAGAGTGACAAAACGACAAGATAAAATGAAATTCATATTCGGGAACGCAACTTCGTATTACTTGGTCACTGCAATGTTTCCATAAGTATGGATCATCCCATATGTATTGGTTTCCTAACTTCTTATGTTTGTCCCTCTCAGCACGAGACAAGTTCTTTGGGATTTGTTTAGATACCAAGTAATTGACAATATCGGCATACCATGGTTCTCCAAAGGCAATTGAGAATAGTTGCTCATCCGGGAAACTTTCACGCAATGGGATAGCTTCCTTGTCCACAGCGAGATGTCTCAAGTGATCCGCAACGGTGTTCTCAATTCCTTTCTTGTCCTTGATTTATCGAACTCTTACAAGAGTTCAATCCATCGTATGAGCCTTGGTTTCGCCTATTTCTTTGTAAGAGGAAAATTTTTGGACCAATTAGATAAGACAACAACTTTTGTACCAATTAGATAAGAGCGAAATTTTTCCAAAGCAAATATAATAGCTAACAACTCTTTTTCAGTGGTTGTGTAATTTTGTTGGGCCTCATTGAGTGTCCTAGAAGCATAATAAATAGCATGAGGTATTTTCCCCACACGCAACCCAAGCACCACACCAACTGCATAGTCAATTGCATCACACATAAGCTCAAAAGTCTTGCTCCAATCCGGTGGTTTAATGATAGGGGCTGAAATCAAAAGTTCTTTCAAACGATTGAATGCCTCCACACACTTTTCATCAAAGTTAAAAACCACATCTTTCTGCAATAAGTTGCAAAGTGGTGATGCTATCTTGGAAAAATCCTTGATGAATCTACGATAAAAACCTGCATGACCAAGAAAAGAACGTCTCTCCCTCACCGTAGTGGGAGGGGTTAAAGCACGAATAAGATCTATCTTAGATTTATCAACTTCCAAGCCTTTAGAAGATATTATATGGCCTAAAACTATGCCATGAGTTACCATAAAATGGCACTTCTCCCAATTCACCACAAGGTTTGTTTCAACACATCGTTCAAGGATTAATAACAATTTGTTCAAGCAAAGGTCAAATGAATCACCAAATACACTAAAATCGTCCATGAACACTTCGATTATGTTTTCAACATATTCTGAAAAGATACTTACCATACACCTTTGAAAGGTAGATGGAGCATTACACGAGACAAAAGGCATCCTTCTATAAGCAAAAATACCGAAAGGACAAGTGAAAGTGGTTTTCTCTTGATCCTCCGGTGCTATCACAATCTGATTGTAACCTGAATAGCCATCAAGGAAACAATAGTAAGAGCGTCCAGCTAAACGTTCAAGCATTTGATCAATAAAAGGCAATGGAAAATGATCCTTCCTAGTGGTGGCATTCAATTTCCTGTAATCAATACAAACCCTCCAACCGGTTTGCACACGAGTTGGGACAAGTTCATTCTTATCATTCTCCACCACCGTCACACCTGATTTCTTTGGTACTACTTGTACCGGGCTCACCCACTTGCTATCGGATATGGGCTAGATAACACCCACGTCCAAAAGCTTGAGTATCTCCTTTTTCACAACTTTCATCATGGGTGGGTGGGGGGTTCAAACGACGCTGCGCTTCCCTTGTAGGCTTTGCATCGTCCTCCAAACAAATTTTGTGCATACAATCGGCAGGGCTTATACCCTTGATATCAGCAATTGTCCATCATATGGCCATCTTGTACTTCCTTAACACCCTTAGAAGTTTTTGCTCCTGTAATTCACTAAGCTCGTTAGAAACAATCACATGTAAATCTTCCTTGTCACCCAAGTACAAGTACTTTAAGTGATCGGGAAGAGGTTCCAATTCCAATTTTAGAGATTTAACAATTGAAGGTACAAGCTTTTCATCACTGCATGGTAAAAAAATAAAAGAGATATTATGATTTTCCGGGCATCCTTGTAGTGAGTTAAGATCACCAAGGGCTTCCTTGACTTCTTACCACACTCTACACTATTATCCATGGATGTAGTTAAAACGGTTTCCAAAGCATCATCACAATTCAATTCAAATACTTGTTGTGCCAATGTGTCCATCACATCAATGGAGAAACAAGAGTGGACATCACTAGGATATATCATCGTCTTAAAAATGTTGAAACGTATTGTTTCTCCATCAAACTTCATAGTTAGCGTTCCCTTGTCCACATCAATAATGATTTTCGTTGTTTTCATGAAGGGACGTCCAAGTAGCAATGTAAGAGACGAGTCCGGTGAACCTTCATTCATCTCTAACACGCAAAAGTCAGCTGGAAATACTAGTTGATTAACATGCACAAGAACATCCTCAACAATACCCATTAGGTAGACATTAGAGCGATCGGCTAATTGCAACATAATTCCAAACTTTTTAAGAGGACCTAAATCAAGTGAATTATACATAGATGCAGGCATAACATTAACGGATGCACCTAAAATTAACATAGCTTTATCAAATGTACGTAGTGTTACCAATTTTGATGGGAATGTCAAAGCTACCGGGATCCTTGCATTTCAGTGGGAGTTTGTGTTGTAAGATTGCCGAATCATTCTCCCCCATACTTAGCACTTCATTAACTTTGAGATTTTTCTTATTGGTACACAAGTCCTTCAACACTTTTGCATATTTGTGAACTTTCTTGATCGCATCAATGAGTGGCATGTTCACATGAATCTTCTTAAGCATGTCTAAATCTCCTTTTCTAGTTCCGCCTTCTTGGAGTTTGCAAATCTGCGAGCAAAAGGTAGAGGAGGAACATAAGTAGAAACCAGAGTTTTAGAGTTAGGAATAGGTACCTCGGGTGTTTGGAGAATTTCATCCCTCTTTTCCTCCAAAACCGGCTTCATTGGAGCTTCTTCTTTACCCAAATCAGTAACTTCGGGTTGCACAAGTTGTGTACCGCTTCTCAACATAATAGCATTGACACCCTCTTTTGGGTTAATAGGTTGAGAAGGGAGTTTCCCACTATTTTGTGCTTTCAATTGGTTCAAGTCAGTAGCCATGGAGCCCATTTGTGTCTGCAACTCCTTGATAGCACTCTTGGTCTCTTTTGACTTTCTTGAAACATAGTACTAAATCCTTTCATCATTGCTTGAAGTTTTGCATCAATATCGGAACCTTGATTTTGAGCTGATTGTTGTGGTTGATGAAATTGTTGTTGTTGCGGTTGGAATTGTTGTTGTTGTGGTTGAAATCCACTCGAACAGTTGAAAGTAGGTTTTTGTGTTAGAGCACTGCTCGGTCGAACTCGCAAGCGTTGCTATCTCAAGTTTGTTTGTCAATGTTAGTGATCAAAACTATAAGTCTTGATTTTTAGTCTACTTATAGTGATGTCTCGGACTAGGATAGATTTTATAGTTGAGCATTAGACTTCACGGCATTCATCAATTGAAAACGAAGAACAACTAAGGAGAGCTTGTGGAACTTCATCAACAAAAGGTATGTCGAGACTAAAACTCATCTATCACTTGGAAAGTCTATTTCTACTGTATCTCCTATATTGAGACAAAAGTCATATTACTAGTTGTCGATTATACACATTTGAGATTTCGAGCTGAGATTAACTCGCTTACATATTTCTCGAAATATGTGTTAGTAAGCTTTCGCTTCAACCAATTTCATCTTATATTCTTGATGAAATTCAAAAGATGATCATGTGAAAATCGCCGAGTAACATCTTACATGGTTTGTGTGATACAATCATATGATGTAGACTTGGAATGTTTCGTTATGATTATTTCAATGACTTGAAAATTTCTTTGATGCTAATAGTGTGTGAAAGCGGCTATTGTCATCCTCTAAGAAAGTTTCAATAATTGAAATAGAGTTTATAACTATTGGATTATAAACATAGTGTGCATTCTTGCATGTATGTGATCCATGACCGGAACTAAAGTATGCATACCCGTATGCATACTTGAAGTTGTGAAATTCCGTGTACCAAGTACACATACCGGTACGCGTACTTGCGTGAGGTATAGGTCCGAGAATTTCTGCTGGGTTTTGGAAGTATACTTAAGTATGCGTACACGTACTGGCGAACCCATACTCAGACCACTTAAGTATGCGTACACGTTTGCATACTTGAGTGCTTAAAGTTCTAAAATCGGTTGGTACATGAACTAATATATTTATATATTAAGGAATGCATTCTTTGCAAACCATGGATATAATGTTCATGAATTGATTCGAGTGAATCAAACCGATTTTGTTTCGATTATGTTCTTGTATACTGTAGGGTCGTAATATCGCAACAAACAAGGCTCGCGAGATTAATAAACGACAGCATCGCGAAGGAGTCGCAGGAGCTAAAATAAACGACGCAATGAATAACGACAGGCAAAACATAAAGAAGACGTGAGACCTGGCGAGGGTTAAGAAGTGTCGCGAGAGTGAATGTTTGTGCATCTCGCGACACTTCGCGAGACATTCCGAAAATAAAGGGTAGCTTAGCTGTCATCCACTATGTATTACCCTATATAAAGGGCTAAATGAGTCTGTAAAAGGGAGAGATCTCTTTGGAATTGTTGGGCAAGTCATTAGGAGAGAGAAAGTTTAAGCATGCTTTAATTTCTAAGTGTAATTCTATTTTCCTATGTAAACATTTCATGAATTCAATCAATAAATATTCTTGATCTTACATCTTTCAATGGATTAATTAAGCAAAATCGAGTAAGGGGTGTAGTGTGGGAAATCCTGCTACTACATATGCGCTAGAAACAGGGACAGAGCAGTGATTGACGTAGAAATTGGAAGGAATTTGGATTGACAGAGAAAAGATTTGGAGAAGATACTCAAGAATTCATTGGAAAAGAAAAATGGCTAGAAGAAGAAATGTACAAGGGCAACTAACGACTGTAAGAAGAAGTGGGAGACTTGCTGGAGAAAGGAGGAATGAAACAGGAGAATCGTCAAGGATGAATATGAGAAACGATGGAGAAGATCAAAACCAACCACCGATCTCCCCAGTAGCAAACGCGGCTGTGGATTATGATAGAGTAAGTGTACATACTTGGAGGTCTGATTCTGAAGACGAGAGGGAAGAGGAGCAGCAGATGGTGAACAATGGACAAGGAGGAGGAGAGCAAGGAATGAATGGAGAAATGAATCCAGAAAACGAAGAAATCGCAGCGTTAGAAAGATTGAGACAAACAATACATGAGGAGAGACGACTAGAGGCAGAGGAACGAGCAAACTTTACAAGACAGAATCATGAATTGAGGATGGAAAATATGAGGTTGCAAAATAGGAGATCTAGAAGTAGCGTGAGATCAAGTTCAAGATCGAATAGGGAAGAAAGAAGGAGAGTTTTACCAACAGAAAGTACCGAGGAAGAAACACAAAATCCGAGTATAGAGCATGGCGAGAGAAGAGGGGAAATAGAAGATCGTTATATTCCTCAACCCGAAAATCTTCAAAATGAGCGGAATAGGGAAAATCAAGGAAACATGCAACTCCAAGAACCAAATGACCCAGTGTTTAAGGAGAATAATCTTGCGGGAGAGAAGAACTGAGAAGAAACCGAGAGATTGAGGATGACATTGAGAGACACTACATTGAACAAGCGCGGCTAGCTCGCGAGAGAGAAAGGATAAGAGAAGAAATGGAAAATCAAGAGATGGAAGAGGCAATCCGGCAGTAATAACCATGACAATCGCGAAAGAAGAAGGGAACAAAATCGTACCAATAGAAATATTAATGAAGAATATGAGAGGGTGCGGATGAGAGCCGAGAGACAGCCAAGAAGAGAGAACAACCGATATAACGGTGTGCGAATTGATGAAAGAAACGAAGAAGAGCGCGTCGCAGGGAAAGAAGAGGAGAAAATAACGAGCGGGAAGGTCAAAATAGGCACGAGCGAAGAAGGAGAGAAGCGAGTTAAAAAGACCAAGAGAATCAAACTCTGAGGCAAATGAACAAATCTTAAGAGAACGGGCTGAAATGAGAGGATTACTGAATAGTAGAAGGGAAGGAGGAAGGAGACAGTTAGACGAAGCCATCGCAGACGCCGCGAAGAATCCCTTCACGCTAGAAGTACAGATGGGAGGAATACCTCCTAAGTGCAATCTACTGCGTTAACCAACATCTTTGATGGAACAACCTCGTGCGGTACAACATATCAAGGCTTATATGAGATGTATGTTACAAATGGGAGAATCATGATGCTATACTATGCAAATATTTCGCATCAAGCCTAATAGGAGAAGCACTAAAATGGTTTGAAGGTCTCCAAGGAACACAATCACATCATTTAACCATTTACAAGCCACATTCCCGGGAGCATACATAAGTAAATGACTCTTGCGACAGTGTATTGAAGATGTATTCGGGTTGAAACAAAGGGTTGGCGAGAGCTTAAGGCGATTGACAATAAGATGGAGAACCATGTGTAGCGAAATGGCAGGACAGGTTGAGGAAAGATATCTCATCCTCTCATTTGTGAATGCTCTCTTTGCGACTAACTTGTTGTACATTCAAATTTTTAGAATCAAAAATACAATCACGATGGCAGAATCTGCGAGAGTTACGGGAAGAATATATTGCCTTAGAAGAAAGATTTAATGAAACGAATTCTTATCCAAATCGCGAACACAAGCTCGAATGCTGCGAACGCAAGTTTGTTGCCTCAATTCATAAATACAATGGCGAGTACTTCGCAAGGACAGCAAGCAAGGAAAGTCGATGAGGGACAAGCGAGAAGATGGTAGCCATGGGAAGCCACGATCAAGAGGAATTTGAACGAGAAAGGAACTATTACAACCGTAACGGCAATAATAAGATTCA
The DNA here is from genome assembly GCA_023531295.1 of Papaver armeniacum. Classification (NCBI taxonomy): domain Eukaryota; kingdom Viridiplantae; phylum Streptophyta; class Magnoliopsida; order Ranunculales; family Papaveraceae; genus Papaver; species Papaver armeniacum. The sequence goes on from JAJJWW010005840.1 coordinate 241,508, forward strand.
GAGGCTAGATCATGTGCAAGAAACATATGGTGGACGAAGGCAAAATAACCGTGGAGGACAGAGAAGTCGCAGAATAGTATGGGAAGAGATTAAGATGCCTCCACTGAATGCTAGTGTGGAAAAGATCCGGGAAGCTATACTTGTGATGGAAAATGTACTAGCACCTTGGAATGTGGGAATGGAACCACCGCCAAAGCGATAGAAGTCATGAGTTTTGTTCTTACCATCGCTTCCATGGGCATCAAACAAACGATTGTAGAAACATAAAGAGAATCATTCTCGGGATGATTGATCGGGGAAGCTAAATCACTTTCTAAAGGGAGAAGAAACAGCCGACTTTACCACCACCACCAGAGATGCATAGAACAAGTGTCAAAGAAAAGGAAAGGAAACATTTGTTATAGAAGTTGGAACAAAAGCTAAAAATTTGAATTGCAACTCTATCGTGCACTCCTATCGCACAATCGAAGATTTTCATGACAACGTGCTCGGAGAGAGTCTTTGCGAGAGATGCTAATGATAAAGAAATAATGAGCACGGCGAGAATGACACGATTAGAAAAGTGGCAGCCAAGACCATTTCTTTCTCTCGCAGATGAAGTGCCAAAAGGAAGAGAAACACATGATAGCCCGTTGGTTGTGAAACTAGAGATTAACCCGAAACCAATTGATGGAGAAGATGATGAGGCAGAAGCTTGCTGGGCGATCAACCGAATCTTAATCGACACCGGAAGTTCGGTGAATATTCTCTTCTACCATACTTACAAGACGATGGGAGGAAAAGATGAGGATTTGATCCCCTCTACATACAAGATATATGGCTTTAATGGCACTGCAAACAAACCAAAGGGAGAGGTTCGCATGAGAATACCTCTACAAGGATTATCAATCGATATTTTATTCTCGTGTGGTTGACGTGGAATCTCCATACAATGCGCCGATTGGGAGGCCATGGCTTCATGAAATCTTGGGAGTCGCATCAACATATCATCAATGTATAAAATTTCCACATCCAAATGGCATTGGTATTATACAGGAGACCGGAAGGAGTCGCAACAATGTCATGAAGTAGATGTAGAAAGTGCGAAGAAAGAAATGCCAAAAGAAAAGGTTGGAAACAACATGTGAGAGATGAGCAAAGAGAAAGGAAAAATTGATGGTGGATGCCATAGAAGTAAGGATCGAACATACTCGCGAGGTGAGTGCCTAGAGACAGGCGAATATTATGGTAATAATGAAGCAAAGGATATGAGGAACAAAAGGCATAAGAAGTGAAGAATCAACAAAAAGTAATGTCAGTGCGAGAATCTCGCAGCCAAGAGTATATGGGAATTCAAATCAAGAAAGAAAAATGAAAATACAACAAATGAAACAGAATTTTGCGAATACTTCGTAAACAAATGTCGCAAATAATGAAACATGAATGATTGAATGTATAACAAGTATGAATGAGTAAAAGAATGGGACGAACCTTTATGGTGTACACCCTAGTTCGCGAATAACATTTCGTAAGAGGCAAATGTAAGACCTAAAGTGCGTCATATAAGGGGGGTATCTCTCAACATGGCTCAGGGGGAAGGTTACACCGCTCCTGAAGCCTGAGTCATGAAAATTTGGGGCCCATGAAAGCCTATCCTAGGAGAGATACTTTGGATTCCCAACTATATAAGGTTATACCGGTTGGGCGACCGAGGGTCTCTTCCAAGGAGTCGAGTGTATGCTCAAGGCGCCGAGGTACACGGTTGAGCCGAGTGCCGGGATGGATGAACCTACCCCGGCCATTCTTGGCAAGTCTTGGCATATGTTGCACTCGCCCGAAGAAAACTCCACTTAGGGTGCAGTCTCGTAACCATAAACCATATAGGTATAAGGGATAAGAGGCTGCGAAAACAATCAAGTTGTTGTTAAGACCGGATGGGAGGAGCTAGTCTTGTATGGCCGATGTTTCGCCTCCTTGAAGGGGCAACGGGGAGATGATAAGGGCGACACTCTCCATTAGGGGGGGTGTCAAAACAGACACAAATGTCATAAGGCTATGTTTTCGCAAGAAAATTTAGGCTCGTCATATTTGTGCAATGATCCTGCAGAGGCAATAATACTAACGCGAGGGTAAGGCGAGATCAATGGGTCTTTTCACGAAAGTGTACGGACGTCCGCGATTTCGTCGCACGACGACTGCAATGTCATGGGGCTTTATGTTCGCAAGAATATATAGGCCTGTCATATTGTCGCGACTAAAACATCTGCGAGAGGCAAAAATACTTGGAAAATGATAAGGCAAGATCAATGGGTCTTTACATGCAAGTGTAAAGACGTCCTGCGATTTTGTCGCAATATAAGGTGGCGAGGAAGACCTCTAATTAGGGAGGTCTAACTCGGAAGACCACACAAAAATGATAAGGCAGGTCAATGGGCTCTTACTTGAAAATGTAAGGGCGGCTTGCGACCTTGTCGCAATGAGAAGAGATAAAATACATTTATGAAGATAAGGCAAGGCAAGTAGAATTCTTGATTTATGAAGATACTGCGACCTCGTCGCAACAATACATCTCAATAACAATAAAATTATTATTCAACCACATACATGATGACAACTAAAATCTTCCATCCGAAGATAAATAACGAGAGGCAAGTATGGGAATGGAAAAGATGGAATATTGTTATTCATCTTCTCGATGAAAGAGTTATACATCAATAATGTTAGCCAATTATATTACAAGGAAGAACTACCAAAAAAGGGGGAGTGAAGATTGAATTCAGGGGGGAAAAATCCAAGAAATACACTATAATAAGGATACAGAAATGTACAGATATTACAAGCAGAGAAAGAAAACAAAAAGAGTTATCTCTTTGGCGATTCTTCTTCTTCATCTGATTCTTCAGACCTATTATTCTCATCGCCAGAGTTTTCTTCTTCGCCAACCTCGCTATCAGAAACGTCTGAGACAGGCAGATTCTCAGGAACCTTTTCAAGGAGCCAGGGATATGAATGCAGAGGGATATTGTGGTCCTTACAAACATATTCCATGGCTCCATTACGAAAACGAACAACATCATTATTAAAGTTCTCCACTGTCGTTAGAAATTGTTTCTTCAACTTGGAATATTTATTCTCGCGAAGGAGAGATTCTTTGCGAAATGTTCTTTTCGGTTTCGAGTTCTTCAATTCTCATTTGGAAAATTCTGGCGAGTTGTTCTTTTCGATTCAAGCTCTCTAATTCTAACTCGAAGCCTCTTCTCGATTCTCGCAAATAAGAAACAACAAGTTAACAATTTACAAGCAATACTACGTAAGTAAGAAGCGATGAAGGTATAATAAGTAACCTTCTCTATCAGATATCATATCTTTAATCAAGGAAGTATGCTCGGCATGAAGACTAACATCAACACCTAGGTTATTCTGGCATTATCTAAAACCTTCGCAGCCCAGTGCGAATTCATCATCACTACTAATAACGAGAAGAGAACGAACTTGCTCTTCTCCGCTTAAGCATGGTATTCGATGAAGGAGTTCATCTCGTTCAACTTGCACACCAAGAAGAGATTTGTGGAATTTCGCTAATGCCTCGTGCACCTCTCGTTAGTAATGCGATCGTTCTCATCTATGAGATCACTAATTTTCTTCCTTAAAGTCTTGATTTTCTTCTCGGAATCAAGGTACATTCGTTTAAAGCGATTAGTTAAATTTAAACTAGATTCGTGTTCGATCTCCAAGAGATGATATTTGGATTGAAGATCCTTTAATGAAAGGAGGTTAGTTTTATTGGAGGAACTACTTAGAGATTGATTGAGGTGAGCGAGAAGAAGATCATTATCCATAGGTTCAGGAAATGTATGGAGAAGAATAGCCTCATCGGAGAGATTATATACATCTGCGAAGGTAATAAGTTAGGCAAAGCAATATGCAACCGATAAAATAGAAATGATAAAAGGAAGTAAAATCTTATACCATAAAGTTGTTGATTAGCGTTCTGAAGAGTGGACACCCTATCCCTTTGGGAGTCAAGTTCGGTATTTAACTTTTGAATTCTCTCGTCTTTATCGCGAGATGACGCAGCTTCAATTTCTAATTCTCGAATCTTCTTGTTCAATTGTGAATTCTTCTTTTCAAGATTGTTGCGTCTTCTCTCAAGATCTGAGGCAACTACAAAAGAAGTTCTTCCAACCTATAAAAGAAGATAGAAAAATCATTAATATATATATATATTTAAAAATTTAAAATTAACAGGGAAATATGACTGCATACGTACCAAAGATCCAAGTGCATTCAAGAAGTCAGGAGACACAATTCTAGAGGCTCCATTGAAAGAATTATTGCCCTCTAATAAAGTAGCATTACACACGTTTGCGAGAGCACCGCAAAGAGAAGCTAGGGGAGCATCTCCCATTCCTTGGAAACTTGATCGAGAAGACGCTAGATAACTGATCCATAGAAGAACTGGTCGACGGAATCTTCTTGGCGAGAGAAGGATTCGAGTCATGGTTATCCCCGTCAGAAGATTCAGAGCTTGAGCTAAGGCGAGAAGAAGATTGGACCTTTCGCTTCTTAGTTAATGGAGCAGAAGATTTACCCTTGCGAACGACAGTTTTACCCTTACTTTTAATCTTCGCTACAGCTTCTTCAGCCTCAACCTTCGCATACGGTTAAAAATAAGAAACAGAGGCAACAATATTGTTTCAAATGACAAAGGAAATGTTTCTTACTTCATCCGTAAGCGATCGAAGTATGGTCAGAGTACTTTCCAACGGATTATCCTTGTACTTTCTTCTCAATTTGGCGATCTGAGAAATTTTACAAACTCAACACATATAAAAAGAAAGTTGCAAAGGCAAGATTTAAAATGGGAAACATACCTCATTTGCCTTATCAGGCCATTTGAATTCCCAAGGATGATACCCTGTGAGATTCGCGGGGAAGAACGTGCGAGCCCGCGATATAAGGGCCATTTAAAATCAAGGGTACAACCCACCACTTCTCATCTTTGGAGTGGCGAGAGTAGTATTATTGCCGGTGCCAATCAATATCCCGCATGAGCAATTTATCCTCGGGGACATTATCCTTCTTTTTCGTGCGAATGCCCCAATGAGATTTCGCATTAATCATCTTTATCACTTGAATAGTTTTCAAAAAGCTCTCTACAGTGTACTTCTCGCCAGCTATTTCCAAGTCTGCGAAATCGGGGTGTCTAACAATAGTAGGGTATAAAGATCCTTTGCCAGCACCACGATTCGCGAACTCAAGCATTAGGCGAATGCAATCGCCACTCAATTGATAAACAGCCCGAGAGAATTTTTCATGGGCCAAGATTTCATAAAATAAAGGCATCTCGGGATTGTACAAGGGAATGGGAAGTCCCGCGAGAAGTCGACCTAGCGAGACTATAATCTTTTGATCATCACATTGATGATCGGAAAATAACTTTGCGTAAAAAGAATAGATGAAGATTCTTGATCGGGAATGGTTGATAGAGTGAAACCCTTCTCGAGCAACTTCGTTGAACTTCATCAAAAGAAGCTTTGTATGCACGACTAATGGAAGCCATTATCGGTATGGGAATGGATGGGAGGTTAAAGGTTAGGATCGGCGCTAGAAAGGACGAAGAAAAGATTTGCAGAGGGGAGCGCAAATTGCGGAAGGAGAGAGTCAAAGAAAAGTTGCAGAGAGAAACTAAAGGATGAAAAGGAGGGGAAAAGAAAACTATATATAGGGAAAAAGATCCTCGAGAAAAACGAGGTCATTTAATGCGAAGAGACATGAATGGTCAAGAATAAGCGGTTGAAAGAGACGTGTCAAGAAAAGACATTAATAATCAAAATCCGTGTAAAAGTACAAAATGAAACAGAGATAAAGATAAGCGATCGCGGAAACAATATTGTAAAAATCTCATGATACTCTTCCCCTCGCAGGAGAAATATGAGGAGAGATAGGAGACGATACTTCGTATATATCTCAAAGAAGCTTCGGAACTTTGCAAAAGAATAGAGGCAAGTACGTACTTTTCAAGGAAAGTATTCTTTTGCTCGTTCCTTCATCAACAAAAATCAAAGATCGCTACCACAATAGATTTTTCCTTAAAGATCGCTTGTCAAGCAATATTCCAGGAAAAAGAGGCAAGATGTAGGGTCGTAATATCGCAACAAACAAGGCTCGCGAGATTAATAAACGACAGCATCGCGAAGGAGTCGCAGGAGCTAAAATAAACGACGCAATGAATAACGACAGGCAAAACATAAAGAAGACGTGAGACCTGGCGAGGGTTAAGAAGTGTCGCGAGAGTGAATGTTTGTGCATCTGCGACACTTCGCGAGACATTCCCGAAAATAAAGGGTAGCTTAGCTGTCATCCACTATGTATTACCCTATATAAAGGGCTAAATGAGTCTGTAAAGAAGGAGAGATCTCTTTGGAATTGTTGGGCAAGTCATTAGGAGAGAGAAAGTTTAAGCATGCTTTAATTTCTAAGTGTAATTCTATTTTCCTATGTAAACATTTCATGAATTCAATCAATAAATATTCTTGATCTTACATCTTTCAATGGATTAATTAAGCAAAATCGAGTAAGGGGTGTAGTGTGGGAAATCCTGCTACTACATATACTTCTATGAGAATATAGCAATTGAACAACTCTTTAACTAGTTTCATTTGAGTCATTTGAATTAGTTATGGTTAAGATGAATAAGGTTTATATGAGAATATTCATATAGCTAACCTCGGTTAACTATTGTTGAACCAACATGGTGTACACGTTTAGGTACGGTTACATAAACCTAAATAAAGGTACATTTTTTTGTCTATAACAAGCTAAGTTCAATCTAACGGTTGAAAGATATTAGCTTGAATCTAATCAGGTTTTCATCTAACGGTGAATATTGAATGCTTTGTTACCAAGGTAACTTAGATTGCAAACCCTGATTTGAAAACTATATAAAGGAGAACTCTAGCAACTGGGAAACCTAATCCCCCACTACACCAAATTCCCGGATTCGTATCAGCAATTCGTAACGGCTTATGGGTCGTTACGAATTTCCCGTTACAAATGGTCGTTACAAAAAATTCATAACAGGCTGCAGCCGTTACGAATGTTTTTTTAGGCGTACTTGGTCACACCAGGGTGGTAACACTTGCAATTTTGCATGTTCCATTAACATGCGTGCCTCTCTTCATCTCATGCCTTAATGAGAATCGACAGATCGACTTTTTAGTTTTCCTCTCTTCCTGTTTCTACTCCTGCGGTCTTGCCTCTCTTCTTTGAAACCCTAATGAAACTTCATCTTCAATAATCGACAATAGAGAAACCCATCACAAAAACCTCTCAATAATCTTCAATCATCGACTTATCTTCTCATTTTTCATTTTCTTTTCTCTCTTTTTCTCCTCCCGCCTCTCCTTCTCTCCCTCTCAGATTTTAGGGTTTCGATTGGGTTATTTATCTGTTTCGATTGGGTTAAGAGATCTCCAATCAATCATCAGTTTCGATTGGGTAAGTGTTTTATCATGATCACTAGTTTCAATTGCGTTTTTTATCATCTGTTTTTTAGGGTTTCATTTGTGATTCCGTTTTTTCTAATAGGATTTCGATTCATCATCTACTAATCGAGTTTAGGGTTTTGATTTCATAATATGTAAGTATTTTATCATCTATTTTAGGGTTTGAGTTTTTCGATTTTAGGGTTTTTAATCAGATTTTATGGTTTGTTGTTCAGTTTGAGGGAGTTTCACATGTAATTATAGTTTTGATTAATTTGGTAAAACGAATACTTTATAAGAATCGGTTTGTTTCAACCATGAAGATAACAAATATGGTTGATTGTCTAGTTTGAATAGTTGGTTAGATAGAACTTTTTTCCTTCATAATATTTTAAGGAAGATATATTGAGAACAAAGTAAAAATAATACAACTTTACATGATATTACTTTCTATTTATTCTCAGGTCTGGCATAGCAATTTATTATGAATTCTGCAAATGTTAAAACCTTCGTCATCAACAGATGGGATGAGTGGGTAGACAGTGTTGATATTCACTGAAGAGAACAAGAGACTGTAGGAGGAGACTTAAACTAGAGCAGCAGCATATGGAGAAGAATCCCAATTCAGGGTGTTCTTCAAACATAAAGCCGGAAAATTCTGCTGGTGAGTTCTACTCCCTTGCGAAACTAATGACTGTCTATTAAAATTAGCTTATGATAAGTAAACACAACCTTCCACGGTTTCACCTTTTCGCTCTTAATTGAAATGTTCATACAATGAACTTTTCTTTGTTAGGACATGTATTCAAACATGTTAAATTTTTTATACCAAGCAGTTGTGCTAATATTAAGTTGTGTCCTGTAGTTTAATGTTTAGTATTTCATACTTGAAATTTTCTTAGAAAGGGATTAGTAAAATGTCGTGCTAATGAACTTCTGGCTTCTTGTATTGGAGTTGGCCTTGACTAGGTAACAAAATTCCGCAGATAAGATAAGTAGTGTTTTGTTATGAGGATGTGAAAATTGATATTATCTTGATCAGACGTCTTTTAACTTTCTTTGAAATGTTACTGCATCAAGTGGGAACAAGAGTTAATAGGGTAGACTAATGTGCCTATTACATGTCAAGAACCTATCTTCGAAGAATAGAATGGATATTTGGTTTAGAAACACCATTAGTTAACTGATCCCATGAATTAGAAATGGATATTGCTCTCAAATTTTTTCATTCTTTTTCTTATTGTTGATTGTCATAACTTATTCATACTTGATCTTGAATTCTTGATGACTCTTTATCATGTAATGTAGGAAAAATGCTTGTACCCCCTCCCTTCTCCTTCACCATTGGGCTTATTTATATGGGTGTTTGAGGGTGAAAATGGTTTCTGCTGATTTCGGTAATTTCGCGTGAGTGGGTAAGAAACTGAGTCTAAACCCTAAACAATGTACAGCAAGGGAGTACTTTAGATTCGAGAGATCAATCTGTACAAATCCGGCCTAAACCAAGAAATGGACGTTCCAGACTTGCTTCAGTCACAAAGTGAAGGAGAAGGGTTGGTTTTAGGGAGGGAAGCGAAGAAAGTGTTGAGACCAGAATAGTTGATTCTGGAAGAGTAGTTGTTTGACTTGTATAAGAAAGTGAAAGCTAACAGATGGGAAAGCTAGCAAGTGCTTTCTGAGTGTTGTATGCTCCTGACCAAAAACTTGTCGTTCGGTGGAAATAGGTAAGACCTATTTACACAAGTCAAAGTGAAACGTACTCTGGTCTTGTAAGAAATAGAAACAGGTGAGTAAATGGGTGGAGGTGGTAACCGGTAACGCCTGGAATTGATGTTCCATAATGAAAGAAAGCGTTCCACCATTACTCCCTGTATTTACTAACCTCCTTATTCTTATGACACTTTCATGTAACAGGCGTAGTGTACGCCGCACGCTGTAAACCGCCAAACCAATACCCTTTATGAGCATCCCCCAGTTTGTGACATGTGTTAGATCTCTCGAGTGTTTTCATGGGAAAACGTGTAGCAAATTGTTACGTGTGGCATGGTGGCATGCCAGTGGCCATGGTAGAGTCAACATGGCTTTGCCAAAGAATAGGCGCGGCCAAATTTAGGTTTTAGATGCAAACCGTGATGTTTTGGCTTTGGGCCGTAAGTTAGGTGGCGAACTTGAACGGTCGAGATCCGCATCTCAGAGGGAAGGATAGTCGTTGATTATTGCAACCCTCTATTTTAGCAGCCAGCGTTGAGCATGGCTTTGCCATAGATTAGGCGCGGCCAAATTAGGGTTTAGGTGCAAACCGTGTGTTTTGGCTTTGGGCCGCAAGTTGCCATGCGTTAGGTGGCGAACTTGTGTGGTCGAGATCTGCATCTCAAAGAGAAGGTTAGCCGTTGATTATTGCAACCCTTCGTTTTAGCAGCCAGTGTTGAGCATGGCTTTGTCATAGAGTAGGTGCGGCCAAATTAGGGTTTAGGTGCAAACCGTGTGTTTTGGCTTTGGGCCGCAAGTTTCCATGCATCAGGTGGCGAACTTGTGTGGTTGAGATCTACATCTCAAAGAAAAGGGTAGCCGTTGATTATTGAAACCCTTCGTTTTAGCAGCCAGCGTTGAGCATGGCTTTGTCATAGAGTAGGCGCAGCCAAATTAGGGTTTAGGTGCAAACCGTGTGTTTTGGCTTTGAGCCGCAAGTTGCCATGCATCAGGTGGCGAACTTATGTGTTCGAGATCTACATCTCAATGAGAAGGGTAGTCGTTGATTATTGCAACCCTTCGTTTTAGTAGCCAGCGTTGAGCATGGCTTTGTCATAGAGTAGGTGCGGCCAAATTAGGGTTTAGGTGCAAACCGTATGTTTTGGCTTTGGGCCGCAAGTTTCCATGCATCAGGTGGCGAACTTGTGTGGTTGAGATCTGCATCTCAAAGAAAAGGGTAGCCGTTGATTATTGCAACCCTTCGTTTTAGCAGCCAGCGTTGAGCATGGCTTTGTCATAGAGTAGGCGCGGCCAAATTAGGGTTTAGGTGCAAACCGTGTGTTTTGGCTTTGAGCCGCAAGTTGCCATGCATCAGGTGGCGAACTTATGTGTTCGAGATCTACATCTCAATGAGAAGGGTAGTCGTTGATTATTGCAACCCTTCGTTTTAGCAGCCAGCGTTGAGCATGGCTTTGTCATAGAGTAGGTGCGGCCAAATTAGGGTTTAGGTGCAAACCGTGTGTTTTGGCTTTGGGTCGCAATTTGCCATGCGTCAGGTGGGGAACTTGTGTGGTCGAGATCTACATCTCAAAGAGAAGGGTAGCCGTTGATTATTGCAACCCTTCGTTTTGGCGGGGAGAAGTAGCTGGCATGGTTTTCCATTGGCACGGTGGAGCGGCGGGCATGGCTGGCATGCCTTGGCGCAGAGACATGGATGGCATGGTTTTCCATTGGCACGGTGGTGCGGATGGCATGGTTGGCATGCCTTGGCGCAGAGACGTGGCTGGCATGGTTTGTCATTGGCACGGTGGTGCATGGTTGGCATGCCTTGGCGTAGAGACGTGGCTGGCATGGTTTACCATTGGCACGGTGGTGCGGCTGGCATGGTTGGCATGCCTTGGCGCAGAGACGTGGCTGGCATGGTTTGCCATTGGCACGGTGGTGCGGCTGACATGGTTGGGATGCCTTGGCGCAGAGACGTGGCTGGCATGGTTTGCCATTGGCACGGTGGTGCGGCTGGCATGGTTGGCATGCCTTGGCGCAGAGACGTGGCTGGCATGGTTCGACATTGGAACGGTGGTGCGGCTGGCATGGTTGGCATGCCTTGGCGCAGAGACGTGGCTGGCATGGTTTGCCATTGGCATGGTGGTGCGGCTGGCATGGTTGGCATGCCTTGGCGCAGAGACGTGGCTGGCATGGTTCGTCATTGGCACGGTGGTGCGGCTGGCATGGTTGGCATGCCTTGGCGCAGAGACGTGGCTGGCATGGTTTGCCATTGGCACGGTGGTGCGGCTGGCATGGTTGGCATTCCTTGGCGCAAAGACGTGGCTGGCATGGTTTTCCATTGGCACGGTGGTGCGGCTGGCATGGTTGGCATGCCTTGGCGCAGAGACGTGGCTGGCATGGTTTGCCATTGGCACGGTGGTGTGGGTGGCATGGTTGGCATACCTTGGCGCAGAGACGTGGCTGGCATGGTTTGCCATTGGTACGGTGGTGCGGCTGGCATGGTTGGCATGCCTTGGCGCAGAGACGTGGATGGCATGGTTTGCCATTGTCACGATGGGAGAATTAGGGTTAGGTGTATACAGAGGTGATGTCAGTTAATACTAAGGGTTCTGTCGTGGAACATGACACATGTATATAAAAAAAGAGGTACCCTGGTAATTCTTACGTAGGCATGCTGGTTGATTCAATAAATGCGCTAGTGGTCATAGTGACGTCATGTCAGATGCACGGTTTTAAGATTTTAACCCTAAGCTAAAAACCACCATCAACATTAAGTCACATGCTTAGCTTGGAACAGGAGCATTGTTGCGAGGTAAGCATAAGATGGTGACAGACAAGGACAAAATCGAAGCGGCGGGTCATAAAGATGGTCAGGAAAATTCGTCTAACCTTTTCTAGAGTGTTTTGAGAATCCGTGATCCTTGCGTTGGCGGCCTTGCATGAATTCTACTTGCGTCGTTACTGGATAAACCGTGAAATAGTAGAGGCGGTTGCTGGTTGAGATGCAGGATGTCAGCTTGGTTTGGTCACGCGTCATCTTGGCTAGGCTAGGGAACGTGGAGATGCTGGCTTAGCGAGTTGTTGGCGTGGCTAGGAATGGGAGCCGTAGGCAGTGCGCGGCTTGGAATGGAGTCGCTAACATCGATCGGCTTGGTGCAGCTCGGGAAACTTGGCTTGGTGCGGCTCGGGCGCGGCTTGGCTCGGTGCGGCTCAGACGTGGATTGGCTCATCTTAGCTTGGTGCGGCTCGGGCGCGGCTTGGAATGGAGCCGTCAGCATTGGTCGACTTGGAGTGGATCCGCCAGCATTGGTCGGCTTGGAATGGAGTCGCTTGCGTTGCGCGGCTTGGAGTAGAGCAGCAGGCATTGCGCGGCTTGGAGTGGAGTGGAGCTAGCTTGAGTTCCTTGGAAGGATGACGACCGGCTTTAGTTCCGTGGAATGATGGCAACTTTATCTAAATTAGGGTTTGGCATGCCGAAACCCTAATTAGCGCCCTTTACTAGAATCGTTGTAGAATTCTCGTACGAACTCGGATTTTGACGGTCCGTCCCTTCATTTCTATCGGAAAAGAATTTCCTATCTCTCCACGCGGGAATATTTAGGTTCTGAGCTCGTTTATGAGGTGAAAATAGCCCGACAGTAAAATTCAGGAAGAATTCAGGAGGGATGCTGCGGGCCCGAGGTGGCATAGTCGCGCCCAGTCATCTATTCATGGAGCAAGAAGGAATCTTCATTTTGTTCAAACTCTAGAAACTTTGTCCGCATGAAAAGAGGTATCGACCCTCTTATGTTGCTCGTCTGGATCTGTGCTTTCGTCTGCAGTGTCTCTCCAGTAGATTCCAAAATTTACCAAAACTCCACTGCATTCTTGGGATGGATGGATGAAATATATGCTCGGCAATGATCATGGCAGGGCTAATCTTGGAGATTTTGGTTGCGTTGTCGGTCCATCCTTGATTTTAGGTTGTTCAGTGTCTGGACCTTCTGATCGCGATGATGATATGCCGTGGATGATTGCATGGTAGAAATCTTCCGAAGCCACATGATGAAATAGATGAGTTGGGAGACATTCCGTTGCCGACGTACTGCTATCAAGTCTTCAAGGACTTTTCCCAAGGGGACACCCTTCGAACCAGCTTCTGAATCTTGGACTATCGTATGGAATGGGATGCGGTGAGCAGTCCCCAGTTATATTTCTGTTAGATTCTCTGGCATTGCCGAATATGTGAATGTATCTTTGTGGCGTGCTTTTGGAGTCTTCGATGCACATGTACGGCTTCATGTTGATAAATTCCCGCGGCTCGTAAAACTTCAACAGTGGTGATGTTGAAATCAGAAATAACTAGGTTGAGGGGAGTGAAAGCGTCCCGTGCTGGTCGTCTCCTTGTGTAGCCTACTTTCATTGCATCGCCTTGAATCCATGTCCACGGTGTTTGATACAAGCTTATTGTACTCTTCTGGATGTGTTACTGGGATGCACATGGACGAAATATTCTGGATAGCGAAGAGGTAGGAATGAGAGAGTTATGTTGTTTATCGTGGCTTCCTCTGTTTCTTCAAGAATATATTTCAGCCGCGTCTCTGGAGTATCTCATGAGTCTTTGATGGTCGTCGGGATGGACTGCGATGAGCAGTCCACGGTCGCATTTTTCTTTAGTTTCTGAAGTTGTTTTCCTATGAGAAGGCTTGGGATCCGCCGTGGCCTCGTAAAGCATTGAAGGCGTCTTCTAGACAGAGAGGTGATGATATTCTTACGCTACACCCTTGAAGAGTAGATGACCTTGTTGTGGCTATGACCTTTTGGTTGACTATGTCTTCTGAGCTTTGACATCGAAGGGATTCCGTGTAGATTTTTGTAGTGATTGCTGCTGCGGTGAAGCTCTGGCTGGTATCAACAAATGAGCGGCAACAGTTCTTGGTAGCAGATGTAATCAGAAGAGACTACATTGTTGTGGGAACAATGTAGGTTGGCTAGAATTGTATGTGCATCCATGGAAGTAAAGGATTGGTTGGATGCGTAAGCGAGCAAACTGTCCATGGTCACGAGTTTTGGCGGGATGGATCAAAAGGTGGCCATGACTACAAAAATTGGCTGGCTGGATTTTGACCCTTGACATGGGGAGTGTGGTGCCACGACCCTTTGCAGGAAGAAGTGGTGTTGAAGCGGCTTCGGCTCTTGGAGAGGACGTTGAAACTCAAGGAGCCAAGCGCTAAAGCTTTGACTTCGGATCTTGGAGCAGCTTATAGAGAGAACGCTGAAGCGGAGCGGCCGCTGGAGCGAACGTTGAAGCAGAGCGGCTGTTAAAGCGAACGTTGAAGTGGAGCCGCTGCTGGAGAACGTTGAAGCGGAGCCACTTCTGGAGAGAACGTTGAAACGGCGCCGTGCAACTCTCAGAGCCTTGACGGTTACCATATTGAAGTCGGAGACTGCGTCACTCAGCGTTCTGTCAAACTTGACATCCCTCAAAGGTTAGGAGTCCCCAGTTCCATCTATCGATCGTGCTTTCCAGGAGAGGTTGGGGTTTGAGAACGGCTTCCCTGGCTGGAAACACCTGCTTTCCTGATGCAGTGCGGTTGAGGGATGCAAATATGTCTTGACGTTACGCCTTGGAGAAATATAGAATCTCACATAACTGTTTCATCATAGACTGCACGACTTTGTGGGCGAAGTCCCCAGAAATCGTGCAGCTCCTGACGGGAAGAGGGTCTCTGTGAACTCAGGAGGGTTGCTGATTTCCTTTGCTTTCGATTTTGGAGAAGTCGTTCCTGATCTTTACGTGTGATGAAATTGGATTGTTGATTCCCTTCTACTGGGCGTTCAAAAGCAACGCGAGCCTTTTCATCTATAAACGCACGTCTGTTTGAAGTGCTGCGCGCCGGATGTTAAAAGTATTCTTTGTCATTTCCCTCTTGGGTTGACGTGACTCTTATGGTGGTCGCTCCGTTAGTGTCTTGAGGAAATAGGTATCTCTTCCTGAGTTATAAACACATCTGTCTGAGCCTTACGAGAACCTTTTGTCTTTTCATCAAATCAACAGTGGTAAAAGGAGGTCGGCTTCTTCCGGATCTTCCAGTATCTTGCCCTGATGGTGGAGTAGCAGCGTCTTCGGTGACGGTTGGAGCTGTCATACTTGAAGAAATGTTATGGTGGCGGAAGCGGCTCTGGTTTTGGTGATCGTAGGTGTATCGTGCAGAGATGGCACGGTTTTGATCACGGAGTGCTGGAGCCATGGCGCTATTTCGAAGGGTGAGGATGGCGCTGCTTTGGCTGGTTGTGGAGCGGAGAAGATGGCGCTGGAAGGGTGCAAGTCGTTATATTTGGAAGGATGCAAGCTGTTAGTATTTGGAAAGGATGCAAGCTGCTGGCACCGGAAAGATGCAAGTTGTTAGCGCTGGATCGGCTTGGAATGGGTGCTGGCTTGGCGTGTTCGCTGACTGTTGGCCTGGCACGGCGCTGGCTTGACGTGGCGCGGACCGTTGGGCACCGCGAGGCTTTGTTCTTGCGGGCCCAGTTATCTTTTTCCATACGTAGCTCAAATAGGAGATCCTTTCCTTGTTCAAATTCCAAAAGTGTTATGCCTATAAAAGGGGTTGGCTTTCCCTTTTTTTTTTTTGAAAGGCAAACAAAGCACCTAGTTTATGGTTTGATTTGAATTGATAGATAACTATTATCTATGAGGGTTTTGGATTATTCTTTTGGAATGAATTGTTTTAGAATAATATTGTTTTGGTTATGACTATAAGTAGCATAAGTACCCCAGGAAAGCCATGGAATTGTGAATGTTGTGCGACAGTAGAAAGCACGAAATGAAACATGGGAACAATATGGATATCGGTTTTTATCATCTCTATGAAGACTTGAAGTAGTAAATCATGTATTTTGTCAAGGAAAGGCTTACTCGGTTTTTTCGGATCTCCTGACGAAAAAAATGAATCTTCCGGGTGTAAATCTGAGTTTTGTGGGAAGCACCATCGTGATTGTGGAAAGTCCCCAGTCGTCCCGAGTCATCGATAACCGAGTCGTCGATCTCTCGGTTGGATCATTTTCTTCTAACCTCTCGGGAAGTCCCAGTCATCCCTTGTCGTGTCGTATTTCGGGTAGCCGGCCGCCTGGTAACTGAGTCGTTGATCCCTGGGCGGCTCGTTTGTCGCTATCGTCCCGAGACTTGAGTCGAAGGATGAGATCGAAAGTTTGAAAATTGGCAGTGTAACCGAAAGATCAATCTCTCACTGTGGTCGCCAATTGTTTGAGGGTGAAAACGGTTTCTGCTGATTTCGGTAATTTCGCGTGAGTGGGTGAGGCGAGTCTAAACCCTAAACAATGTACTGCAAGGGAGTACTTTAGATTCGAGAGATCAATCTGTACAAATCCGGCCTAAACCAAGAAATGGCCGTTCCGGACTTGCTTCGGTCACAAAGTGAAGGAGAAGGGTTGGTTTTAGGGAGGGAAGCAAAGAAAGTGTTGAGACCAGAATAGTTGATTCTGGAAGAGTAGTTGTTTGACTTGTATCAGAAAGTGAAAGCTAACAGATGGGAAAGCTAGCAAGTGATTTCTGAGTGTTATATGCTCCTGACCAAAAACTTGTCGTTCGGTGGAAATAGGTAAGACCTATTTATACAAGTCAAAGTGAAATGTACTCTGGTCTTGTAAGAAATAGAAACGGATGAGTAAATGGGAGGAGGTGGTAACCGGTAACGACTGGAATTGATACTTCATAATGAAGGAAAGTATTTCACCATTACACCCTGTATTTACTAACCTCCTTATTCTTATGACACTTTCATGTAACGGGCATAGTGTACGCCGCAGGCTGTAAACCGCCAAACCAATACCCTTTATGAGCATCCCCCAGTTTGTGACATGTGTTAGATGTCTCGAGTGTTTTCATGAGAAAACGTGTAGCAAGTTATTACGTGTGGCATGGTGGCATGCCAGTGGCCATGGTAGAGTCGACATGGCTTTGCCAAAGAATAGGCGCGTCCAAATTTGGGGTTTATACAAGTCAAAGTGACCAAAAACTTGTCGTTCGGTGGAAATAGGTAAGACCTATTTATACAAGTCAAAGTGAAATGTACTCTGGTCTTGTAAGAAATAGAAACGGATGAGTAAATGGGAGGATGTGGTAACCGGTAACGCCTGGAATTGATACTCCATAATGAAGGAAAGCGTTTCACCATTACTCCCTGTATTTACTAACCTCCTTATTCTTATGACACTTTCATGTAACGGGCGTAGTGTACGCCGCACTCTGTAAACCACCAAACCAATACCCTTTATGAGCATCCCCCAGCTTGTGACATGTGTTAGATGTCTCGAGTGTTTTCATGGGAAAACGTGTATCAAGTTGTTATGTGTGGCATGGTGGCATGCCAGTGGCCATGGTAGAGTCGACATGGCTTTGCCAAAGAATAGGCGCGGCCAAATTTGGGGTTAGATGCAAACCGTGATGTTTTGGCTTTGGGCCGTAAGTTAGGTGGCGAACTTGAACGGTCGAGATCCGCATCTCAGAGGGAAGGATAGTCGTTGATTATTGCAACCCTCCGTTTTAGTAGCCAGCGTTGAGCATGGCTTTGCCATAGAGTAGGCGCGGCCAAATTAGGGTTTAGGTGCAAACCGTGTGTTTTGGCTTTGGGCCGCAAGTTGCCATGCGTCAGGTGGCGAACTTGTGTGGTCGAGATCTGCATCTCAAAGAGAAGGGTATCCGTTGATTATTGCAACCCTTCGTTTTGGCGTGGAGAAGTAGCTAGCATGGTTTGCCATTGGCACGGTGGAGCGGCGGGCATGGTTGGCATGCCTTGGCGCAGAGACGTGGCTGGCATGGTTGGCATGCCTTGGGGCAGAGACGTGGCTGGCATGGTTTGCAAGGGGCACGGTGGTGCGGCTAGCATGGTTGGCATGCCTTGGCGCAGAGACGTGGCTGGCATGGTGGTGCGGCTGGCATGGTTGGCATGCCTTGGCGCAGATACGTGGGTGTCATGGTTTGCAATTAGCACGGTGGTACGGCTGGCATGGTTGGCATGCCTTGGCGCAGAGGCGTGGCTGGCATGGTTTGCCATTGTCACGGTGGTGCGGCTGGCATGGTTGGCATGCCTTGGCGCAGAGACGTTGCTGGCATGGTTTGCCATTGGCACGGTGGTGCGGCTGGCATGGTTGGCAGGCCTTGGCGCAGAGACGTGGCTGGCACGGTGGTGCGGCTGGCATGGTTGGCATGCCTTGGCGCAGAGACGTGGCTGGGATGGTTTGCCATTGGCACGGTGGTGCGGCTGGCATGGTTGGCATGCCTTGGCACAGAGACGTAGCTGGCATGGTTTTCCATTGGCACGGTGGGAGAATTAGTGTTAGGTGTATACAGAGGTGATGTCAGTTAATACTAAGGGTTCTGTCGTGGAACATGACACATGTACATAAAAAAAAGGTACCCTGGTAATTCTTACGTAGGCATGATGGTCGATTCAATAAATGTGCTAGTGGTCATAGTGACGTCATGTCAGATGCGCGGTTTTACGATTTTAACCCTAAGCTAAAAACCACCATCAACAATGGGAAAAATTTATCAAGTATTGACCTCATTCTTCTTTGTTTCTTGCTGGTGGGACTGTTGCATTGGCATTCATGGGGATGTCAATAGTGGTCCTTCCAATATCTAATGGTTCATATTCTCTTCCTTGCAGAAGTTTGTATTAGTTAATGTAATTTCTATCACGGATTCTCTGAGATTTAGACAATCTAATCTAATGCTTCTTTAGCACTACTATTTGGCTCACACCCTGAAACAGGTCTTGCTATTTTTGGAGCATCAATGGCTGGATCTTGTATTGGTTTCCTTGTGCACAACAGGTATAGGGCATCCATATTTATGGGTGATACAGGGTCCTTGGCCCTAGGTGGGGCATTAGTTGCAATGGCAGCTTGTACAAAAATGTTCTTTCCCTTGCTCATTTCACCTGAAGTCTTCGTCAATGAAGCTTCGTCAGTGATAATGAAAGTAAGTTGTTGCTTTTATCTCTCTTGATTTTTACATATAGATGATACTGACACTTCCTCTTCCACATTTATGCATCAAATATATCTCTAGGATTAGTTGCAGACTGGCAGTTGCTTTGTACATGATAGTTACATCATCCGCATCAAACTACACTAACTAGTCCACTGGAAATATTAAGTTGGATTTAGGAGCAACTATATCTCATACTTAATTTAATGTGTTGCTTTTGTTTTCCTTCCTTTCTTTCTTATGTTTATTACTTCCTACGTCCCTAAATTATTGATCTTTTTCCTTTCGTTTTTGTTCGGTCCCTTTATGTATGATATATTCCCAAAACAGTCCTCTTAATAATCATTTTTTATACGTGATTTTAAATATTATATGATATATTCCCATTAATTGAGCAGTGGAAGTGACACGTCGAATTTATGCTCCTCCATGAATCGGAAAACCGATGAGCTATTGGGTAGATTGAGGTATATATTTTATTTGTGAGCTTCTTTTACTTCTCTAAATTGCCAATTTCTCCATGATATATTCCCATTAATTTTGTTGTTTTAATTGCATATGCTGGCTTCTGGACTTGTGCAGAGGAGGCTTTGCTGATGTTAAAACATCCGACTTTCATGGTGGCACAGTCCTTCAAAGAAACAGGTAGCTTTATGTCCCTACTGCTTAAATATTGCTTTATTTAAGTGTTGTATCCATAGCTAAGAAACTATTCTTCCTAAATTGAGGATCAATCCGGTGGTATTGTTCAACAACATGCAGATCCAAAAGAGTAACCTGCTGCCGCTGAAAATGGAGGTTATGGAGCATATGGATATGTTTTAGCAGTGCCAGTGTGGTTGAGCCGAGAATAAGATGACCGGTATATGTGATTTGGATTTAGTGAATGGAAGAGTTCACAGTGGCGCAGTCTTCAGGTTGCCTTTCTAGTTTCTACATATACTATGAAGAAGACTTATATTCCATTACGGATCAAGGAACTCTGTTGGATACTTTTTTTCAAGCATTAAGTGTGTATTTTCATTTGAATAGGTTGAGTGGGATGAATTTGCTGATGGGGAGCGTCCAAGTCGAGTTTCCATTTGGGACATTGAATATGTTGCAACTCCTTTCTACATATGCCCACCCCCATTTTTCAGACCAAAATTTTCTAACCATCCTGGTAGCTTATTTATTTCCTTTGCCCGGTGATGCTCATTTTGAGCTTATGTTGCATCTTAGAAATTTTTAAAGTTCAATTTGTTAAGTACTTTGATATGCCCATCTTATGTTCCTCTGTCAGGGTTGCTGAGATAAGTAAGAAGTTAAAAGCTGATGGAGTCGGAGTTGAACCAGAAGAAGCATGTAAGTCCAGGTACTTTACTTTTTCCTTTGTTTTGTATAGAGACTTCAACTGCATTTTTTTTTTTAATTTCTACTTCTGATGGAGCGTCAGTTTTATCAAGTTATACTCTATGAGCTTGATGTTATTCGCAAGGTATGTGGTGTCAAGTTGTTACTTTTCTTAGGGACAAAAGGTTTGTAGCTAGTAACAACCTTTGTTAAGGTGGAGAATCGTATGTATTGTGTGAAAATAGATGAGCAGTTGTAGGCTTGAACAATAGACAATCCTTATGCTGATAGTAATTTTTGGATATTCTTTAACTTATACTCCTTGGGGTTGAACAAGTTATATGGCCTGTTGAAATTAAGCAGCTAACTGGTCACTCTTCGCTCACACAGGCTTGTCCAACTCCTGGTGACTTGATCTATATTTTGGTGCTCAATATTCCATTTAACTAACTATATTTTGGTTGCTTCATGTGTAGACATTCAACACTGAGCCAATTCTCCCTCCCTATACCGCTCATCCAGATCATATTGAATGAGTATTAAAGACTAGATACTCTGGGGCTATGACGAAAATCAAGGGTAAGGAACTTGAATTGTTCATTGTAATTTTTCGGACAACAATGGCTCACTCTATGATATAACAAAGCTCGTGTTTAATTCAAACGCCCTTTCTGATTGGTTGTACAAATATTTAATGGACCTTTTATACTTTACAGGGGACGTAAAACGTGTTTGTGAAGAGCACACAGTATCTGTCCAATTGCATTGATTGCCTGGATCACTCTAGCATTGCACAATATTCGTATGGTATGATGCTCTTGGACAACAACTTCTGCTGCTCATAGCAACTGGTGTCTGGGAGGTATCTGCAAGTTTTGAGTAAGTTTCTATGTAGTGTTTGAGAATGAACTGAACATGTGATCTTTCTATGTATCCCCTCAGAATTTGATACTTAACAAAAAAAATTGGAACTTAGAAGAATTTATGTTCTTTTTTTATATGAATAGATTGAATGTTGATGTGAATTGAATGAATGTTGATATGATTGAATGTGGATGATAGATGGAATGATAAGTGTATACAGGTAAGTTTGGAAATCCAGCATATTTATTGACCAATTTTGACCAGGTCAATGTTGACTGGCAATAATTTTTTTGCTGTTACAAAAAAATTCGTAACGGCCCTGAGCTGTTACCACGTGTCATTTTGTAACGTCTCACAGCTGTTACTAGGGCCGTTACAACCAGAATTCCCGTTACAAAAAAAATATAACACCCCTTTTTGCAACAGGCAAGAGCCGTTACAACCCATTTTAGTAACGGCTCAGTTCTGTTTCTAATCCCAGAATTTGGTGTAGTGCCCACACCTTCTGTGTGATACTAGTTGTATAAGCTAGAGTCGAATCACCTTTAACCTTAGGTTTTTCACGAGACCCTGTAGGTTAACGACTTAAAGACTTCATTGGGATTGTGAAGCCAGACCCAACTATTTTCTTTGTAGTTGCGTGTTCTGATCTTACTTCTACTATCGTGATTGAGTATTATCTTTGCTAAGATTTGCTTGAGATTTATCTCCGATAGGTAAGATAAAAAGTAGTCACAAACATCTTCATCTCATCGTTTGTGATTCCACAATATCTTGTTTCGCTACCATACGATTAAGATTATTGTGAGGTGATTGATAATACTAGGCTGTTCTTCGGGAATATAAGTACGGTTTATCAATTGGTTCCTGTGCACCTTGATTTATCAAAAGACGGAACAAAACACGTAGGTATTTCGTGGGAGACAGATTTATCTATTCCAATAGACTTTTACGTGTGAGACAGATTTGTTTATCAAGTCTTCGAATTTGGGTCGTAGCAACTCTTGGTTGTGGGTGAGATCGCCTAAGGGAATCAAGTGCGTAGTATCCTGTTTGGGATCGAGACGTAAGGAGCGCAAATTGTACCTTGAATCGGTGTGAGATTGATTAGGGTTCAACTACAGTCTAGTCCGAAGTTCATTGGTAGTAGGCTAGTGTCTGTAGCAGCTTAATATAGTGTGGTGTTCAAAGCTGGACTAGGTCCCGGGGTTTTTCTGCATTTGCGGTTTTCCTCGTTAACAAATTATGGTGTCTGTGTTATTTCTTTTTCGCATTATATTTTGTTATATAATTGAAATATCACAGGTTGTGCGTTGAATCGATCAATTGGTAAATCCAACCTTTGGTTGTTGATTGAAATTTATTGATCCTTGAACATTGGTCTTTGGTACCGTTCAAGTATTTCTCTTATATTCAATCGAGCTCGCAAATTCCTATTTGCTGATTGCTGATTGCAGATTGAATTGAGAGATAGATATATAAAACTCTTTGATATACTTTTCTCTAGATTGAGTCTGACTGTCTAGTTGATTCTCTTGAAAGTATATTGGAGTTTGTTTATTCAAATTGCAAAATAAAATATTGGGTGTGGTTGTTGTACCCCCGCTTATTCATGTTGGACTGTACCTTGCTTGTTGGCATAGCTAAAATTTAGGTGATCTCTCCATCCTGGATTGTAAGTGTTGGAGTAGGGATTATATCGTATTTGCTTATTTGGAAAGACCGCACTAGCTTGCTCCAACTCTTCATCATATGAAGGTAAAATAACCGCAGCCATCTTTTGCATCATTTGCTCCATTCTACCCATCCTTTGATCAAGGTGTGATGATAAATCACTAACTTCATGCACCCGCCTAACTATTGGTTCACTTCTTGTGTAAAATTATTGCGAGTTCGCAACCATGCTTTCAATCAACTCGGTAGCTTGGGCCACCGCCGTGTTCACTAATGCACCACCACCCGCGGCGTCAAGAAGATATCTATCACTTGATTGGAGACCTTTGTAGAAGTATTGAATTATCATTACGTCACTGAATTGGTGGTGTGTACAGCTTGCCACCAATCTCTTGTACCGCTCCCAACATTCATACAATGACTCTCACACACTTTGCTTTATCCCACAAATCTCTTTGCGAATTTGAGTAGCCTTTGACGTAAGAAAATGCCTCTCTAAGAAAAGTTTCTTCAACCCGTTCCATGTAGTGACACTTCCGAAAGGCAAGTAATACAACCATTCCTTAGCATTGTCCGCCAAAGAAAATGGAAAATCTTTCATCATCGCTCTATCCACATTAATATCCACTGGAAGCGTAGCCATGACAACGTTGTGGAAATCCATGAGATTCTTGTTTGGATCCTCATTCACCATGCCATGAAACTTCGGCAACTCTCTAATCAACCCCGGCTTGATCTCGAAGGTTGAGTTTGTTTGAATACACCATCGTTGTGTATCAAGCTTGTGAGAAGCCAAGTCCTTGAGTGTACGATTTGCATCACCCATTGCTTCTTCTTCTCCGACTAGTGGTTCTTCGAAAATTGGAACCTCTTGTCCTTCTTCTTGTTGTAGAGTATCGTCTTCTACTTCTAACTCTTCCTCTTCCGTATTGTCCAGGTTCTCTTGGAGTATCTTTCCTCTACGAGTAGCTATCCCGCACCTTGGATAATTCCAATTTTTGGGAGACAAAGATTAGTACCTGAAAAAACGATTCTCGCAAACAAGTCAGAAAAACGAAACAAGAAACAAAAAGCAAAGATATAAGCAAAAATAATAAAAAGAAACTAAAAACTTAATAACAAGCCGTATGCCTCCCCTGCAGCGGCGCCAAAATTTGATTCACTTTCTCACTCAACTAAATTTAAATGAAGTATGTGGTAAGAAAGAGTTCGTTCCCACATAGAGGCTTTTGTTGTTATAAAATTTCAGTTTCTTAGTAACCAATGGGGGTTTTTGTTTTGGAAAAGCAATAACAATAATTGAAAGCAATAAAATATGAAAGTAATCAATAAGAAGAAGATATTTGTCAAGGGATTGTATCATTCACAAACATGTATTTTTATCAACTATTAGAATTGGTATTTTAATCTCTCATTTACTAAAATTCCTAGGATACCTTGATCGCAAGTATATCCCGCTAATTCCCTGATTTCATCACAAACATATTAAAAGATACATATATGAATTCTACTTAGAAAGCAACCTAAAGTGTAAAAGCACAATTAGATTTAACTACCCAAGAGCACTAAGTTCTATGGAATAAGACTAATCAAGGCAATCAAACGTGTAAAAACACTAATTCGATTTAACCAGGGTTATGATTCATATGTGATTAAAAAGATGTATCACTACAAATAATAACCACACTATGCTACTTATAATCAGGGATTGACAACTTTTTCGTATTGAAAATCCTAATCTAGCAATAGAGATGAATGCAAATCCAATTGATTCCGGATTCAACCAAACAAGCAATCAAATCATATGACAATATTAATAATGAATTATAAACAATAAAGTTGAAACAAAACAAATTCATTAAAGCAACATCATGTTGTGAAATCAACTTTATCCCATAACCAATATTAGTTGTTTAGCTACTCATAGCTTTTGAGTTCATCATAATTAATAAAATGAAGAAGATAAAAAATAATGAAAGCAAACCCTAGTCGCCGCTATCTCCAAAAGCTCCAAGTAGTAGTACATACGTGATATGTAAAGGTCTCTCCTTTTGTATCTCTTATTGTTTCCAAAACTAGGTCTTCAAAGCCCAAAGTCCAAGTGGTCCAACAAGCCCATAAGTGAGAAAAACCCATGTGAAAATATGTCCCAAAAGTAGTCACCGGAAAACTGGTAAAGGTGCCGGAATTTGGCCTGAAAAGTCGCCAGCAAGTAGCTCAGGTGACCGGCAAAGTCCACCTGGTCACCGGTCAAATGGGTCAAACGAGTCAACTCGAGTCAAGCAGACTGAGTCAGTGAACTTCGCTCAGTGTCAGATAAGTTTACTCAGATCTGAATCAGCAGAGCCAGCCAACTGACTTGGTTGAGTTGGTCAGGCCAAGGCCATTGCACTGGCATAAGCTCTGTTGCACAATCATTGTGCAGCAGCATTACACCTCCAGCCAGAATGGCTGCTTCTTGCACATCAACAACTGTAATTTCCTGTCACAGCCATACATAACACCATCACCAGTAGCTCATCCTCATTTAGGTTCACAACTTCAATAACCATAAGCTACACCTTGACTGTCTCAGTTCATCTTAAACTGCACCTGCAATATCACCAGTTGCTCAAACATTCTGCAGCTTCAGTTTATGCTTGAATACCACCAACTAATATCAATACCACCTGCTCATTCTCATCTCAGTGCCACAATCACAACCATTCTCCGTAATAT
The DNA here is from genome assembly GCA_023531295.1 of Papaver armeniacum. Taxonomy (NCBI): domain Eukaryota; kingdom Viridiplantae; phylum Streptophyta; class Magnoliopsida; order Ranunculales; family Papaveraceae; genus Papaver; species Papaver armeniacum. The sequence goes on from JAJJWW010005840.1 coordinate 267,251, forward strand.
CATCAGCTGCAAAAGCCATATCTTCTCAACATCTTCTCCATTTGAAACTACAACAACAACCCAATTGCAGCAACAAGCAAAGCACCTACAGTTCATCTGCACTATCAATATTATATCAACGACATACACTCTTCTTCCCTTCATTCATCCCCAAGACTCACTCAGACCATGGATTATAATTGCATAAAGCTAGCAAAACTCTTTGGGGACTTTTCTCAAGCACTTAATATGTCTCTCGACTGGTCATCATATTCTTTCTATCTAGTTCAATTACTTGCTCCCAAATTCGAGTTCCCTGCAAGTATTTGATCATTTAACACAAACCCACTTCACAGCTCAATCTTAGTTTCAACCCTAGACTCCTTCTCGATCTGTTCTCAGCCAACGGCAACAATCTTTAATCTTCTCCAAACTCATACTCTTCACCTTGTTTTTCATCTTGGCTCAAAATTCAGTCTAAACCCATACAAATCAGACCCACCAAAACTTCAATTCCATCTATCAAATTATCAAGACTCTGAATCTCTTCATTTCTCTGTCGCCATGACCTTTTCTCAATTTCACGCAGATAAGAAATAAATGAATCGAGAAACTCAGCTCTGAGTTTTAGGTTTTGTGTAGGAATGGAAAAGTACACAGGCACCCAACAAATTACTACAGGCCATCCAGTTATCATTTTGGCTTGTCAGTTTCATAGAACCGACAACCTAACTCTCTTTCAGCTCAATTGTCAGTTATGGGAAACTGACAATTCATTCTTCATCTCCTTCCTGCGCAACCTTAGTCGTCTCTAAATGAATGATTTCTCCTTCTTTTCCTCCAAATGACTCCAAAGTACCTAAACACTCAAAAGTAATCATAAGATACATATAATTTACAAGAAAACTCGCAAAGAAAGCATAAACAATAGATAAATATCAAGGTGTTTAAGACACCTATCATATTGCTATATAGACTTCAATTATACACATTTGGTATTTCGAGCCGAGTTTATCTCGCTTATCTATTTCTCGAAATATATGTTGGTAAGCTTTTGCTTTAACCAAGCTCATCTTTATTCTTGACGAAAGTCAAAAGATGATCATGTGAAAATCGCCTTGTAACATCTTACATGATTTGTGTGAGACAGTCATTTGATGTAGACTCGGAATGTTTCGTATTGATCATTCGATCACTTGAAAATTGCTTTGAAGCTATTAGTTTGTGTGAGACAGCTATTGTCGTCTTCCATGAATGTTTCAATGATTGAAATGAGGGTTTAGAACATGTAACCATGATTGGATATAAACATAGTGTGTATTCACATTTGTGTAAAGTCCAAAACCGGGAACCATGGTATGCGTACATGTACGCATACTGGTTGGTTGTTGGAAGTCCGGGAACTAAGTATGCGTACCCGTACGCGTACTGACGGAAGTTCAAGTTCCGTGAATTTCTGCTGGAGTTTGGAAGTGTAAATGGTATGCGTACATATGCGTACTAGCGTAACCAAACGCAGTCCGGCTGCTTAGGTATGCATACCCATTTGCATACTTAAGTAGGTTATGTTCTAAAATCGGTTTGTTCATGAACTAATACATTTATTGTAAGATCAGAATATCGCGACATCAATACTTCGCGAGATTAATAAATGACGACATTGCGAGGGAGTCGCAGGGAAGTAAAATAAATGAAGCAATGAATGACGACAGCCAGAACACGAGGAAGATATGAAAATATGGCGAAGTTTAAGAGTGTCGCGAGATTGTATACTTGTACGCTTGCGATATTTCGCAAGCCATTCCCGAAAAATAAAGGACAGACTTAGTTGTCATCCATTGTGTACTACCCTATATAAAGGGTTGAGTAAGTCTGTTGAAAGGGGGTTTTCTCTTTGAATTGTTAAGCAAGTCATTAGGAGAGAGAAAGTTTTAGAGTGATTGTAATTCTATAACTCATTTCTATTTCATATGGTAAAGATTCAAGTATTCAATCAATAGGAATCATAATCATTCATCTTAAAATGACTTAATTGTGTATATTCTAGTGAGGGGTGTAGTGTAGGATTTCCTGCAACTACATAATGGCGCTAGAAATGTGGACTGAGTAGAGATCAACCTTGTGAATTGAAAGAATCAGGAGTAACAAGAAAGAAATTTCGTATAATTTTCAACAACTTATTGAAATTCAGAAATGGCTAGAAGAAGGAATGCACCAGAACAACCACAACTGTTAGAAGAAGCAGGAGATTAGCTGGAGAAAGGAGAAATGAAGTAGGTGAACCATCAAGAATAAACGCAAGAGATAGAGAAGAAGGCCAAATTCAACCACCAATTCAACCAAACACCGAATAGAGTAATAGATTATGATAGGGTGAGTGTGCATACATGGAGATCAGATTCTATGAAAGAAAGAGAAGAAGTGCAACAATTGATAAATAATGGACAAGAGGAGAGAAATCGAGAAGAGATGGGAGAAACAATTCATGGAAATGAAGAAATCGCAGCATTAGAAGCATTGAGGCAAACAATACATGAAGAAAGGCGATTAGAAGTGGAAGAACGTGCAAATTTAACAAGGCAAAACCATGAGTTAAGAATGGAAAATATGAGGTTGCGAGAATAGAAGGTCGAGAAGTAATACAGTCAAGATCGGGATTAGTTAGAGAAGATATGAGGAGAACATTACCTATGGAAAATATTAATGAAGACAATCTAGAAAGAGAGCCAAATCCGGTGAAGGATCTTTGAAAGAAGAGAAGTGGTGTGTATTCCACGTCCTGAAATTCTACAGAATGGCCAAAATGACGGAAATCAAGAAAATAGGCAGCATCAAGTGCAGAATAATCCAATTGGTGAAGAAAATCAGGAAGAAGGAAGAAGAATACTGCATGTGAGAGAAACACGGAGGAAATAAAAGGAGATTGAAGATGACATCGAAAAACATTATATTGAACAAGCGCGTCTAGCTTGCGAAAGGGAAAGATTAAGAGTAGAAATGGAAGAACGGAATTGGAGGAAGAAATTTAAGCGAGAACAATCATGACAATCGAGAAAGAAGGCGCGAGCAAAATCGCAACAATGGAAATATCAATGAAGAATATGAAAGATTACAAAGGAGAACTGATAGACAACCAAGAAGAGAAAATGATAGATATAATGGTGTGCGAATTCGTGAACGAGATGAAGGAGAAAGTCGCAGAGAAAGAAGAGAAGAAAATGATGAACAAGAAAATCAAAGTAGGCATGAACGCAGAAGGAGAGAGGAGAACTAAAAAGACCAATAAATCAATCCGATGTAAATGAACAAATCTTGAGAGAGTTGGCGAGAGATGAGAGGAATGTTGAACAATAGAAGGGGAGGAGGAAGAAGACAATTGGATGAGGCCATCGAAGAGGCTACGAAAACCCCTTTACACTAGAGGTGCGATTAGGAGGAATACCCCCAAAGTGCAATTTACCCGCATTAACCAAAGACATTTTGATGGAACAACTTGTGCAATACAACACATCAAAGCGTATGTGAGATGCATGCTACAATGGGAAAATCATGATGCCATATTGTGCAAATATTTTGCATCAAGTTTAACAGGAGAAGCACTTAAATGGTTTGAGGGTTTACCAAGAAACACAATCACGTCATTCAACCATTTACAAGCTATATTCTTAGGGGCATATATAAGTAACAACTCCTCGCGACCGGGAATTGAAGATGTATTTGGGTGAAACAAAGAGTTGGCGAAAGTTTGAGACACTTAATGTGAGATGGAAGACAATGTGTAGCGAAATGGCTGGACGAGTGGATGAAAGATATCTCATTCTATCATTCATAAACGCTATGTTCGCAACCAATTTGTTATATATTCAAATTTTTAGAGTCAAGAATACAATTACAATGACCGAGTTGCGAGAACTTGGGAGGAATATATTGCTCTAGAGGAAAGGCAAAATGAGATGGAATCATACCCGATTGCGAATACAAATTCAAATGTTTGCGAATGCAAGCTTATTACCCAAATTGATAAACACAAAGAGCGAGCACTTCGCAAGGGCAACAAGAAAGGATAATAGATGATGGACAGCCAAAGATAGTAGCTATGGGAAGCCGTGATCAGGAAGAATTTGAAAGGAACTACTACAACCGTGGCGGCAATAACAAAATTCAAAGACTTGATCATCCGCAAGAAACTTATGGAGGTCGAAGGCAGAATTATCATGGAGGGCAGCGAAGTCACAGAGTAGTATGGGAGGAAATCAAAATGCCACCACTAAATACTAGTGTGGAAAAAATATGGGAAGCTATACTCTTGATGGAAAACATACCTGCACCATGGAACATGGGGAATAAGCCGCCACCAGGTGATACAAGTCACGAGTTCTGTTCTTACCACCGCTTTCATGGACACCTAACAAATGACTGCAGAAATATAAAAAGAATCATCCTCAGAATGATTGACCAAGGAAAGCTGAATCATTTTCTAAAAAGTGAAGAGAAGGTTCAACCGTTACCACCACCTTGAGAAATGCATAGGACAAACTCGGCAAAGGGAAAGAAACATTCGTAATAGAAGTTGGAGCGAAAGCTAAAAATTTGTTTTGCAACTCCATTGTACATTCATACCGAACAATTGAAGATTTTCATGATAATGTTCTCGGTAGGGTTTTTGCGAGAGGGATGCGATAATATAGAAGTGATGAACATCGCGAAGACATCGTGATTAAAAGAATGGCAAATGCGATTATTTCGTTCATGCGCAGAAGAGATTCTGAAGGCGAGAGACGCATGATAGCCCATTGGTCGTAAAATTGGAAATTAATCCAAAACCTGTAGATGGCGAAGATGATGAAGCAGAAAATTCCTGGGCAATCAATAGAATCTTAATTGATACGGGGTTCTTAGTAAACATCCTTTTTTTACCATACTTACAAGACTATGGGTGGGAAGGATGAAGATTTGATACCTTCGACATATAAAATATATGGTTTCAATGGCACAGCGAATAAGCCTAAAGGAGAAGTTCATATGAGAATACCCTTGCAAGGATTATCAACTGAAGTTTTTGTTATGTGTAGTCGATGTGGAATCCCCTTATAATGCATTGATCGGACGGCCATGGTTGCATGAAATTCTGGGTGTAGCGTCGACTTATCATCAGTGTATAAAGTTTCCTCATCCTAGCGGTGTTGGAGTTATAAAGGGAGACTGGATGGAAGGACAAAAATGTTATGAGATTGATGTGGAGAGTTGTGAGGAAAGAGCTGCAAAAAGGAATGGCTGGAAGCAAAATATAAAAGATGAACAAAGAAGAGAAAGGTTGATGGTGGATACCATAGATACAAGAGGTGAAGATACATTGCGAAGCAAGTGCATGAAAGCTTGATTGAAAATTATGATGGAAAGGAACCATTAAGAGGTTTGAATGGTGCGAGGCGGAGAGCAGCAGAGAGCAAAAAGTGTAAGAAATGAATAATCATTATTATCAAAATTAATGACAAAGGCATATCAAGAGTAGGAGGAAGAAATAATAATTGAAGAAGAAATGCGCGAGAATCTCGCCATCAAGAATGTATGAAAATTTGATTGAAGAATTGAAATGAGATTACAATAAACAAAGCAAGATTGTGCGATAGCTTCGCAAACAAAATAACAAGAGAAAACCAAAAATGAATGATTGAATGAATTAACAAAAATGAAAGAGTGAGTGAATGGGACGAACCTTTATGGCGTACACCCTAGTTCGCGAATGATATTTCGCAAGAGGCAAATGTAAGACCTAAAGTGCGTCATATAAGGGGTATCTCTTGACATGGCTCGAGAAAAGGTTACACCGCCCCGGAACCTGAGTCATGAAAATTTGGGGCCCATGAAAGCCTATCCAGGAGAGATACCTTGGATTTCTAACTATATATATAAGGTTATACCCCGGTTGGACGCCCGAGGGTCTCTTCCAAGGAGTCGAGTGTATGCTCAAGGCGCCGAGGTACACGGTTGAGCCAAGAGTGCACGGGACATTTGAAGTGTCTCGGCCATTCTTGGCAAGTCTTGGCACATGCTGCACTCGGCCCGAAGAAGACTCCACTTAGGGTGCAGTCTCGTAACCATAAGCCATATAGGTATAAGGGATAAGAGGCTGCGAAAACAACTGGTTGTTGTTAAGACCGGATGGGAGGAGCTAGTCTTGTATGGCCGATGTACGCCTCCTTGAAGGGGCAACCAGGGAGATGATAAGGGCGGCACCCTCCATTAGGGAGCTGAAAAGTGTCAAAAGACGGCAATGTCATGGGGCTTTAAGTTCGCAAGAATTTTTAGGCCTGTCATATTGTCGCAACATAAACATCCTGCAGAGACAAAAATACTAAGAAATTGATAAGACAAGATCAATGGATCGTTACATGAAAGTGTAACGACGTCCTGCGATTTTGTCGCAAGACGTCAATGTCATGGGACTTTATGTTCGCAAGAATATTTAGACCTGTCATATTGATGCAAAATGAGGGGTGGCAAAATAAGACCTTTAACTAGGAAGGCAAAATAAGACCACACAAAAACAATGATAAGACAAGATCAATGGGTCGTTACATGAAAGTGTAACGACGTCCTGCGATTTTGTCGCAATGATGAATTTCAACATAAATGATGATAAGATAACACAAGAAATTGAGTAAGCAAACAAGCTTGCGAATACGACTATATTTCTTCATTTATTTGTGGAGAATCAGCAACAGCAGTTGCGAAATTAAGAAGTATCATTACTTAAAGATTATCGACTTAATTTCTCTCATGTGAAAATAAATAACAGAGGCAAGTATGGGAATAATTAGAATAAAAACTTGTTATTTATTTTCATATGATAGATTTCTGAGAAGAGATTACAAAATGGAAGGTTAGAAGGATAAATGTACAAGTATCACAAGAAGAGAAAGGAAAATGGAACAATCTAGCAACTTATTCTTCTTCATCGATTCGATTCTTTATCGATTCCTCTTCTTCGCTTACATCACTATCAGAGACATCTGAGCAAGGCATATTTTCAGGAATTTCATCGAGAAGACAAGGATATGAAGAAAGAGGAACGTTGTGGTCATTGCAAACTGTTTCAATAGTTTGATTGCGAAAACGAACAACATCATTATTGAAATTCGCCACAGTAGTTTGTAGTTGCTTCTTCAGCTTAGAATATTTGTCATTACGAAGAGAGAAGTCTTTTGCAAGTTGTGATTTCTCAGATTCAAGTTCCTTGATTCTAGTTTGAAATCTCTTCTCAGATTCTGCGAACAAATGACAATGAGTTAGCAAAACTTAATAACATGATTTCATAAAAAAGAGGCGGAAAAATAAGAAGAATTAAACAACCTTCTCGTCGAGAAATCATATCTTTAACCAAGGCAAGTATGCTCAAGATGAAGACCGACGCTAACACCTAAGTTATTTCGGCGTTATCTAGAACCTTCGCAGCCCAAGCGAATTCATCATCATTATTTATGACAAGAAGTGAACGAATTTGATTTTCTCGCTCATTAAGTATGGCATTTTGGCGAAGGGATTCATCTCGTTCAATTTGGACTTCAAGAAGAGTTTTTTAGAATTTCGCTAATGCTTGAGCCCCTTGATTAGCAATGCGATCCTTATCATCTATAAGGCTGCTAATTTTCTTCCTTAGAATATTATTATTCTCCTTAGAGCTAAGATAAAAATGTTTAAATCGGTTGGCTAAACCTAAACTAGATCTATGTTCAATTTCTAAAAGATAAAATTTAGTTCGAAGTTCATTTAATGAGAGAGAATTAATCTTGTTTGAAGAACTACTTAAAGATTCATTGAGATGAGCGAGAAGAGCATCATCATCCATAGGTTCAGGGAATGAATGGAGAAGGATGGCTTCGTCAGAAAGATTATAAATGTCTGCGAAAATGATAAGTCGGGCAAAGAAAAATAAATGGCAAAGTAGAAATGGAGAAAAGAGGAGGGTGTTATACCATAAAGTTGCTGATTAGCACTTTGAAGTGTAGATATTTTGTCCTTCTGGGAAGAAGACTCAACTTCCAACTGTTGAATTTTTTCATCCTATTTGCGAGATGTTGCAACTTCAATTTCTAGTTCTTTGATCTTCTCATTAAGTTGAAGATTTTTCTTTTCAAGATTGTTGCGTCTTTTCTCGAGGTCTGAGGCAACAACAAAGGAAGCTCTCCCAGACTATAAAGGAAAGTAAAGAAATTGTTAAGATAAGGTTTATAATCGAAATCACAGAGAAATAAAGAAATATGAACATACCAAAGCACTGAGTGCATTTAAGAAACTGGGAGTCATTGTTCGGGAAACTCCGCGAAAAGAATCATTATCCACTAGCAGGGGGCATCGCAAATATTAGCGAGAGCTTCGCAAGTAGCAGATAAATGATCATCTCCCAATCCTTGCATAGAATCAGAGAAGACACTAGACAATTGCGCCATAGCAGATTCGATCGAATGATTTTCCTTTGCAAAAGAAGTATCAACCTCATTTTCATCTTCGTCAGAATTCTCGCTGGTTTGGGAACTAGAATGAGAAGAGGGATGGATTTTCCGTTTTTTAGAAGATGGAGCAGAAGATTTATCCTGTGTGAAGAGTGATTTTTCTTGCCTTTAACCTTCGCAGCTTCGGGAATGTCAATTTCTTCAACGCCAACCTTCGCACACGAATGAAGATAAGAAACAGAGGCAACAATATTGTTAAAAATAACAAAAGAAAGTATTTCTTACTTCATCCGTGATTGATCGGAGTATCGCGCAGTACTCGCCTTTGGACGTCTTTTATAACTCTTTCTCAATTTGATAATCTGAAAATTTTGCAAGCCTAGTAAATATAAGAGGAAGGAAATATCGTAAAGCAAACTGAAATAGGAAATATACCTCTTTTGCCTTCTCGGGCCACTTAAATTCCCAAGGACGATAGTCTCGAGATTCGCAGGGAGTATATGAGAACCTGCAATATAAGGTCCGCTCAAAAATAGAGGAACAACACACCACTTCTCATCTTTGGAGTACCGAGGAACATTATTTTTGCCCGAGTGCCAGTCAATATCTTGCATAAGCGACTTATCACGGGAATATTATCTTTTCTCTTCAATCGAGCACCCAATGAGATTTATCATTTCTCATATTTATTACTTCATAATTTTCAAAAAAGTTTTCTACGGTATACTTCTCAGCGAGTATTTTTAAACTTACGAATCTAGGATCTTTGAGATCGTCAGGATATAAAGATCCCTTACCAGCGCCACGGTTGGCGAATTCAAGCATTAGACGGATGCAATCACCGCTTAATTGATAAATAGCTCGCGAGAATTTCTCATGAGCAAGAATTTCATAGAATAAAGGCATCTCGGGATTGTAGAGAGGAATGGGAAGGCCTGCGAGGATTCGACCTAGCGAGATTATGATTTTTCGATCATCACACCGATGATCGAGAAAACAACTTTGCGAAAGTATAAGTGAAGATTCTTGATCAGGAATGGTTGATAGGATGAAGCCCTTCTCTTGTAAATTCTTTTGAGATTCATTAAAAAGGGGTTTATATATACGACCAAGTGAAGCCATTTTTAGAGTATGGGAATGATTAGAGAATTGAAGATCAAGAGAAAGAAAGAAGGGAAGATTTACAAGATAGCGAGAGCGCAGTTGCGGAGGAAGCGAGTTGAAGAAAAGTTGCAGAGGGAAAATAAAAGAGAAGAAGAAAAGGGTGAGAAAACTATATATAGAGAGAAGAATCCTCAAGAAAACAAATGCATTTAATGCGAGATGGGACATGAATGGTCAAGAATAAACGGTTGAAAGAGACGTGTCAAGAAAAGAGTGGAAGAAGAAACATCTGTAATAAATTCCGTGTAAAAGTACGGGAGTGAAACAAATAAAGATGAGCAGTTGCGGCATTTCAAAATGTTGGTTCTCATGACATTCTCTCCTTCGCAGAGAAGACATGATAAGAGGCAAGATGTAAGATCAGAATATCGCGACATCAATACTTCGCGAGATTAATAAATGACGACATTGCGAGGGAGTCGCAGGGAAGTAAAATAAATGACGCAATGAATGACGACAGCCAGAACACGAGGAAGATATGAAAATATGGCGAAGTTTAAGAGTATCGCGAGATTGTATACTTGTACGCTTGCGATATTTTGCAAGCCATTCCCGAAAATAAAGGACAGCTTAGTTGTCATCCACTGTGTACTACCCTATATAAAGGGTTGAGTAAGTCTGTTGAAAGGGGGTTTTCTCTTTGAATTGTTAAGCAAGTCATTAGGAGAGAGAAAGTTTTAGAGTGATTGTAATTCTATAACTCATTTATATTTCATATGGTAAAGATTCAAGTATTCAATCAATATGAATCATAATCATTCATCTTAAAATGACTTAATTGTGTATATTCTAGTGAGGGGTGTAGTGTATGATTTCCTGCAACTACATTTATATATAATAAGGAATGCAATATTTTGCAAACCGTGGATATAATGTTCATGAAATTTTGCTTCAATTGTGTCTTGTATACTTCTATGAGAATATAAACAATTGAACAACTCTCTAACTAGTTTCATTTGAGTCATTTGAACTAGTTATGATAAAGATGAATAAGGTTGATATAAAAGTGCTCATATGGCTAACCATTGGTTAAGTATTGTTGAACCAACTAAGTGTACACGTTTAGGCACGGTTAAGTTCACCATTGGTTATCTATTGTTCAAAATAGTGTATAACAAGCTAAGTTCGATATAACGGTTGAAAGATATTAGCTTGAATCTAATCAGGTTTTCATCTAACGGTGAATATTGAATGATTTGTTACCAAGGTAACATTGATTGCAAACCCTGATTTGAAGACTATATAAAGAAGAACTCTAGCAACTGGGAAACCTAATCCCCACACCTCCTGTGTGATACTAGTTGCGACTAGAGTCGATTCTCCATTAACCTTAGGTTTTTCCAAAACCCTGTAGGTTAACGACTTGAAGACTTCATTGGGATTGTGAAGCTAGATCCAACTATTTTCTCTGTAGTTGCGTGTTCTGATCGTGTTGTTTTCTATTGTGATTGAGTACTATCTTCTTTAAGATTTGCTCGAGATTTATTCTCCGATAGGCAACATTTAAAACTAGTCACAAATATCTTCGTTTCATCATTTGTGATTCCACAATATCTTGTTTCGTTAATCGATTAAGATTATTGTGAGGTGATTAATAATACTAGGCTGTTCTTCGGGAATATAAGTCTGGTTTATCAATTGGTTCTTGTTCACCTTGATTTATCAAAAGACGGAACAAAACTCGTAGGTATATCTGTGGAGACAGATTTATCTATTCAATAGACTTTTCTGTGTGGTCAGATTTGTTTATCAAGTCTTCGACTTTGGGTCGTAACAACTCTGAGTTGTGGGTGAGATCAGCTAAGGGAATCAAGTGCGCAGAATCCGACGTGGTTCAAGAGGCGTAAGGAACGCAACTGTACCTAGATCAGTGTGAGATTTTTTAGGGCTCAACTACATTCCAGTCTGAAGTTAACTGGTCGGCTTAATACAATGTGGTGTTCAAATCTGGACTAGGTCCCGGGGTTTTTCTGCATTTGCAGTTTCCTCGTTAACAAAATTTCTGGTGTCTGTGTTATTTCTTGACTTAATATTTAGTTTCCAACAAATGAATTGTTTACAACTTAAGTTGTCAAGTAGATGATGAAGCATTTTAAGCTTTAAACTCATATTTCGAGAATATATTAACGAGATAAACTCTGTTAGAGCATAGCTCGGTTGAACTCACCAAAGCGTTGGTATGTCAAGATTGGTGACCGCTGTCGTAAGCGACACAAATATAATTACACTTTCTTACTACTCAAAATATAAATATAGCAAGGGCAAGAAAGGATCGATCCCACAGAGAGGTCTAGGTTGTCAAATCGTTATGGTTTCCTATATAAAGCACCCGTAGTTTTGTGATTTTTTATATAATAAACTAAATAAAACAAATAAAGAAAATAAGCAAACAAATAAGATAGAAGAGATATTGGTTAAGGATTTCGTTTTCATTCACTAACATGCTTTTCACAATAACTAGAATTGATATTTAATCTCAACTTTTATCAAAGACCCTAGAATACCTTGATCGCAAGAATATCCCGCAAATCTCCTCATGTCATCAACAAACACATTAAAAGATGCGAATATGAATTCTACCTAAAGGAACAACCTAACGTGTAAAAGCACTAATCAAGTTTAATTCCCTAGATGCGTTAAGTTCTATGAAATCAGGCCAATCAAAGCAATTGAACGTGGAAAGCGCACTAATTCAATTTAACAAAGGTTACGATTCACATATGATCATAAGAATATATCACTACAAACTATAATCATATTATGCTACTTGTATTCAAGGAATATCACTTTTGCGTATAATAAACCCTAAACTAGCAATAGATGTGATTCGAAGTTCTACCAATTTGCAACTTGACAAAACAATCAATCAATCATAAAACAATATTTTCAGAGAATTGCAAACGATAGATATGAGACAAAACTAATTTATTGAATCAAAGAGACATGCTTTGTGAAATCCAACTATTCCATAACCAATAATAAACTTAGGTACTCATATTCAAGGAGTTCATCACAAGAAGAAAAAGAAGTCTCATGTTTCAAAACCCTAGAATAAAGTAGAAGAGATAATAAAAACGTGTAGATCAAAGATATCCCATAGATAATAAAAGTCTTCTCTTTATATAGCTCCACTCCTTCCAAAACTAGGTTTTGTCTTCAAGTCCATTAGTTGGAAATTCACCCGGCCTACCATGGAGAGAAACCCGTGTAGAAATTGTCCCAAAAACGCTCGCCGGAAAACTGGGATTATGGCCGGAATCCCGCCGGAAAGTCGCCGCCGGCCACCTGAAAAGTTCACCGTCGTCGGGAGAATATTCGACGGAATATTCCGTCAGTCCTCCGTTAGGACTAACGGTCAAAAAGTCAGACCGTCAGTCAAACCGTTAGTCACAGGTCAAGGGTCAAGGGGAAGGAGGATCGAGTCGAACCGAGTCGGCCTAGCTAACTCTGACCGGTAACCGTTTTGTGCTACTTGCCCAAGGCTAAATTCTTGTGTTGCACCAGGATGGTGCGTCATCGCTTTGCTCCCGGCCATAATGGCTATCACTTCAACACAAAGATCCATTCTTTTACCTCATCTTCTCTCTCGCCAAAGATCGTGACACTACCACCCCTGGCTTCAAAATCCAACAGCAAACACTCTGTAGCTTCAGCATCTCACTCAGGCCACAGTTCTATCCAATCCATTGCTTCAATGCCACAAGTTTCTCCTGCCAGTTGCACATCTCAGCTTTATACTCTCTCTTGATTCCACCGCATCACTCATTGCATCACACTAAGCTGCAGCCTTCAATTGCAGCCACCGAGCTCCAACCGGTGCATCTTCCAGCCTCCCAATCAATCCTTAATCACTTGAGTTCATGCTCCATCTTCCTTGCACCGCCATCACCCCGCAACTTACACACTCCAATTTGCACATACCGCCTAGCCATTTCAACACAACAAATTTCGACCATTCTTCCATTGTCTCAAAGCAAAAACCATTTCCAAAATCAAACCCCATCTCTGCCCTGTACCATCGTCACCTTAATTCACCCGATTTACTTCCATGATTTCCTTGAGCACCCGGTACCAACTCACATTGAGCCTAACCGCCACCGCCATACACCAACAGAACCACTTCATATCTTCATGATCGCAATTCAAATCCCATCCGCTCCATCATTACATCACCTGCCATTGCATTCAGCTCAATACCCACTAGCCGCAACTCGAGATTAGCCAACAGCATTTAAGTACCACCATCCGAAGTGAGTGTAAATCTTCACCGAACCACCCGAGCATCACACCGCCATTCGCATCCTCTCCTTGCATTAGCTATCGCAGCCCCATCTCCCTTGCAAAACTCCAATTCCACCCGAGCCATTGCTAACCTCAACTCCGGCTATTTCTGTGACAATTCCTATTTGCGCTAACTCCAATCCAGTGCAACCCGCAATGCCTCAACTCATATTCTCGCAACTCGGCCAACACCGATTCGAGTCCATTGCGGGTGCCCTGTAGCTCCAAAGTGCCAACATCAAGCCTGCCATCTCCTTCCACAAATCCCATCCAATGCCACCACAACAGCAACATCTGCCAGCCAGTTCCTCCATTCCCTGACTTCCTTCTATGATTGCCACAGACAACACCATCTTCATCTGAATCCTCAAACCCACAGAATCAAACATAGTAATCCCTGCAAAACACATTTCATTTCCATGGCAGCAATAACACACATAAGCTCCCCCACAGTTCATCCTTTCCTTGACAAATTCTCAACGAAAATATGAACCCATCTCTAATTTCCTTTGAGTCGAGACTCTGAACTCATCACATCTCCCCCCATCTTACAGCCCATTGAACCTGCATCTCTATCAAATCACCACCAAGATAAATTTCATTCACTCAACTCCATGTATCAACACCAAGAGCAACACAGCTTCATCTACATTGTCTACATCTCAAGGCCAGTAATTCCAGCAGATTTGATTGAAACCCCCATCTAAATCTTCTCATTCTTCTCAGAATCAAGACCACTGAAACTTTCATGGCTTCATAGCAAAACCAATCTCTTCTCGATCTGAGTTCTATCAATTATCCTAGCGATTTCGTCACCAGAACCCATTATTAACAGCACCATTCTCTCAATCGAAGCCACTGAGTCAGATTCCTCACTCTTCTCTCGATCTGATTTTCCTCTTCTCGTTTAATCTCTCAAATTCTGTTTCAGGTGATAATGAATGAGAAGAAGAAAGTCAATCTTAGGGTTGTAAGAATTGTATTCCACCAACCCCTAGTCCCAGATAAGGGCCATCCCTAAATTAGCAACCCCTTAACCATAGTTGGTTGTCTTTAATATTCCTCCAAGAGAGAGTCGCCCCTTAACCGTAATGACTACCCCTTAACGCACAGCGGGGTGCCAATAATACTTCCCGATAAAATGACCATTTTGCCCTTTGCTTGTGAGTTCTTGTTTTGCTCATAACTTCTTCATACGAACTCCGAATGACTCCATTCTTTCGCCATTGTCTTCGTCTTTTCGTGCTCTTCGAGATGATGAGAAGAAATCTTGGATTTGAGTGAGTTCCAATTGGTCTTTTTGCTCCAAATGACTCCATTGCACCTAATAAACTCAAAAGCACACATAAGATACATAATTTACAAGAAAACTCGCAAAGAAAGCATAAATACTAGATATTAAATACGGTGTATTCTACACCTATCAATTGGTTGTCATATTTTAGTATCAAAACTCATCTAGAGTCGCTTGATTAAATACTAGAGTCAACTTAGTTTAGGTTAGACTAGAAAGTCTTGGAATTTTGAGACATGCAAGTATTACTCTGAAGACCCGAATAATGTGAAGAAGTAGCTAACTACAATGACGACATCATCCTTCCACTCGAGGTTAGTAATATTGACTTGAACTGTTTCATTCCTAACGTATCTTTCAAGTCGTGTTATATTGAAAACATAACTGCGAAGCTGTATATACTGTACATATTGTATAATACTCTAGTGATGTGACATGATCATAGTAGTATGATCATAGTATTTGGGAATGAGACTACGAAGTATAACGCTTATCTTTTGAACTTCGTAGATATGACATCGACATAATCTTATATATATTTTTATGATTATGTGAATGGGTTATGGTGAAGATTTCATCCTAGGAAACAATGTTTTACATTTGTTTAATGGGAAGTACATTCATGAACTTGTTTTATGAATCGAAGGGGAAATCATAAGGCTTATTGGTCCGGCAATTCATTGCAAATCTTTGGATGACCAATATGTGTGAGATGGTAAAACCGATCATAACTTATGTTATGTATCTTGGTATAACTAATCACAATGCCTGACTTATGATTTGGTATGACTAATTTTTATTAATTGGTGTAACCGATCCTAAGTAATCACCATGTGATGGTATGATCGATCCTTGTAATTGGTGTGACCGATCATGACTATGTGTAACCGATCCTTGTAATTGGTGTAACCAGTCCTGGTAACTGGTGTGACCGATCACAAGTAATACCAGGTGTAGATGGAACCGATCCTTATAACTGGTGTAACCGATCCTAGTGACTGGTGTGACCGATCACAAGGATTTCCATAATTAGGTATAACCGATCATATTGATTGGTAGAACCGATTGAACCCATGTATGTGATTTGGTATTTGATCAATCACATAGTAGTCTTGGAAAACCGGCGAACCAATTCCAAACTTATTTGGAAGTGTGGTATAACCGATTCCAAGAATGCAAACCCATGTAAATATGAACTAAGGATTTGCAGTGAAAAGATGTCAACATACTTTGAACACAAGCAGTAACTCTTATCATTTATTGTTCAAAGATATTCCTTAGTAGTCAAGGTGATCCTGTGACGACATAAATTAAGAATCTTTTAATTAAGGTTTTTGGTTTTATATGCTTTAATTACTAGCAATTAATGCATATCTCTAGAGAATAAAAATTAGTAATGTGCATTTACTAATTGGAGATTTTCTATTGAGAGATTTCGGAAATATTGGACAAGCATTTATTGAAATTATGAAAATTGAATTTTGTCATTCATTGCATATCCTGAGAATACTTTTGGTTTTGGAAATTCCTTGGTGTCCAAACATCCTTGGTCTATAAATACCTAAGTTTGCATTTCTAACAAACTATCCTAAGAGCCAGGCAAACTTCATTTCTTGTTGTTTCTGGTGGAGCCGTCTATTCGTAAAGGAAAGTATCCTATTAGGTGAAATCTCTTACGACCGCTCTTTTAAAGAATTTTGTGGGATGAAGAAGCTCTACGAGTACCGTTGGTGGGAAACTAGATAACTGTTATTAGTTTTCGATTGATTTGATTGACTAACGATTGTTGAAACTTTGATTGCACCTAATTTGTTTATTCTAGTGAATCTTCTCTTATGATATAAGATTCAGTCAAACTAGATCGAAGTATCGACGGGATCTTTAGAACTGTTGTTATATCTAAATACATCTTGTGATAATCATTGTTACCAGACTCCGTTCTGTTCATGATTGATCACAAGAGATTCAAGTGGTGTTGTGCAGGTTATTGAAGATTAAAGAAGATTTAAATACGAAGAAGATTTCTTATTGGTTTTCGTATCTTGTGAATTGTGTGCACAAACCTTGATCGGATGGGATCCAACTAGAATCATATTTATTCGATTGATTAGTTGTGTGCGATCGGCATTCTCAATATATCTCTTTGAGGTCTGTTTTGATTGAGTGCGAATCTAAACTTGACTACTTTGTTAGTTATTGGATAGATTGGTTTAACCAGACAAAGGAGTTTATTAGATTAAACATAAGAGCCTTTGTCAACGACTCATCTAAATCTTGTAGAAAGATTGATTAGAATGGAATTACCAAACAAATTATTCCTTTGTTGTTTGGAATACGATCCAGAGGACTTGCTATTCATGTGCGTGACTCTAAAATTTGAAGGCACAGGGATACCGAGGGAACTTAGTAGCTAGGGGTAGTTTGCTTGGTCTCAACTATACGAAGTTGGTTTAGATTTTGTATAGCGGCTTAATTCTGAGAGTATTCAAAACTGGACTAGGTCCAGGGGTTTTTCTGCATTTGTGGTTTCCTCGTTAACAAAATCTTGTTGTGTATTTTACTTTGATTTTCACATTATAATTGTTTCTAGAATACATGACACAGTTTGGATAACTTTGCCTATGTAAAGAGTGGTCAGGATCTGTCCTTGACAAAGATAAATCCATGGCCGTGGTTATCCAGACCGCACCCTTTCTCCGCACGTGTGTCTTAGATTCTGGGTAGATGAATGAGCGAGCGTGGTAGCTGATTCGTTTTCTATAGCTACCCAAAATACTCTAACCTCCACTTCTTCGTCTTCATGCCTTAAAAAAAAGAACTTCCTCGTCTTCATGAAATCTGCCTTTTCAGTTTGCATATGGAAAGAAAAGAAACAGGTAGTTGAATTCTCTCTTATTTACTCTCTTACTCCTCTCTGCGTTTCAACTAAATATTTTCGTTTTCCATCACCCATGAAAATATTTTAACTACGGTCACAAATAAGGGAAGATAAACAAAAAATCACATCATAAGGGAAAGACCCGGTGATCGATAGAAACCTTCCAAGTAAAAAATTTAAACAATTAATTTTGGTTGATGGTTTTAGTATAAGTAGAGAAGAAACATGATAGTGGATCCTTTGTTTATCTTCGTATATTTATTTTTAAAATTATTGTGGAATTTGCTTGATTAGTAATTGTGGGGTTCATTTGATTTATGATTTTTAGGTATGGGGACGTGGGATTGGGTTTGCTAGGATTCTTAAAGGTGATGTGATTTTAAATCAATTCTAGGGTTTTTTGATTTGTAAGATTATGATGTCTTAGCTAAATTTGTTTATTCTTGATTAATTTTTGCTTTATGCGTGTAATTTAATTGGTGGTAAAAAAAAAAAAAAGGAAAGGTTTTGGTTTTGGTTTTGGTTTTGGTTTTGGTTTTGGTTTCTCAGCATTGTGAGAGTTTTTCATATTGGAATTTGTCTAATTTGAGGCAATACAAGGTCAAGATGACTCTGATTGATAAAGCTGATAAAGATGAATCTTTGCAATTTGTGAACCCTGCTACTATTATAACATCAGATATTGGGGCCAGGTTAATGCACATCGAAGAATTTATCGAGCCTCATCAATTGATCCCCTTATATTCCTAGATTTTCCTGTAAGTTATACATGATCGATGATTTTACGAGCTGCAATTTCTTTGTTTGCATACTATTTATAAGTACATTTACTTTCTGCTATCAAGTCTCACGTGATGCAATTTTACTTTTCGTTTGTAGGTGTTGACCTGAGAAATTTATTTACCTGCATGTTGATATTTCCATAGTTTTTGTGGAACACACACTTAAACGAAGATCTCTAAGGTAAATTCCTTACTAAAGGATAAATAACACAACGTTGCTTTGCAGCCTTGGCTAAGTTGCTTGAATTAGATACCGGAAAAGGTTTACATCATAGCTACATGTTGCTTGGCGGTGAGGAGTATAATCTGAAGTGGTAACCCATGAAGTATACACTATGGTGCAATTCATGACTTTCTTCCGGAAGTGTAATGGGGTTTGACTGAATCTGACCATTGTTTAATCCATTTATGCGGTTTATTGTTGTTTAGTGATCTTCCTGAATACTATTGAAGTTTTAATTGCCTGTTTTAGTCAGTTGGAGTATTCATGCCGAGCTAAGACTAGAAGAATAATGTTGTTGATAGTAAAGAGAAAATGTTGAATCTCAAAAAGATGGAGAAAGATGTGGTGTATTTTTCATTTACTTAGATATGCTTATTACCAACTAATGCAACCCACCGGCATATGAACTTACCATTTTATTGTTGTAGCATGTAAATGAGGGTCACTTCTCTTTTCAAATTTTCGTAACCAATTTGTTATATTTCAGGAGGATGCTATTTTATCTTTGTTGTGTAAGGAAAAATATCTTGAGGATTTGATGATTGAGGATGATATCAATGCTTGGGAAAGTCATGGACGGCACTGATCTGATTGTTGAACCAAAATCAAACAAAAACATCAAAGTGGTAGCTGGCTTTCTACTCCCTATTAAAGGTCTTTGCTGGGAAATGGTACAATCCACTATAGTTGGATGCGTGCTTAGTGTGAATGGTGAGAATCTCTTTTTGGATTTCGTATTTTGGGTTTCACAAAATTCACGCGCGTCTGATCCTTCTCCACACACAAAAAATACGGATTGGATTGGGTAAAATTGATAGATGCATTTATGTGTCTATTTTGATCTCAATTATGTGTATTGTTAATACTCGATTTTGTAGTTATTTGATTATTTTATGTTTTTATAGGTGTTTTGGAGAAATAAACATTTTTGGAGAAATCGGCTCGAAAAGTTGCACCCGGAGGACACCTACTATTCGGACTCTCATTTTGGACAAGGGACACCTTAATTACTAAGGGGCACCCTAGTTTGGTATTTACACCCCACGGCTATAGGCAGCCCAGTCCGGATAAGGGGAGGTCATCACCTACATTTCAAATTCAGAAAAAAAAGGCTGGAATTTTTCTATGTGACATAAACAGAATTAGGGTTCGAGAATTAACACGTTTCATGGAGATTCAACCACTGAAACTTCTTGGATAGACTTCCTAGAGCATAACAGGGCTGGTAATGGGGTTTCTTTTGATTGAATTTGGCTGAATCATCGAGATGACTCAAAACAGAGTGAGACTTGTAGTAGCAGGATTTCCCACACTACACCCCTTACTCGATTTTGCTTAATTAATCCATTGAAAGATGTAAGATCAAGAATATTTATTGATTGAATTCATGAAATGTTTACATAGGAAAATAGAATTACACTTAGAAATTAAAGCATGCTTAAACTTTCTCTCTCCTAATGACTTGCCCAACAATTCCAAAGAGATCTCCCCCTTTTTACAGACTCATTTAGCCCTTTATATAGGGTAATACATAGTGGATGACAGCTAAGCTACCCTTTATTTTCGGAATGTCTCGCGAAGTGTCGCAGATGCACAAACATTCACTCTCGCGACACTTCTTAACCCTCGCCAGTCTCACGTCTTCTTTATGTTTTGCCTGTCGTTATTCATTGCGTCGTTTATTTTAGCTCCTGCGACTCCTTCGCGATGTTTGTCGTTTATTAATCTCGCGAACCTTGTTTGTTGCGATATTACGACCCTACATCTTGCCTCTTTTTCCGGAATATTGCTTGACAAGCGATCTTTAAGGAAAAATCTATTGTGGTAGCGATCTTTGATTTTTGTTGATGAAGGAACGAGCAAAAGAATACTTTCCTTGAAAAGTACGTACTTGCCTCTATTCTTTTGCAAAGTTCCAAGCTTCTTTGAGATATATATACGAAGTATCGTCTCCTATCTCTCCTCATATTTCTCTGCGAGGGGAAGAGTATCATGAGATTTTTACAATATTGTTTCCGCGATCGCTTATCTTTATCTCTGTTTAGTTTTGTACTTTTACACGGATTTTGATTATTAATGTCTTTTCTTGACACGTCTCTTTCAACCGCTTATTCTTGATCATTCATGTCTCTTCGCATTAAATGACCTCGTTTTCTCGAGGATCTTTTTCCCTATATATAGTTTTCTTTTCCCCTCCTTTTCATCCTTTAGTTTCTCTCTGCAACTTTTCTTTGACTCTCTCCTTCCGCAATTTGCGCTCCCCGCTACCGCAAATCTTTTCTTCGTCCTTTCTAGCGCCGATCCTAACCTTTAACCTCCCATCCATTCCCATATTGATAATGGCTTCCATTAGTCGTGCATACAAAGCTTCTTTTGATGAAGTTCAACGAAGTTGCTCGAGAAGGGTTTCACTCTATCAACCATTCCCGATCAAGAATCTTCATCTATTCTTTCGCAAAGTTATTTTCCGATCATCAATGTGATGATCAAAAGATTATAGTCTCGCTAGGTCAGCTTCTCGCAGGACTTCCCATTCCCTTGTACAATCCGAGATGCCTTTATTTTATGAAATCTTGGCCCATGAAAAATTCTCTCTTTGTTTATTAATTGAGTGGCGATTGCATTCGCCTAATGCTTGAGTTCGCGAATCGTGGTGCTTTGGCAAAGGATCTTTATACCCTACTACTGTTAGACACCCCGATTTCGCAGACTTGGAAATAGCTGCTGAGAAGTACACTGTAGAGAGCTTTTTTGAAAACTATTCAGTGATAAAGATGATTAATGCGAAATCTCGCTGGGGCATTCGCCTGAAAAAGAAGGATAATGTCCCTGAGGATAAATTGCTCATGCAGGATATTGATTGGCACCCGGGCAATAATACTACTCCTCGCCACTCCAAAGATGAGAAGTGGTGGGTTGTACCCTTGATTTTAAATGGCCCTTATATCGCGGGCTCGCACGTTCTTCCTGCGAATCTCACAGGGTATCATCCTTGGGAATTCAAATGGCCTGATAAGGCAAATGAGGTATGTTTCCCATTTTAAATCTTGCCTTTGCAACTTTCTTTTTATATATGTTGAGTTTGTAAAATTTCTCAGATCGCCAAATTGAGAAGAAAGTACAAGGATAATCCATTGGAGAGTACTCTGACCATACTTCGATCGCTTACGGATGAAGTAAGAAACATTTCCTTTGTCATTTGAAACAATATTGTTGCCTCTGTTTCTTATTTTTAACCGTATGCGAAGGTTGGAGTGAAGAAGTCAGAACCGCGAAGATTAAAAGTAAGGGTAAAACTGCTGTTCGCAAGGGTAAATCTTCCGCTCCATTAACTAAGAAGCGAAAGGTCCAATCTTCTTCTCGCCTTAGCTCAAGCTCGAATCTTCGACGGGGATAACCATGACTCGAATCCTTCTCTCGCCAAGAAGATTCCGTCGACCGCTTCTTCTATGGATCGGTTATCTAGCATCTTCTCGATTTGTTTCCAAGGAATGGGAGATGCTCCCTAGCTTCTCTTTGCGGTGCTCTCGCAAACGTGTGTAATGCTACTTTATTAGAGGGCAATAATTCTTTCAATGGAGCCTCTAGAATTGTGTCTCCTGACTTCTTGAATGCACTTGGATCTTTGGTACGTATGCGGTCATATTTCCGTTAATTTTAAATTTTTAAATATATATATATATTAATGATTTTTCTATCTTCTTTTATAGGTTGGAAGAACTTCTTTTGTAGTTGCCTCGGATCTCGAGAGAAGACGCAACAATCTTGAAAAGAAGAATTCACAATTGAACAAGAAGATTCGAGAATTAGAAATTGAAGGCTGCGTCATCTCGCGATAAAGACGAGAGAATTCAAAAGTTAAATACCGAACTTGACTCCCAAAGGGATAGGGTGTCCACTCTTCAGAACGCTAATCAACAACTTTATGGTATAAGATTTTACTTCCTTTTATCATTTCTATTTTATCGGTTGCATATTGCTGCCTAACTTATTACCTTCGCAGATGTATATAACCTCTCCGATGAGGCTATTCTTCTCCATACATTTTCGAACCTATGGATAATGATCTTCTTTCTCGCTCACCTCAATCAATCTCTAAGTAGTTCCTCCAATAAAACTAACCTCCTTTCATTAAAGGATCTTCAATCCAAATATCATCTCTTGGAGATCGAACACAGATCTAGTTTAAATTTAACTAATCGCTTTAAACGAATGTACCTTGATTCCGAGAAGAAAATCAAGACTTTAAGGAAGAAAATTAGTGATCTCATAGATGAGAACGATCGCATTACTAACAGAGGTGCACAGGCATTAGCAGAATTCCACAAATCTCTTCTTGGTGTGCAAGTTGAACGAGATGAACTCCTCCATCAGAATACCATGCTTTCAGCGAGAAGAGCAAGTTCTTTCTCTTCTCGTTATTAGTAGTGATGATGAATTCACTGGGCTGCGAAGGTTTTAGATAATGCCAGAATAACCTAGGTGTTGATGTTAGTCTTCATGCCGAGCATACTTCCTTGATTAAAGATATGATATCCGATAGAGAAGGTTACTTATTATACCTCATCGCTTCTTACTTCGTAGTATTGCTTGTAAATTGTTAACTTGTTGTTTCTTATTTGCGTAACGAGAAGAGGCTTCGAGTTAGAATTAGAGAGCTTGAATCGAAAAAGAACAACTCGCCAGAATTTTCCAATGAGAATTGAAGAACTCGAAACCGAAAAGAACAACTCGCAAAGAATCTCTCCCTTCGCGAGAATAAATATTCCAAGTTGAAGAAACAATTTCTAACGACAGTGGAGAACTTTAATAATGATGTTGTTCGTTTTAAGTAATGGAGCCATGGAATATGTTTGTAAGGACCACAATATCCCTCCGCATTCATATCCCCGGCTCCTTGAAAAGGTTCCCGAGAATCGCCTGTCTCGGACGTTTCGATAGTGAGGTTGGCGAAGAAGAAAACTCGCGATGAGAATAATAGGTCCGAAGAATCGATGAAGAAGAAGAATCGCCAAAGAGATAACTCTTTTTGTTTTCTTTCTCGCTTGTAATATCTCGTACATTTCGTATCCTTATTATAGTGTACTTCTTGGATTTTTCCCCCCTGAATTCAATCTTCACTCCCCCTTTTTTGGTAGTTCTTCCTTGTAATATAATTGGCTAACATTATTGATGTATAACTCTTTCATCAGAAGATGAATAACAATATTCCATCTTTTCCATTCCCATACTTGCCTCTGTTATTTATCTTCAGATGGAAGATTTTAGTTGTCATCATGTATTTTGTTGGATAATTATTTTATTGTTATTGAAATATATCGTTGCGACGAGGTCGCGGGATTTCCTTATTATCTCGCCTTATCATTTCGGTAGTCTTTATTTTATCTCTTCTTGTTGCGACAAGGTCGCAAGCCGCCTTTACACTTTCATGCAATGGCCCATTGACCTTTTATCATTTTTGTGTGGTCTTCCAAGTCAGACCTCCCTAATTAGAGGTCTTCCCCTGCCACCTTTCATCGCGACAAAATCGCAGGACGTCTTTACACTTGCATGTAAAGACCCATTGATCTTGTCTTATCATTTTCCAAGTATTTTTGCCTCTGCAGGATGTTTTAGTTGCGACAATATGACAGGCCTAGATATCCTTGCGAACATAAAGCCCCATGACATTGCCGTCGTGCGACGAAATCGCAGGACGTCCGTACACTTTCGTGTAAAGACCCATTGATCTCGCCTTACCTTCGCGTTAGTATTATTGCCTCTGCAGGATAATTGCACAAATATGACAAGCCTAAATTCTCTTGCGAAAACATAGCCTCATGACATTTGCGTCTGTTTTGACACCCCCCCTAATGGAGAGCGTCGCCCTTATCATCTCCCCGGTTGCCCCTTCAAGGAGGCGAAACATCGGCCATACAAGACTAGCTCCTCCCATTCTTGGTCTTAACAACAACCAGTTGTTTTCGCAGCCTCTTATCCCTTATACCTATAGGGTTTATGGTTACGAGGCTGCACCCTAAGTGGAGTTTTCTTCGGGCGAGTGCAACATATGCCAAGACTTGCCAAGAATGGCCAGGGTAGGTTCATCCATCCCGGCACTCGCTCAACCGTGTACCTCGGCGCCTTGAGCATACATCGACTCCTAAGAAGAGACCCTCGGTCACCCAACCAGGGTATAACCTTATATATATAGTTGGGAATCCAAGGTACCTCTTAGGATAGGCTTTCATGGGCCCCAAATTTTCATGACTCGAGCTTCGGGAGCGGTGTAACCTTCCCCCCGAGCCATGTTGAGAGATACCCCTTATATGACGCACTTTAGGTCTTACATTTGCCTCTTACGAAATGTTATTCGCGAACTAGGGTGTACGCCATAAAGGTTCGTCCCATTCTTTTACTCATTCATACTTGTTATACATTCAATCATTCATGTTTCATTATTTGCGACATTTGTTTACGAAGTATTCGCAAAATTCTGTTTCATTTGTTGTATTTTCATTTTTCTTTCTTGACTGAATTCCCATATACTCTTGGCTGCGAGATTCTCTCACAGCATTACTTTTTGTTGATTCTTCACTTCTTATGCCTTTTGTTCCTCATATCCTTTGCTTCATTATTACCATAATATTCGCCTGTCTCTAGGCACTCACCTCGCGAGGTATGTTCATCCTTACTTCTATGGCATCCACCATCAATTTTTCCTTTCTCTCGCTCATCTCTCACATGTTGTTTCCAACCTTTTCTTTTGGCATTTCTTTCTTCGCAGCTTTCTACATCTACTTCATGACATTGTTGCGACTCCTTCCAGTCTCCCTGTATAATACCAATGCCATTTGGATGTGGAAATTTTATACATTGATGATATGTTGATGCGACTCCCAAGATTTCATGAAGCCATGGCCTCCCAATCAGCGCATTGTATGGAGATTCCACGTCAACCACACGAGAATAAAATATCGTTGATAATCCTTGTAGAGGTATTCTCATGCGAACCTCTCCCTTTGGTTTGTTTGCAGTGCCATTAAAGCCATATATCTTGTATGTAGAGGGGATCAAATCCTCATCTTTTCCTCCCATCGTCTTGTAAGTATGGTAGAAGAGAATATTCACCGAACTTCCGGTGTCGATTAAGATTCGGTTGATCGCCCAGCAAGCTTCCGCCTCATCATCTTCTCCATCAACTGGTTTCGGGTTAATCTCTAGTTTCACAACCAACGGGCTATCATGTGTTTCTCTTCCTTTTGGCACTTCATCTGCAGAGAAAGAAATGGTCTTCAGCTGCCACTTTTCTAACTGCGTCATTCTCGCCAGGCTCATTATTTCTTTATCATTAGCATCTCTCGCAAAGACTCTACTGAGCACGTTGTCATGAAAATCTTCGATTGTGCGATAGGAGTGCACGATAGAGTTGCAATTCAAATTTTTAGCTTTTGTTCCAACTTCTATAACAAATGTTTCCTTTCCTTTTTGCTGACACTGTTGTTCTATGCATCTCTGGTGGTGGTGGTAAAGTCTGGCCTGTTTCTTCTCCCTTTAGAAAGTGATTTAGCTTCCCCTGATCAATCATCCTGAGAATGATTCTCTTTATGTTTCTACAATCGTTTGTTTGATGCCCATGGAAGCGATGGTAAGAACAAAACTCATGACTTCTATCGCCTGGCGGTGGTTCCATTCCCACATTCCAAGGTCTTTGGTACATTTTCCATCACAAGTATAGCTTCCCGCATCTTTTCCACACTAGCATTCGGTGGAGGCATCTTAATCTCTTCCCATACTATTCTCGCGACTTCTCTGTCCTCCACGGTTATTTTGCCTTCGTCCACCATATGTTTCTTGCACATGATCTAGCCTCTGAATCTTATTATTGCCGTTACGGTTGTAATAGTTCCTTTCTCGTTCAAATTCCTCTTGATCGTGGCTTCCCATGGCTACCATCTTCTCGTCGTCCCTCATCGCCTTTCCTTGCTTGCTGTCCTTGCGAAGTACTCGCCACCGTATTTATGAATTGAGGCAACAAACTTGCGTTCGCAGCATTCGAGCTTGTGTTCGCGATCGGATAAGAATTCATTTCATTCTCGTCTTTCTTCTAAGGCAATATATTCTTCCCGTAACTCTCAGCAGCTTCGCCATCGTGATTGTATTTTTGATTCTAAAAATTTGAATGTACAACAAGTTAGTCGCAAAGAGAGCATTCACAAATGAGAGGATGAGATATCTTTCCTCAACCCGTCCCGCCATTTCTCTACACATGGTTCTCCATCTTATTGTCAACTCGCCTTAAGCTCTCGCCAACCCTTTGTTTCAACCCGAATACATCTTCAATACCGGGTCGCAAGAGTCCGTTACTTATGTATGCTCCCGGGAATGTGGCTTGTAAATGGTTAAATGATGTGATTGTGTTCCTTGGCAGACCTTCAAACCATTTTAGTGCTTCTCCTATTAGGCTTGATGCGAAATATTTGCATAGTATAGCATCATGATTCTCCCACCGTAACATACATCTCATATAAGCCTTGATATGTTGTACCGCACAAAGTTGTTCCATCAAAGATGTTGGTTAACGCAGTAGATTGCACTTAGGAGGTATTCCTCCCATCTCGTACTTCTAGCGTGAAGGGATTCTTCGCGGCGTCTCGCGATGGCTTCGTCTAACTGTCTCCTTCCTCCTTCCCTTCTACTATTCAAGTAATCCTCTCATTTCGGCCAGTTCTCTTAAGATTTGTTCATTTGCCTCGAGTTTGATTCTACCGGTCTTTTTAACTCGCTTCTCTCCTTCTTCGCTCGTGCCTATTTTGACCTTCCTGCTCGTTATTTTCTCCTCTTCTTTCCCTGCGACGCTCTTCTTCGTTTCTTTCATCAATTCGCACACCGTTATATCGGTTGTTTTCTCTTCTTGGCTGTCTCTCAGCTCTCATCTGCGCCCT
Source organism: Papaver armeniacum (assembly GCA_023531295.1). Classification (NCBI taxonomy): domain Eukaryota; kingdom Viridiplantae; phylum Streptophyta; class Magnoliopsida; order Ranunculales; family Papaveraceae; genus Papaver; species Papaver armeniacum. The sequence goes on from JAJJWW010005840.1 coordinate 295,229, forward strand.
CTCATATTCTTCATTAATATTTCTATTGGTACGATTTTGTTCCCTTCTTCTTTCGCGGTTGTCATGGTTATTCTGCCGGATTGCCTCTTTCATCTCTTGATTTTCCATTTCTTCTCTTATCCTTTCTCTCTCGCGAGCTAGCCGCGCTTGTTCAATATAGTGTCTCTCAATGTCATCCTCAATCTCTCGGTTTCTTCTCAGTTCTTCTCTCCCGTGCAAGATTATTCTCCCTTCAGCAACTGGGTCATTTGGTTCTTGGAGTTGCATGTTTCCTTGATTTTCCCTATTCCGCTCATTTTGAAGATTTTCGGGTTGAGGAATATAACGATCTTCTATTTCCCCTCTTCTCTCGCCATGCTCTATACTCGGATTTTGTGTTTCTTCCTCGGTACTTTCTGTTGGTAAAACTCTCCTTCTTTCTTCCCTATTCGATCTTGAACTTGATCTCACGCTACTTCTAGATCTCCTATTTTGCAACCTCATATTTTCCATCCTCAATTCATGATTCTGTCTTGTCAAGTTTGCTCGTTCCTCTGCCTCTAGCCGTCTCTCTTCGTGTATTGTTTGTCTCAATCTTTCTAATGCTGCAATTTCTTCGTTTCCTGTATTCATTTCTCCATTCATTCCTTGCTCCCCTTGTCCACTGTTCACCAGCTGCTGCTCCTCTTCCCTCTCGTCTTCAGAATCAGACCTCCAAGTATGTACACTTACTCTATCATAATCCACAGCCGCGTTTGCTACTGGGGAGATCGGTGGTTGGTTTTGATCTTCTCCATCGTTTCTCATATTCATCCTTGACGATTCTCCTGTTTCATTCCTCCTTTCTCCAGCAAGTCTCCCACTTCTTCTTACAAATCGTTGGTTGCCCTTGTACATTTCTTCTTCTAGCCATTTTTATTTTCCAATGAATTCTTGAGTATCTTCTCCAAATCTTTTCTCTTGTCAATCCAAATTCCTTCCAATTTCTACGTCAATCTTTGCTCTGTCCTGTTTCTAGCGCATATGTAGTAGCAGGATTTCCCACACTACACCCCTTACTCGATTTTGCTTAATTAATCCATTGAAAGATGTAAGATCAAGAATATTTATTGATTGAATTCATGAAATGTTTACATAGGAAAATAGAATTACACTTAGAAATTAAAGCATGCTTAAACTTTGTCTCTCCTAATGACTTGCCCAACAATTCCAAAGAGCTCTCCCCTGCTTACTGAGACTCATTTAGCCCTTTATATAGGGTAATACATAGTGGATGACAAGCTAAGCTACCCTTTATTTTCGGGAATGTCTCGCGAAGTGTCGCAGATGCACAAACATTCACTCTCGCGACACTTCTTAACCCTCGCCAGGTCTCACGTCTTCTTTATGTTTTGCCTGTCGTTATTCATTGCGTCGTTTATTTTAGCTCCTGCGACTCCTTCGCGATGCTGTCGTTTATTAATCTCGCGAACCTTGTTTGTTGCGATATTACGACCCTACAAGACTTTCACGAGAAAATGGCTGTTGAACTGCGTACTTTCCAGGGTGGATTTCCAGCGAGATTTGGTCGGAGATTTTCTCTGATTTGGATTGGGAGTGACGTGTAAAGATTAAACAGGAAAGGTAAGGCGGCCAGATTCGAAAAAAAGAGCAGTAGTTGTCGAGTTGGGATAAAACAGAGGAGGTTTAATATCACGGGATATCTTTGCTGTATTTTTGGAAAAAATGTGGTGAGATTGGAAGAGAATATACCGTGCAAGATTTACTGATATTTTTAGAAGAGTTTTCATCAAACAGAAAGCCGCGTGAGAAGAGAAAAAGGAAATAATAACCAAACCTACCGGAACTTGCAAAAAAGAAACACAAGGGTGTTCTCGGGATTCAATGACCCTGTGAAGTATATAAAAGGAGTTGGGAGGCTCAAAGAAGGGTGTCGAGAGTTTGGGGTCGATAGAATAGGAGCAGAGAAGCGCACATGAAGTTGCAGGAATATTCACCTGTTGCTGGTGAAGAAGAGAAGTTGAAGAACATTGGACAGACGAGGTCAGTCGCAGAAGCTGTCTTATTCAAACATCACAACAGAAGTATCGATGTTCAACAGATCACATATATCATAAGCTTGTCATCTTTTCTCTGTAACAGTTCAACACCCGTTGTAACAGCTGTTTGTAACGCCACTGCAGCGTTGCAAACTGTCTGCTTTATTAGTTTTCTCTTGTTTTTCACCTATTTGAGCTATGAACGACTATTTTGAGCACGTGAATAATATGAGGAGCTAAACCCAACACTGGGACAACGGAGGAAGCTGTATTTCATCCATGTGGTAATTTAGTTAATTCTTTATTTATTTTTTTCACCGATTTTAATTGAATTAAGGTTTCTATTAAATACCTGTGACTTTGTTTGATGGAGCATGCTTAGTCCTAGGGATTCTTGATGTGCCATGCTTATGATCTACAAGTAATATTTTATGGAATCTACTTTGGCAAAGAATATAGTTAATATTTGTTTTGTTTTGAGCTATAATCGCCGAGGATTAATTTCTGAACCACTTGAATATGAAAAACAGTGAAATCCTGAGTCCCAGTAATCTCTCGATATTTGTGACAACCTTGTGAATATATTTTCTTTGTTTTTAGTGTTTTCTTAAATCAAACCTTTACAAGTCTTTGAACGAACTTTATTTACCACTTAAAAACTACATCAATTTTTGGCGCCGTCGACGCGGACTTGTATTTCGGTTTAGGTTTTAGGTTTTGCATATTTTTTTTTAGGTTTTGTATATATATTTTTATTTTCTTTGATTTTACTTTGGGTATTTTTGCTTTTGATAGGTGTAGAATACACCGTATTTACTATATAGAGTTTATGCTTTCTTTGCTATTTTTCTTGTGAATTATGTACTTTACGCGTGCTTTTGAGTTTTTTAGGTACTCTGGAGTCGCACGGACGAAAAGATGGAGAAATCACTTTATTTGAGCAAGAAGGGCAAGAGTGTCATTTCACAGGCATGTGCTATCTGGAGCCAGTCACAGGTTAAGGGGATACTACTGGGTGGCCCGTATCCATTAGTGGGTGCCTGTGTATTTTTCTACCCTTACACAGCCATGGAAGTCAGTGAAGACGCATTTTCAATCATTCTCAGTTTCCAAATCAAGAAAATAGTGGTGGATGAATCGAGCGCAACTCAGGTGGAAATAGAGAGAAATCGTGGTGAGAATTCAGGAGATGAAGTTGAAGAAGAACGAGGATCTCTTTGCTCATACTCGGATCGAGAAGAGGGTTCATGGTTTTAAACGGGGAAAAGGAGATCTCATAGGTTGAATCTGGGAATGGTTTTGATATCTTGGTTCAAATCGAGAAGAGACGAAGGGGTTTTGGCGATTTATGAAGCGAGAGAGAAAGAATGATGATGGTCTGTTGTAGGATGATGTTTCTGTGAGTTATGCTTGATTGAATCTGTTTGGTTGTTTTTAGGGTTCAGTGAAGAACAGCCTCAGGGTTTAAATGGTGGGGAGTCTGGAATCTAAATCTGAGGATTGAATATGAGGAACAAACATAAGAATGAGAAGAATCAATGATGGGTTTCTCTCAGATTTGAGTTTTAACCCAGCATCTGTTAGAAATTGACTGAGAATTTGAGGCATAATTGCAAGCAAGAATGGAGCTGTGAATGGGTTTGCTTATGATTGAGCAGGGTCTGAGAGTTTGAGAGTTGTTGGTGTTGTTTGATTGAGCTTCAGCTGGGAATACTTGTACAGGGCTACAATGGCAATGGAGTTGAGGGCCATCATAGCTGTGACCTAAGCCAGATGGAGTTGCAGCTGAGCTGGTGCAGAAAGGTTATGTGCAAGGTGGTGTTTAACACAAGAATGGCTTGATAACGAATTGCAGGCTCTGTGGTTGCAGAGTTATAGAGAATGGAGCAGGCCGAGGCATGATGGTCACAGGCTTGAGATGAATCTGAGCTGTAGAATGAGTTTGTTGGCAGTTTAATGGCCTGAGGTTGCAAAGCAGCTGTTGGTGTTTGAAGGGGTCAAGGCTGTGACAGTGAATGGAGTGAAGTGATGGCTGTGCCAGCTACAGAGGTGGAGATATGCTTGGAGTTCAAATGGCAGGTGAAAGAATTGTGTTTCTGCTGGGATTGAAGCTGGATGGCAGTGAATGAAAGATTGCAGGGTGCCAGAGCTGGTGGTTGTTGCCTGGTGTTGTGCAGCAATGGAAATGAAGTGCAGGTAATGGTGCTGTGATTGGTTACAGCGAGGTTGTGGTAGACTGCAAGGTTGAAATGGTATGAATCGTAATGTGTCACTGAAGTATGGCCTGAGGCATTTGCAGCTGGTATTGAATGCGGTGTTTGAGTTGAACTGGGATGGACATGGCCTGGAAAGGGTTCGGCTGAATTAAGGCAACAATGATGCTGGTGGTGCTAGGCCTGGTTGATGCAGATGGAATTGCTATGTTGCAGAGTATGTTTGTACTGCAATAAAGTACAGGGTGCAAAGATGAGCTGTGAACTCAGTAGGTGGTGCACTGATTCTGTTGCAAGTCTATGGGAAAGAGAAAGGAATGAGAGATGGCTTGAACTGATACTGTTGAACTGATCATGGCAGAGAATGGGAACTTCTAATGAGTTGATTGCAGTGGTGATAAATGACAGGCAGAGTGAACAGAATGGAGAGTATGTGATGACAGAGAGGAGCAAATGTTGTTGCTCTGTGTGATTGAGTCTGGTGGTTCAGATGGAAGCCAGAGTTTGGTGGTGGTCTGGGATGGATGTAATTGAAGATGAGTTCATAGCTCATTGTGAAGAAGCTGCAGTAAACATTGCAGGAAGTGTTGGCTTGTGGTGAGGAGATGGCCAGGACTGTGGTTTGTTGGAAGTAATGGGTTGTCTGAGATGTGCAGGTGCCTTAGGAGTAAATGGAATACTCAGTGAAGGCATGAACTAAAAATGGGTAGCCCAGAGCCATCTTGGCTGGAAGAGCACAGTGATGCACCATCCTGATGCAACACACAGCTCTGACCTAACTCAGCCTGTGCAGAACTGTGGCCTGGTAAAGTCAGCCTAGTTAGACCACCAGCATATCTGAGTCGGTGCTGACTCATGACCTGACTTGGTTTGACTCGGTCTGACCGAGTTGACCCGAGCTGACCCGCCGATTTGACCGAGTTGACTCACTGAACCGGTGACCGGGCGGACTTTGCCGGTCACCGGAGCCGTTTTCCGGGCACTTTTCCGGCCGTTTTCCGGCCACAATACCAGTTTTCCGGCGACAACTTTTGGGTCATATTTTATACATGGGTTTCTCCTTCTTATGGGCTTGGTGGATTCTCATCTAATGGACTTTGAAGACTAGACCTAATTTTAGAAGTTGGAGAACGCTATAAAGGGAAGGTCTTCTACAACTTATAATATATCTTATTCTTGGAATTTTGGAGAGCCGTTTTGTTTACGCTTCTAGGGTTTGCTTTTGTTCTTCTTCTTCATTATTTTATTATTGAATATTGATTATGATGAACTCCATAGCTATGAGTAGCTAAACATCTTATTGGTTATGGGATAAAAGTTGATTTCTCAACATGCTTTTGATTCAATGAATTAGTTTTGTCTCAGTAATTATTGTTTGTGATTCACAATTAATAGTGTTATAAGATTTGAAAACTTGTTAGGTTGAGTCCGGAATCAATCCGATTTGTGTTCATCTCTAGAGCTATATTAGGGTTTTCAATACGAAAAAGTTGTTTATCCCTGATTCTAAGTAGCATAATTGTGGGTAGTGCTTGTAGTGATATATCCTACTAGTCACAAGTGAATCATAACTTTTGTTAAAACGTCTAGTGCTTTTACACATTCATTTGCATTGATGAGTCTTATTCCATAAAACTTAATGCTTTTAGGGAGTTAAACTTAATTGTGCTTTTACACTTTAGGTTGCTTTCTACGAAGAATTCACATATGCATCTTTTAATGTGGTTGTGATGAAAACAGGGAATTAACGGGTTATACTTGCGATCAAGGTATCCTAGGACTTTTAATAAATACGAGATTAAAATTCCAATTCTAATCATTGATGATAATACATGTTTGTGAATGATACTATCCCGTGACCAATATCTTCTCCTTGATAATTCCAATTATTTACTTTGCTTTCAATTACTTTTATTTGCTTAAATACAACAAACATTCCCCGTGGTTACTTAGAAACTAAAATTTTATAACAACGAAAGCCTCTCTGTGGATACGAACTCTTTCTTATCGCATACTATATTTATATCTAGTTGATTGGGAAAGTGAAATTATATTTGACGGGTTGTCAATCCGTCCAAATTTTGGCGCCGCTGCCGGGGAGGCATACGGCTTGTTATTGAGTTTTTAGTTTCTTTTTACAATTTCTGCTTTTATCTTTGCTTTTCGGTTCTTGTCTTGTTTCTCACTTGTTTGCGAGAATTGTTTGCAGGTACCTAATCTCTGGCTTCTAAGGATTGGAATTATCCAAGGTGCGGGATAGCTACTCGACGCGGCACAATACTCCAACCAAGTCAAGACACAACGGACGAGCACGAGTTGGAAGTAGGAGAAGAGATTTTCCAACAACAAGAAGAAGGAAAAGAGGTTCCAATCGTAGACGAACCACACGTTAAGGAAGAATTAACAATGGGTGATGCAAATCGTTCACTCAAGGACTTGGCTTCTCATAGGCTTGATACACAACAGAGGTGTATTCAAACGAACTCTACTTTTGAGATAAAGCCGGGGTTTCTTAGAGAATTACCAAAATTCCATGGCATGGTGAATGAAGACCCAAACAAACATCTTTTGGACTTCCACACCATTGTCACGGCTATGCTTCCAGCAAATGTTGAGGCGGATGGTGCAATGTTGAAGGTTTTCCGTTTCTCTTTAATGGATAGTGCTAAGGATTGGTTGTACTATTTACCTCCCGGAAGTGTCACAACATGGAATGGGTTGAAGAAACTCTTTTAGAGAGATATTTTCCTGCATCAAAGGCTACTCAAATTCGCAAGGAGATTTGTGGGATGAAGCAAAACGTGGGAGAATCCTTATATGAATGTTGGGAACGGTACAAGAGATTGGTTGCAAGCTGCCCTCACCACCAATTCAGTGACGCTATGATAATCCAATACTTCTATGAAGGACTCCAATCAAGTGATAGGAATCTTATTGACGCTGCGGGTGGTGGTGCACTAGTTAGCAAGACGGTGGCACAAGCTAGAGAGTTGATTGAAAATATGGCAGCGAACTCACAACAATTCTTAAGTCGTGGTTCGGATGTGATTCTAAGAAGGGTGAGTGAAGTGAGCGAGGTGGAGGAACTTCGTCAACAAATGGGTAACATGACAGCAATGTTGCAACAAGTTGCATCCGCGGTTATACCAAGTTCTCCTCAATCTTATGAAGACGAGCAAGCTAATGCGACCTTTCCAAATCAACAAAGACGGTATGATCCCTACTCAAACACTTACAATCCGGGATGGAGAGATCACCCCAATTTTAGCTATGCTAACAAGCAAGGTGCCATTCAACAACCTACTTTCAACCGTCCGAGTGGATTTCAACCACAACAACAACAATTTCAGCAACCTCAAGCACAACAATCAATGCAAAATCAAGGTTCCGATATTGATTCAAAGCTTCAAACCATGATGCAAGGCATTTCTACCATGTTCAAAGAGAGTCAACAAGAAACTAAGAGTGCTATCAAGGAGTTGCAAACACAAATGGGCTCCATGGATATTGAGTTGAACCAATTGAAGGCACAAAATAGTGGGAAACTCCCTTCTCAACCTATTAACCCAAAAGAGGGTGTCAATGCTATTACATTGAGAAGTGGTACACAACTTGTGCAACCCGAAATTACTGATTCGGGCAAGGTGGAAACACCCAAGGAACCTGTTTTGGAGGAGAAAAATGAGGATACTCCCCAAACTTCTGAGGTACCTATTCCTAACTCTAAAACTCCGGTTTCTACTTATGTTCCTCCTTTACCTTTTCCTCGGAGATTTGCAAGTTCTAAGAAGGCGGAACTAGAAAAGGAGATTTTAGACGTTCTTAAAAAGATCCATGTGAACATACCACTCATTGATGCTATCAAGCAAGTTCCAAAGTATGCAAAGGTGTTGAAGGACTTGTGTACCAACAAACAAAGGCTCAAAGGTAATGAAGTACTTAGTGTGGGGGAGAATGCCTCGGCAATCTTACAACACAAACTCCCACTTAAGTGCAAGGATCCGGGTAGTTTTGACATTCCCGTCACAATTGGTAACACAACTTTTAACAAAGCTATGTTGGATTTAGGCGCATCCGTTAATGTTATGCCTGCGTCAATGTATAATTCACTTGATCTTGGTCCTCTTAAAAAGGCTGAAATTGTATTGCAATTAGCCGATCGCTCTAATGTCTACCCAATGGGTATTGTTGAGGATGTTCTTGTGCAGGTTAATCAACTTGTATTTCCAGCGGACTTTTGTGTGTTAGAGATGGATGAAGGTTCACCGGACTCGTCTCTTCCATTGCTTCTTGGGCGTCCCTTCATAAAAACGGCGAAAACCATAATTGACGTGGATAAGGGAACGTTGACCATGGAGTTTGATGGAGAAACAATACGTTTCAACATTTTCGAGACGATGAGATATCCTAGTGATGTCCACTCTTGTTTCTCCATTGATGTGATGGATACATTGGCACAACAAATGTTTGAATTAAACGGTGATGATGCTTTGGAAACCGTGTTAACTACATCCATGGATAATGGTGTAGAGTGTGGTAATGAAGTCAAGGAAGCCCTTGGTGATCTTAATTCACTACAAGGATGCCCGGAAACTCATAATATCTCTTTTATTTCTTTACCATGCAATGATGAAAAGCTTGTACCTTCAATTGTTAAATCTCCAAAGTTAGAATTGAAACCTCTTCCCGACCACCTTAAGTACTTGTACTTGGGTGATAATGAAGAGTTACCTGTGATTGTTTCTAATAAGCTTAATGATTTACAGGAGCAAAAACTTCTAAGGGTGCTAAGGAAGTACAAGACGGCCATAGGATGGACAATCGCCGATATCAAGGGTATAAGCCCTGCCGTTTGTATGCACAAAATTCGTTTGGAGGATGATGCAAAGCCTAAAAGGGACGCGCAACGTCGTTTGAATCCTCCCATGATGGAAGTTGTGAAAAAGGATATACTCAAGCTTTTGGAAGTGGGTGTTATCTACCCCATATCCAATAGCAAGTGGGTAAGCCCGGTACAAGTAGTACCAAAGAAATCAGGTGTGACGGTGGTGGAGAATGATAAAAATGAACTTGTCCCAACTCGTGTGCAAACCGGTTGGAGGGTTTGTATTGATTATAGAAAATTGAATGCCACCACTAGAAAAGATCACTTTCCTTTACCTTTTATTGATCAAATGCTTGAACGTTTAGCTGGACACTCTTACTATTGCTTTCTTGATGGCTATTCAGGTTATAATCAGATTGTGATAGCGCCGGAGGACCAAGAGAAAACCACTTTCACTTGTCCTTTCGGTACTTTTGCTTATAGAAGGATGCCTTTTGGCTTATGCAATGCTCCGGCTACTTTTCAAAGGTGTATGGTAAGTATCTTTTCGGAATATGTTGAAAACATAATCGAAGTGTTCATGGATGACTTTAGTGTCTTTGGTGATTCTTTTGACCTTTGCTTGAACAATTTGTCTCTAATCCTTGAACGATGTGTTGAAACAAATCTTGTGCTAAATTGGGAGAAGTGCCATTTTATGGTAACTCATGGCATAGTTTTAGGCCATATAATATCTTCTAAAGGCTTGGAAGTCGATAAATCTAAGATAGACCTTATTCGTGCTCTAACCCCTCCCACTACGGTGAGGGAGATACGTTCTTTTCTTGGTCATGCAGGTTTTTATCGTAGGTTCATCAAGGATTTTTCCAAGATAGCATCACCACTTTGTAACTTATTGCAAAAAGATGTGGTTTTTAACTTTGATGAGAAATGTATGGCGGCATTCAATCGTTTGAAAGAACTTTTGATTTCAGCCCCTATCATTAAACCACCGGATTGGAGTAAGCCGTTTGAACTCATGTGTGATGCTAGTGATTATGCGGTTGGTGCGGTGCTTGGGCAACGTGTGAGGAAGCTTCCTCATGCTATTTATTATGCTTCTAGAACGTTAAATGAGGCTCAACAAAACTACACAACCACTGAAAAAGAGTTATTAGCCATTGTTTTTGCTTTAGAGAAGTTTCGCTCTTATCTAATTGGTACAAAAGTTGTTGTCTTTTCTGATCATGCAACACTTAGATACTTGCTTACAAAGAAAGAGGCGAAACCGAGGCTCATATGGTGGATTTTACTCTTGCAAGAGTTTGATATTGAAATCAAAGACAAGAAAGGAATTGAGAACACCGTTGCGGATCACTTAAGCCGACTTGCTGTGGACAAGGAGACTATCCCGTTGCGTGAAAGTTTCCCGGATGAGCAACTTTTCTCGATTGCCTTTGGAGAACCATGGTATGCCGATATTGTCAACTACTTAGTTTCTAAACAAATCCCAAAGAACTTGTCTCGTGCTGAGAGGGACAAACTTAAGAGGTTAGGGAACCAATACATATGGGATGATCCATACTTATGGAAACATGGTAGTGACCAAGTAATACGAAGGTGCGTGCCCGAATCTGAATTTAACTCTATCTTGTCTTTTTGTCACTCTTATGCTTGCGGAGGACATTTTGGGAGTAATAGAACCGTGCACAAGGTACTTGAAAGTGGTTTTTATTGGCCAACTTTGTTTAAGGATGCACATATATTTTGTACAACTTGTGATAGGTGCCAAAGAACCGGCAATCTAGGTGCCCGAAATCAAATGCCACAAACTTATATTCAATTTATTGAAGTTTTTGATGTATGGGGTATTGATTTTATGGGGCCTTTTGTCAACTCCCATGGGAATTTTTATATCTTACTTGCGGTTGATTATGTCTCGAAATGGGTGGAAGCTAAGGCCACCCCTACTAATGATTCTAAAGTGGTTCAGATTTTGTGCAAGCTAATATTTTTGCAAGGTTTGGAATTCCAAGAGCCATAATTAGCGATGGGGGTTCTCACTTCAAAAACAGGATTCTACAAAGCTTGTTGACGAAGTACAATGTGTCACATAAGATTGCAACACCTTATCATCCACAAACCAATGGACAAGCCGAGGTGTCTAACCGGGAGGTGAAATCCATTCTAGAAAAGACGGTGAACCCAACAAGGAAGGATTGGAGCATGCGACTTAATGATGCTTTGTGGGCGTATAGAACCGCATATAAAACACCTATTGGAATGTCTCCTTTTAGGATTGTGTATGGTAAACCTTGTCACTTACCCGTGGAAATTGAGCATAAGGCGTTTTGGGCTATTAAGCAATGCAACATGGAGATGGATGGGGCTGGAAAGCAAAGGAAGTTACAACTCCAAGAGCTAGAGGAGCTTCGCAATGATGCATTTGAAAGTTCACGGATTTACAAAGAAAAGACGAAAGCATTCCATGATAACATGATTTCTAGGAAATAATTTTGCATTGGGCAGAAAGTGCTTTTGTTTAATTCTCGCTTGCAATTATTTCCGGGTAAATTAAGGTCACGATGGATCGGACCTTTTATTGTTACTAATGTGTTTTCTCATGGTGCAGTGGAAATTCGTAGCATAGCTACATGGAAAGAACTTAAAGTTAATGGGCACCGGTTGAAACCATATTATGAGAATTTCACTTCCGAAGTGGTGGAAGGAGTTAACTTTGTGGATGTGCTCCCTCTGGAGGAGTCATAGAAAGCAAGGAGATAGTCGGGCTGACGACTTTAAACCAAGCGCTAATTGGGAGGCAACCCAAAGGATGAGTATTTCTTGTCTTGTATTTATTTCTTTTCTTGTTTTTAGTTTTTCTTGTTTTGTTTTCTTTATTTTTTCTGATTTCTTGTTAGGATTTCCCACCTTGACTTACTTTGGACGATTCAATTTACATTGAGGACAATGTAAAGTTTAAGTGTGGGGGAGTGGTTTACGTTGTAAATTTTTGCAATTTTTCAACTTTTTTGTGAACTAGTGAATAAGAAAACTCCAACTTGTAGTTAGTTTAGAGTCACATAGTATACATGTCGCTAAGATTACATCGAGAATCTCACACTAGTGACTGAACTTAGAGATGACAGAGAACATGATCGGGTTTCTTAATTGTATGAGAGTTAAAGTTGGATTTAATCATGCCAGTGGCAAATAAGGTGCAGACTGAATTCGGTATTAGAACAGTGATCCCCTATAGTGGAGACTACCCAAGTTACATAATGTGAGGCACCAACCTTCGATTCTTTGTACCTGTCTAAATTTGTGCTTTTAGAGTGTGTGTCACCGTACGTAAATTCCGGGCAGAATGGTGAGTTGTCCAATTTCCCACCATAGAAGCACTATTTTGGTCTCTTGAGTGCTATTTTTTATCAACCATGTTGGTGACATCGAATTGCTAACTTACATACCACTTGTGATCTTGTTCGCAGTTAGCACCATCCACCTTATCTCTCTCTACACCAACAGGTCCATAGAAACACCATCATCATCAACAAGAGGAGCATCACAAATTCGAAGGAAAGTTGAACACGTTCAAGGTTTACAAGCAATGGTATAAAATGGGCAGATTTCAGATTCAAGTAAAGCAACAAAACAGGGAGCATAATTTTTATAAGTTGAAGACTATTATACAAGAGTGGAAATTATTAAGGATGAGAATTCGAGAAGTCTATGATATCAAGACATATAAGTTGTGAAGATTCAAGCGGTAAAGTACTTACACCATGGCATTGTACTTACATTTTTTTTTATTCTTTGTATTTTATTTTCTCTTGTCAAAAAAAAAAAAAAAAAAAAAAAAAAAAAAAAAAAAAAAAAAAAAAAAAAGACAAGAGAAATTTTTTAGGTTTGTTAATAGTTTTTATTATTTTGTTTTATTTTTTATTTTGTATTTGTTTTATCTCTTATTTAAAAAAAAAAGGAATTGAAAAAAAAAGAAAAGAAAAAAAAAAAAAAAAAAAAAAAAAAAAAAAAAAAAAAAAAAAAAAAAAAAAAAAAGAAAAAAAGGAAAAAATTTATATTTTGGGTTTGTATAGTTCGTTTTTATTTTTGTATTCTTTCAATAAAGCCTATGGAAAGAAGGAATATCTATAATGAAGTTTCAAGCGACAAGGAATTAGAGGAAAGAATCATATTGTCAAGATTCTACGAAGTTCGAGAGTTATCATCAAGAGTTGAAGACCGAAGACGAAGATGAAGACACCGATAGAAGACCGAAGACGTTTCTATGGATGCTGTGAGAGTGGTGCTAGCTGCGCGCCGAACGGATACAAGGTAAGTAAGCATATTCCCACCTTCGTTAAATGGTTGATTTCCTTTCGAAGAGATCGTCAGAAAAATGGGTTTTCAAAAATATATAAAAGATGTGGGTTTTCAAAATATTTCGGAGGGTTTTTGCCTTCCTACCATTCAACGTGTCGCAGGATTCTCTCTTCATTCCTACCTGGACACATGTGTGACCCATAAAGAGCTGTTTATTATTGAGAGCAATATCATAAAACCCTTTCTTGTGAGGCAGAGTCGAGACTTTTGATCACTCCGAACCCGAATTTTAGTCGAGAAGGGATGGTTATCTCTCTCTCAACTTTTAAGAATGAGATTGTGTTCATTTATGTGTCTAACTTCTTATGACTAGTGTGCAGAATCTCTATGTCTTCTTAGCGCGTTGGATGCTATCATTACGGAGAACTAGTAAGTTGGAAAAATAGGTTTTGTGGGTATATCTCTAGTAAACCCTCACGAGACTATAACTCGTCCACTAGGGACACCTAGGGGTTTAAAGGCTTGTTATTTATGCTAAAAGTGACCGTAGCCTCGACGACACGGAGTTGTTGTATTTTATTGTTTTGTTTGATTTGCTCGAGGACTAGCAAAGTCTAAGTGTGGGGGAATCTGATAGGTGTAGAATACACCGTATTTACTATATAGAGTTTATGCTTTCTTTGCTATTTTTCTTGTGAATTATGTACTTTACGCGTGCTTTTGAGTTTTTTAGGTACTCTGGAGTCGCACGGACGAAAAGATGGAGAAATCACTTTATTTGAGCAAGAAGGGCAAGAGTGTCATTTCACAGGCATGTGCTATCTGGAGCCAGTCACAGGTTAAGGGGATACTACTGGGTGGCCCGTATCCATTAGTGGGTGCCTGTGTATTTTTCTACCCTTACACAGCCATGGAAGTCAGTGAAGACGCATTTTCAATCATTCTCAGTTTCCAAATCAAGAAAATAGTGGTGGATGAATCGAGCGCAACTCAGGTGGAAATAGGGAGAAATCGTGGTGAGAATTCAGGAGATGAAGTTGAAGAAGAACGAGGATCTGCTGCTCATACTCGGATCGAGAAGAGGGTTCATGGTTTGAAACAGGAAAAGGAGATCTCATAGGTTGAATCTGGGAATGGTTTTGATACTGGTTCAAATCGAGAAGAGACGAAGGGGGTTTTGGCAGATTCATGAAGCAGAGAGAAAGAATGATGATGGCTGTTGTAGGATGATGTTTCTGTGAGTTATGCTTGATTGAATCTGTTTGGTTGTTTTTAGGGTTCAGTGAAGAACAGCCTCAGGGTTTAAATGGTGGGGAGTCTGGAATCTAAATCTGAGGATTGAATATGAGGAACAAACAGAAGAATGAGAAGAATCAATGATGGGTTTCTCTCAGATTTGAGTTTTAACCCAGCATCTGTTAGAAATTGACTGAGAATTTGAGGCATAATTGCAAGCAAGAATGGAGCTGTGAATGGGTTTGCTTATGATTAAGCAGGGTCTGAGAGTTTGAGAGCTGTTGGTGTTGTTTGATTGAGCTTCAGCTGGAAATACTTGTACAGGGATACAATGGCAATGGAGTTGAGGGCCATCATAGCTGTGACCTAAGCCAGATGGAGTTGCAGCTGAGCTGGTGCAGAAAGGTTATGTGCAAGGTGGTGTTTAACACAAGAATGGCTTGATAACGAATTGCAGGCTCTGTGGTTGCAGAGTTATAGAGAATGGAGCAGGCCGAGGCATGATGGTCACAGGCTTGAGATGAATCTGAGCTGTAGAATGAGTTTGTTGGCAGTTTAATGGCCTGAGGTTGCAAAGCAGCTGTTGGTGTTTGAAGGGGTCAAGGCTGTGACAGTGAATGGAGTGAAGTGATGGCTGTGCCAGCTACAGAGGTGGAGATATGCTTGGAGTTCAAATGGCAGGTGAAAGAATTGTGTTTCTGCTGGGATTGAAGCTGGATGGCAGTGAATGAAAGATTGCAGGGTGCCAGAGCTGGTGGTTGTTGCCTGGTGTTGTGCAACAATGGAAATGAAGTGCAGGTAATGGTGCTGTGATTGGTTACAGCGAGGTTGTGGTAGACTGCAAGGTTGAAATGGTATGAATCGTAATGTGTCACTGAAGTATGGCCTGAGGCATTTGCAGCTGGTATTGAATGCGGTGTTTGAGTTGAACTGGGATGGACATGGCCTGGAAAGGGTTCGGCTGAATTAAGGCAACAATGATGCTGGTGGTGCTAGGCCTGGTTGATGCAGATGGAATTGCTATGTTGCAGAGTATGTTTGTACTGCAATAAAGTACAGGGTGCAAAGATGAGCTGTGAACTCAGTAGGTGGTGCACTGATTCTGTTGCAAGTCTATGGGAAAGAGAAAGGAATGAGAGATGGCTTGAACTGATACTGTTGAACTGATCATGGCAGAGAATGGGAACTTCTAATGAGTTGATTGCAGTGGTGATAAATGACAGGCAGAGTGAACAGAATGGAGAGTATGTGATGACAGAGAGGAGCAAATGTTGTTGCTCTGTGTGACTGAGTCTGGTGGTTCAGATGGAAGCCAGAGTTTGGTGGTGGTCTGGGATGGATGTAATTGAAGATGAGTTCATAGCTCATTGTGAAGAAGCTGCAGTAAACATTGCAGGAAGTGTTGGCTTGTGGTGAGGAGATGGCCAGGACTGTGGTTTGTTGGAAGTAATGGGTTGTCTGAGATGTGCAGGTGCCTTAGGAGTAAATGGAATACTCAGTGAAGGCATGAACTAAAAATGGGTAGCCCAGAGCCATCTTGGCTGGAAGAGCACAGTGATGCACCATCCTGATGCAACACACGACTCGACCTAACTCACTGTGCGAAGCGCGTGGCATGGTAAAGTCAGCCCAGTTAGACCACCAGCATATCTGAGTCGGTGCTGACTCATGACCTGACTCGGTTTGACTCGGTCTGACCGAGTTGACCCGAGCTGACCCGCCGATTTGACCGAGTTGACTCACTGAACCGGTGACCGGGCGGACTTTGCCGGTCACCGGAGCCGTTTTCCGGCGACTTTTCCGGCCGTTTTCCGGCCACAATACCAGTTTTCCGGCGACAACTTTTGGGTCATATTTTCTACATGGGTTTCTCCTTCTTATGGGCTTGGTGGATTCTCATCTAATGGACTTTGAAGACTAGACCTAATTTTAGATGTTGGAGAACGCTATAAAGGGAAGGTCTTCTACAACTTATAATATATCTTATTCTTGGAATTTTGGAGAGCCGTTTTGTTTACGCTTCTAGGGTTTGCTTTTGTTCTTCTTCTTCATTATTTTATTATTGAATATTGATTATGATGAACTCCATAGCTATGAGTAGCTAAAAATCTTATTGGTTATGGGATAAAAGTTGATTTCTCGACATGCTTTTGATTCAATGAATTAGTTTTGTCTCAGTAATTATTGTTTGTGATTCACAATTAATAGTGTTATAAGATTTGAAAACTTGTTAGGTTGAGTCCGGAATCAATCCGATTTGTGTTCATCTCTAGAGCTATATTAGGGTTTTCAATACGAAAAAGTTGTTTATCCCTGATTCTAAGTAGCATAATTGTGGGTAGTGCTTGTAGTGATATATCCTACTAGTCACAAGTGAATCATAACTTTTGTTAAAACGTCTAGTGCTTTTACACATTCGTTTGCATTGATGAGTCTTATTCCATAAAACTTAATGCTTTTAGGGAGTTAAACTTAATTGTGCTTTTACACTTTAGGTTGCTTTCTACGAAGAATTCACATATGCATCTTTTAATGTGGTTGTGATGAAAACAGGGAATTAACGGGTTATACTTGCGATCAAGGTATCCTAGGACTTTTAATAAATACGAGATTAAAATTCCAATTTTAATCATTGATGATAATACATTTTTGTGAATGATACTATCCCGTGACCAATATCTTCTCCTTATTGATAATTCCAATTATTTACTTTGCTTTCAATTACTTTTATTTGCTTAAATACAACAAACATTCCCCGTGGTTACTTAGAAACTAAAATTTTATAACAACGAAAGCCTCTCTGTGGATACGAACTCTTTCTTATCGCATACTATATTTATATCTAGTTGATTGGGAAAGTGAAATTATATTTGACGGGTTGTCAATCCGTCCAGTTTTGCTTGAAACGAAGGTGAAAAGTTGGACTTGCCATAAAAGGAGAAAGCCGAAGCTTTTATTTTTGTTAGATCTTATTTTCTTTATTTTTGGACTTGTATATATTGTTTGTTTATTATTTGTTTATTTTTTTTATTTTTTTAGTATTTTATTTATAAAAAAAAAAAAAAAAAACACGTGCACACACCAATTGCATCGTCAGACTACCGATTTTAGGAAAACTCGTGGATTAGTAAGTTGAACCCGTGCCTTGGGCCTTATGGGAGTTACCAGCTGAAAGTCCACAAACCTCAGCCTCGTACCTTTGGGCATATTTTGCTGTGGTAACCTGAGCCTACCCATTTTAGTCAACCTTGCATTTGTACGTGCACAATAGAATGTCGAACGGGTATTATAATAGCCAATACAATGATTATTCGACTGAGCAACATGGACATTATCCTTATTATGATCATAGTGTGGATAGTGGTTGGGAACGCCAGCCTTTTAAAGGATATGGTCCATACCATGGTGAGTCCAATTACTATCCACACGCCAACTGGTCGTACGAGCAAAATTCCACTCTACTAGAGTCAACACGTAAGTTAGCTGAGTCGAAATGTAAGTTAGCAGAAATGAATAACTTAGTTATGGATGAAAGCAATGCAACGAGTGAAATTTCTTTCCTAGATTCAATCAGGAAGTCATGTGAGTCGACTCAGAATCTTTTGTTAGAGGCCCAGAAAAGATCTGCTCAAAATAATCTTAATTTCCAATATAATGTTTCCAATAGTAACCTTGAAAATGAGGATAGTTACTCACATAATCAGGATGACGAGGATAGAATTGGTAACACTACTTTAAATGGGGTTCAACCATTTTCATTCTATTATAATGATGATTATGATGAGGATAAAGTTGATGAAGAATTTGAAATATGTGGGCATAGTGAACAGGAATTTGTTACTCCAACTGAGCTTTATAATGATCATGTTATTTATAGTTCAAATCCAAATAATTTTAATAATTATTCACCTATTCAAAAGGACGAGGATTTGACTAGAAGTATCTCTGTTTTAGACGATGTAGAATTTCCTAGTTACAAAGCCGATAATGTTTAGAGGAACGGGTTTATCCTGAGAATACTGTTTTAGAGTCCAAGGATTTAGAAACAATAGTCTTAGACGAAGAAGATGAACTCGTAGAGCTTTTAAATATGAGTGAGGATGCATCACCTGAGTATAATCTAGAAGAAGAAATTGTCCATTTTCAGGATTCCGATGATCTAGAAATTAGGGTAATTGTAGCTAGTCTATCTAGAGACACCCAAAACTCTAAGTTTGGGGGTGATTATCATTCTCCTTGTGCCTTACCTTTAGCTCTTACAGAGATCCCTCACTTGGAACTTGACATATGTGCCTCAACCATTTTAAAAGATTCTCTTCATACACGTTTTCCTGAACCTAGTGATGTCCATAAGGAAGTTCAGTTATTAGAAACCCATCCTATGGTTGATGTGGTTTACCCGGGATGTGATACCCAGATTGATTTTGTTTTCCCACCAAAATTTTTTCTTCCAATTGTGGGAATGTTTAAATTCCAAATGTGTCAGTTATTAAGTTCTGAGACTAAACCTAATTATTTTAGGAAAATAGAATTGACACGTTTGCTTAAGAATTATCACCACTCTCATTATGGTCAACTTTGTGAGTCAAATCTGATTGACTTAGAGGATCCTCAATTATTCAGGTTATTATTGTGTGCTTCTAAATTTTTCCAGACCTTAGAACCTGATCTTTCAGATCTTATTTATGAGGAAATGCTGCCCAAAGAAATTTATTTAGACCCTTTCATATAGCCTGAACCTGAACCACAACTAGATGTAGTTGTCTTAAACAGGAAACTAGACAAGGGTATGCTTTATTTGTTCATTTTCTTGGCATGTTGCAGATTCCTTTTATTTGTGGTAGCTTTATTTGGTTTTGATGACCCACAGAAATTCCGGCTACTACTTTATGATTTTATAAGGTTGTTTATGGGTGAAAACTACTCCTGCAGAATTTGGTAATTTGGGGTGTGGATGAGGAATGAATTTAAACCTTAAACAAATGCACTGCGCGGTGAGTGCTTGTAGATTCGAGAGATCAATCTGTGCAAGTCCGGCCTAAACTAAGAAATGGCCGTTCTAGACTTGTTTCGGTCACAAAGTGAAGGAGATGGGGTTGATCTTAGGGAGGGAAGCGAAGAAGGTGTTGAGATTGTGAAGGTGTAGACTTGCTTATGACTTGCAACAGGAAAGTGAACAAGCTTACGATTGGTGTAAGCGGAGCTCTGGGTGTTTTCTTGTTGTTTTTTGTTTTTCTGTTTTTCTCCGTTATTTGGAAATAGGGCGGAGAACCTATTTATACAAGTCACTGAGTCTTATTCACGTCTCTCGTGGGAAGTGGAGGAAGTGGAGTAGTGGAGTTGTGCGTCGGTGCCACACGACCAGTCTTGCCCACTTCTCCTGTTCATCTCTAACCGTCCATGACTTCCTAACACGTTCTTGTGATGGCGCGTTGCACGCTGCACGCTGTAAACCGCCAGACCAATACCCCAGTATGTATCCCCCCAGTTTGTGACATGATTGATGTCTGGAATGTGTGGATCGTGGATCCACGAAAGATAGCATGCAATGCTGAATTGAATAACTACTTTATTCAGGAAGTCGATACTTGTGAAGTATCGTGTGTATTTTATGCAGGTACTGCGTGGTGTGGTAAAGTGATGGGTAATGACACCTCACTGACCAATTAACTCCCGACCAGGGTTGTATAACCAGTTTGGTGAAGTTGGACGGATGAGATGATCTTTGAGACACTCATCTGCGACCGTTAATGAAATTAGGGTTTTGAAGAGGTGCGCAGGCATCACTCTTCAGTTTGGTCGAAACCAAGCATGGGAAGGATTTCGGAGAGGACCGACCGGGCGTGCGTGTAGGTAGCATGCCGGTGTACACGTCCATATCTCACTATCCCATGAAGGTGCGATCTAGGCCACTCAATTTGACCGGCAAAGAGGAGTGGTTGAGATCGATTTTGCAATAGGAATTTGATGCCGCAAAAAGCCGCGCACCATGATTTTTTCCGGCGCGTGTTCCAAGACGACCTAACTTGGTCGGTCTTGGCCGGTTGGTTTGACGTGAAGATGGTAGGCTGGTGTTCACGCCTACACTTGATTATCCCATGAAAACGTGATCTGAACCACTCAAATCGTCCGGCGAAGTTGAGCGGTCGAGATTAGTTTGCGGTTTGGGAGGTGTGACCACGCAAGTTTGGACGTGCGTTTTGGGATGGTCAGGCATGATATGCCTTGGCCGATCAAGTGAGGGGATAGATGGGCCCACGGTGGTCATCTTTGGTATGACCGGACTCGCTTAATCTAATCTGTGACCCTCCATTCGTGCCGGAGAAGATGGATGCTCGTGATGGCTTGAAACCCTAATTTTGGCTTCCATAGCCGTGTGACCATGCTCCCTTTGGGCGTACGAATTAGGACGACCAACCATGGTTGGTCCTGACCGATTGGTCAAGTACGTAGGCGGGCCCACGGTGATCGTCTTGACATGCTCTGGGCCCTTTGAGTCTACATCTACACCCTCCATCTATACCTGCGAAGATGGATGGTTGAGACTGCTTTGCGACACATGTAATATGACGCAAACCCTAATTTAGGGTTTTCCGTCCATAATGCTTGGTATGAACGTTTTTTGGCAAGCTAGGCCAATGGCCGATCGTGCGGGTTCCACATTGGTTCGGCAGTGGATATTCCATACCTGCTTGGGGGTGATGGAATTGATATGGGTCATCCAATCATGCTTATGGAGTGGGATGACTGCGATCATATCCGGACTGATACGGTCAATCCGGATGCTCAATCGGGCTAGTATAACACACCGAGAGGGGCTCAATCGGGCTAGTATAACACACCGAGAGTCAGCATGTACGGGTATTTCGTACATGGTTTCATTATAGTGCTTGGAGGTTCGTGTTACTCTTACAGAGTAACACTCAGTCGTCATGCCACACTGATAATGAGTACTGGAAATACAAGGCTGATATGAAATTCACGGGATGGGATTGTTGCCACATGCTCCAACCTGGAGGAATTTCATGTATTCACAGAATGGGATTGTTGCCACATGCTCCATTCTTGGTGAATTAAGTGAGGGAGTATCCAACACTTATAAATGGCTTTATCTTTTACAAGATGTCAGCGCATAATTTTTCTGGTTTTTACAAATTTAACCTTAAACGAAAATCCACCATCAACATTAAGTCCCCTGCCTAGCACATAATGGTTACACTATTGTGGGGTAGGCATGAGATGGTGACATACATATGTGAGAAAGACAGGATAAAAGGAGTTTGACCCGGAAGAGTGTTGGCCGACCGCTAGTTGCCCACGCCGTCATGCTTGTATGGAATCCTTTGGTGGGACCGGTTTCCTTCTTTGGGTATTTGAATCAAAAGAGGAATCCAAACAAAAGAGGTATCCTTGTTCTATTGGGATTCTTCTAATTTTTGTCTATAAAAGAGACCAACCTCTTTGCTTTTTTCTCACGAATTTTTTTTTTTTATTGTGAAGCAGCTCCCGTCCGTGACCACCCGCTCCTACCGACGCTGCCGCCGCTGCCGGAGTTGCCGGATTTGCTGCCGTGCGCCACCGTCCGTCCACGGTAAGTTTCGGTTTTTGATTTTTTTTTTTTTTTATAAAGGTAAAACCCTAGTTTGTTAGGTAAACACCTTTTGTAAGACATGTATATGCTTAGTTTTTTTCCACCAAGGTTGATACGTCAATATTTTCTAGAATTGCTTAGTAAAACAACCCGTGAATCCATGATCATGTTGTTTTTGCTTCTTTCCACCATTGCATGCAAAACTAGCTTCTTAGATTGTAGCTTGGGAAGAGACCTTGGCTTGAATTTCGTAAACATAATTCCCACGATCATGAGAAAAATCGTGTTGTAATACGTGCCCGTGAATGTAGCCCCACCTTGTGCGTTTGATCTGAACGTGGGTCCCACCCACATATGCTTGACTGATTTGAAACCAATACCAGACGTGAAACTTGTACCGTACTTGAAACCAATACCAGACTTGAAACTTTTACCTGACTTGAAACCAATACCAGACTGAAACTTGTACCGGACTTGAAACCAATACCAGACTTGGAATGATACTGGTGCTTGGACCCAATCCCAGCTTTTGTGTATTTCAACGTGGGTTGTGTCTTGTCATGCGTGACTACATGCCCCATGCATTTTTCATACAAGTTCTAACTCCTATTTTCATTGTGGAATGAAGAAAAGAACTCCTGTTGAGATGTTTTCTGGAGATAATGCTGGTTCCAAGCCAGGAAGTGTTGACGGCTTCAAAGATATGCCGAACATCGATGATGAGTTGTTTACCTCGCCTTTTCCAAATATTAGAAGACATCCTTCTCATAAGATAGTCCTGCTTTCCGATTCAGAAAATATGGATGCTGATCCATTTTCTTCTTCAGCACTTGTGATGAGATTTTGTCTCCGGAGAAATGAATATCCGCCTTCCCTTATTGACTTCAAGATTTGCCATACTCCACTGGGTTCTTATGAAGGATGGATGAGACGCATGTTGAGTAATAAGGACATTAAAGATAATTTTCTTTCAGCGCAAATCCTCAATGCGGTCATGGCATCTGCTGCTCTTGAAATTAAGAAAGACGCTGCGGGTTTGATTACCTTCATTTCTCGGTGGCGTATTTCCACTCATAGAACCATATCTAGATGGGGAGAGATGACTATTACCCTGGAGAGCGTAGCTGCATTAATGAACCTGCCTGTTGTTGGAAGTCTTTCTTACGATCTCTCTGATACGGAGCAACGTAACTATGATGCTATACTTCAAAAGGTGGCGGAATTCGACAATCTGGACAAGGAGGAGAAAAAAGATACGATATGCTTTTACACCTGGTGGGTGTCGGAGTGGTCTCCTGCAGACCCAGAGCCGGATCAAGAGTTGGAAAATAAGCTCAGTGTGATTGCGTTCCTGTCTTTTATGGCTATCCAGAGATATATTCGACGATGGTTCTGGAAAGAAGACCATTAGAGGTGACCTTGTTAAGATCGCTATAAAGCTGGCAAAAGGTAAAGTTCTTCCCCTGGGTGCCTTGTTCCTTGGATCGTTTGTATTCTCATCTGGACGCCTTAGCAATGGACATGCATGTTTCTAACGGGTACAAGAAGGTGGAATCGCACGTTCACTTCGCTTTTCTTCAGGCATTCTTATGGGAACACTTCAAAAGCTATGCTCCTACCCCTGCAAATTTGCTCACCAACTTGTACGGTGGCTCGAGAATACTCCGCTGGAATAAGAGGCGTCCCCGAGCCGGTGCGAGACTTGTGGACACATTTGACAATGTGTCTTCTGTAGATTTCCGTCCATGGGGGCTGGTCCACCCTTCCGTTGTTCAGCCAAAGACTTTTGCTATTCCTTCTGATGGCCCTGATGTTGTGTTGCGTACTGATGTTAAGACTATGAGATCCGGGGAAATTGTTTACATGCGCAGCTGCATCCCAGGATATGTCCCGTCTTTATTCAACGAAGAATTTACTGTGACTCCGTACAATATTGACAGGGCGACTCGTCAAATGGGGTTTGATCAGGGTGTCCCATTTATCCGTCCACCAGGGGTTCCGAGAGAATTCCTCCCGAATATTCTTAATGCTGACGTGTTTTTGGAACGGGTGAGCCTTCCCTTCTGGCCTATTGGGAGAAACCCAGTGGTAACCGATAAGTACAAGGAATTTTGGAGCAGGCAACTGTTGATTTTCCAGGAATTCTCGGAGAGTATTGTGACAGGTTTCCGTGGTGAACCATCTTCTGACGTTTTGAAAAAGCATTTCCGGTTGAAGCCACTTCCAGCCAAACGGACCAGAGCTGAGGATTGCAGTCCCCAAGCAGGGGAGAGATCCAAGAGGCAGGCATGTGGTTCGGTGATCCTCAATTCTTCCAATATGCAGGTATTTAAATCTCTTCCCGTTGGTTCCTTTATTTCTCCAGGGTGAATCTTTCTAAGAGTAATTCTTGCTTGAAATCAGGGGATTCCGAAAGAGAATGTCTTCACGAGGTTGGCGCGCATTCAGAATGAGAAGGCTGGTAATGTTGGCCCTCATGCTGAGAGGTCTGGCGGTACTGATCTTCATGCTGAGAAGTCTGGCGGTACTGATCTTCATGCTGAGAAGTCTGGACAAACCGCTCCTTTTTCCGACCATGACAGATATGATGCAAGCTCGGTTGGACAAGCCGCCTCCCTGAGTGATCTTGTTGACGGGGTCGTGATGGAAATTAGTACCCAGAGCGAAGTAGATGCCGGAAGGAGTATAAGAAAGGTAGCGTCTGCAATAATTGAGGCGGCTCCCCTTGAAATCCGTCCTGAGCAGTTTCCAGTAAATATGGCTATTGTGGTGACTTCTTCCGAAAGGCCTCCTTCAACTGACAAGGCTCCTGTGGTTGGTGAATTACCGGTGATGCAGCATGGGGCTTTGTTCGATCCTCCTTTTACTGTCCCCTATCCAGGTCATGTGTTGGTTGGTGGATTCAGCGTGCCGGTTCGGTTCAAAGAGTTGTATACGGAAATATGGGAGAAATACGGTCACATTGCTACCACTTTGAAGCTCAAGAGTCGTCTTGTATTGGTCAATCGCATTCAGGAGGCTTTATTTTCTATCCATGGGATGAGCGTCGCGACTGGTCGAACAGTTTCTGAGGAGATGATTGAAGACTGGAAGTGCCATCGAGATGTATTTGTGTAGTACGACTTCAATGCTCCTTGGTTCCTCAAAAGGCTCTCCGAGATTCAGGAGCTCCAGAAATTACAAGGTGAAGCCCCTTCTGCAGAAAGCGTCACTCGCCAGGAAGAAGAGGTTGAAAAGTTATCTGAGGAGTTGAAGCTGAAGCAAGCTGTACTTTAAAGGATGAAAGTCGCTCTTGCCCAGAAGGACGAGTTGTTGCTGAAGGAATTTCCTTGAAGGATTCGTGCTATATACTTCCCTCTTTTTTTTAGATGCTTTTCTTTTTGAGTGATAGTGAGGATTTCCTTTCGTAATTTGACTTCCGGTTTTGAATTAATAGGTAATTGAATTGGTATATTGAGATAGTTTTGTGAATAACTTTTTCTGAAAGAGGTTATTTTAAATGGAATTTGCATCTTGGTCATGAATGATTGCACATATCATATGAAATCGCAAATGTCTCATAAGAGGGAGGTATGAAGGGAGATAAATGTGGCGTTTGACCACTGAGCCTCTTTCTCCATGCGTGGGACGCTAAGTCCCCAGTGAATTCTAAAACTATCTTTCTTGTAAAATTGCTGAATAAAACTTACTTGTTTTTTGAAGCCTTACTTGTATCAAACCGGAGTAGCCTCTCTAAGAAATCCTCCGCACTAATTTCTCAGAGCTATCCCTCTGAACCAAGCTTCTCCTGAACAATGCGCTTCAAAGCGTTGCATTCACCGGGTGGGGTGATGGAGGAACCGGTGGAAATGACAAGTACCTCGGGTTCATTACTTCTTGATCGGTGGGCGGACGCCATACCGGGGTAGCTCCACCTCTCCATTTTGCACCCACGCCTCCAAAGACTTCCAGAATCTTCTTCATTGGGAAGGGGAAATGTAAGTACCTTGGGTCTGACTCTTCCTGCGTTCGTGGGCGTTGTGATGTCCCTACGAGGCTTTGATGTGGAGCACGTTCCGGAGACGAAGTTGGAAGGTTTGCGAGTGCCATCATATCCGCGGATCGCTTACCTGGGTAAAGAGATGTGGAAGGTGTCGTAATGTCACTGCTGAGTGATCGAATTGAACGCTCCCATCCTCTGTATTCACGTGTTTCCTGATCGATCTCTCCTTCCTCAAGCATTTCTTTGCTTGGATGAAAGGCCGATGCGGATTGGACAGTCTTCCGGTCTTCAACAAAAGTTTTGAGATATAAATATTCTAACAGGGCTCCATAGGCTGCAGGCTCCCTTTCTTTATCTGGTAGACGTTGTAGTACTCCGGACAAGTCTTTTCCTCTGTGGAGTTGCCTCGGTTCTTCATTGTTGACTGGACCATGTTGTTCGTCTTTCCTGAATCTCCTGCGGTTACGCGCTCTTTTGCCTCTCCACTGGTAAAGGTGTGACTCTTGACTAAGGATTCAGCGTTTCTTGCATTGCCTGAGTAGATGCACGCCGACCCTTCTTGTAATTGTGATGTTATATCATTCAAAAGGCGGAATGTTTCGCTCTGCCTTCTGGTGATACCGACTTGATTTGCCAAGACATCCTCCAGCATTCAAACTATACTTCCCATGATATCCGAACCACCTGTGGTTTCGGATACATTGCGAGATGGAAACCGAAAAAATTGAGAATTCGATTTTGTGCAACCGAGAGATCAACCTCCCCTTTGTGGTCGCCAATTATTTATGGGTGAAAACTACTCCTGCAGAATTTGGTAATTTGGGGTGTGGATGAGGAATGAATTTAAACCTTAAACAAATGCGGTGCGCGGTGAGTGCTTGTAGATTCGAGAGATCAATACGTGCAAGTCCGGCCTAAACCAAGAAATGGCCGTTCCGGACTTGTTTCGGTCACAAAGTGAAGGAGATGGGGTTGATCTTAGGGAGGGAAGCGAAGAAGGTGTTGAGATTGTGAAGGTGTAGACTTGCTTATGACTTGCAACAGGAAAGTGAACAAGCTTACGATTGGTGTAAGCAGGCTCTGGGTGTTTTCTTGTTGTTTTTCTCTGTTTTTCTCCGTTTTTCTCCGTTGTTTGGAAATAGGGCGGAGAACCTATTTATACAAGTCACTGAGTCTTATTCACGTCTCTCGTGGGAAGTGGAGGAAGTTGAGTGATGGAGTAGTGGATTTGTGCGTCGGTGCTACACGACCAGTCTTGCCCACTTCTCCTGTTCATCTCTAACCGTCCATGACTTCCTAACACGTTCTTGTGATGGCGCGTTGCACGCTGCACGCTGTAAACCGCCAGACCAATACCCCAGTATGTATCCCCCAGTTTGTGACATGATTGATGTCTAGAATGTGTGGATCGTGGATCCACGAAAGATAGCATGTAATGCTGAATTGAATAACTACGTTATTCAGGAAGTCGATACTTGTGAAGTATCGTGTGTATTTTATGCAGGTACTACGTGGTGTGGTAAAGTGATGGGTAATGACACCTCACTGACCAATTAACTCCTGACCAGGGTTGTATAACCAGGCTGGTGAAGTTGGACGGATGAGATGATCTTTGAGACACTCATCTCGCGACCGTTAATGAAATTAGGGTTTTGAAGAGGTGCGCAGCATCACTCTTCAGTTTGGTCGAAACCAAGCATGGGAAGGATTTCGGAGAGGACCGACCGGGCGTGCGTGTAGGTAGCATGCCGGTGTACACGTCCATATCTCACTATCCCATGAAGGTGCGATCTAAGCCACTCAATTTGACCGGCAAAGAGGAGTGGTTGAGATCGATTTTGCAATAGGAATTTGATGCCGCAAAAAGCTGCGCACCATGCTTTTTTCCTGCGCGTGTTCCAAGACGACCTAACTTGGTCGGTCTTGGCCGGTTGGTTTGACGTGAAGATGGTAGGCTGGTGTTCATGCCTACACCTGATTATCCCATGAAAACGTGATCTGAACCACTCAAATCGTCCGGCGAAGTTGAGCGGTCGAGATTAGTTTGCGGTTTGGGAGGTGTGACCACGCAAGTTTGGACGTGCGTTTTGGGATGGTCAGGCATGATATGCCTTGGCCGATCAAGTGAGGGGATAGACGGGCCCACGGTGGTCATCTTTGGTATGACCGGACTCGCTAATCTAATATGTGACCCTCCATTCGTGCCGGAGAAGATGGACTCTCGTGATGGCTTGAAACCCTAATTTTGGCTTCCATAGCCGTGTGACCATGCTCCCTTTGGGCGTACTAATTAGGACGACCAACCATGGTTGGTCCTGACCGATTGGTCAAGTACGTAGGCGGGCCCACGGTGATCGTGTTGACATGCTCTGGGCCCTTTGAGTCAACATCTACACCCTCCATCTATACCTGCGAAGATGGATGGTTGAGACTGCTTTGCGACACATGTAATATGCCGCAAACCCTAATTTAGGGTTTTCCGTCCATAATGCTTGGTATGAACGTTTTTTTGGCAAGCTAGGCCAATGGCCGATCGTGCGGTTCCGTATTGGTTGGCAGTGGATATTCCATACCGCTAGGGGTGATGGAATTGATCCTGGGTCATCCAATCATGCTTATGGAGTTGGATGATCGCGATCATATCCGGACCGATACGGTCAATCCGGATGCTCAATCGGGCTAGTATAACACACCGAGAGGGGCTCAATCGGGCTAGTATAACACACCGAGAGTCGGCCGTACGGGTATTTCGTACATGGTTTCATTATAGTGCTTGGAGGTTCGTGTTACTCAGTAAGAGTAACACTCGACCGTCATGCCACACCGATAATGAGTACCGGAAATACAAGGTCGATATGAAATTCACAAGATGGGATTGTTGCCACATGCTCCAACCTGGAGGAATTTCATGTATTCACGAGAATGGGATTGTTGCCACATGCTCCATTCTTGGTGAATTAAGTGAGGGAGTATCCAACACTTATAAATGGCTTTATCTTTTACAAGATGTCAGCGCATAATTTTTTCCGGTTTTTACAAATTTAACCTTAAACGAAAATCCACCATCAACAAAGGTGACTAATCCTTTCTTATTTTGGCTGAAGACGTTAAATTTAGCACTTCTTGGGAGGTAACCCATGCTCATGCAACACGGTAATATCTTTCCTTAACTCTTTTTTCTTCAAATGGTAACAATTTCTCCTTGTTCATGCTTTTAATTTTATCTTTAGAACATTGAGGACAATGTTAGATTTAAGTTTGGGGGTATGGGAGAAAGTTTTTAGTTGCTTTGTATTAAACTCCAGAGCCTAAAAATTTATGCTTATTAAGGATGACACTAACCAATCTAAGTGGATGGAAGCATCTTGATTGTAGGAGTTGAGGAACCAATCTGATTAGATGGAAACATCTAAAGAGTCTATTCATAAAAGCACAGAGCTCAGGTGTTAGAAAAAAAAAACATGGTAGTTTCGCCATATCTCGTTGAATCCTTTTCACCTTCTGTTTTTATTTTTTCCTTTAAATGTGTTTCTAAGTGATTTTGAGACCAGACCATTAGACCAACCGGATTAAATTCAATAAAGTCGACCACTGGTACCCTTGTATATGCCAGTTGTGTTGACCTAGAGTTAGGATTATCGACCATTGGTTCCCTTGTATATACCAGTTGTGTTGATATTAGTCAGACTAGTATCTCAGTCCATTAGGATAGGTTCATTTTGGCAGTGGCCTTCAGACAGATATTGGAAACACCGTTCACCTTAGTCAACATCAAAACCATCTACGTTTTTCTCTACATCCATCTTCTTAATTTATCCATGTGATTAGTTGACTCCGGTTATGATGTCCAGAAACTATCTGAGTGGAGCTCTGTCACTTATATATGAATTTTAGTATGCTTGAGTGCAAACTCGTGTACAGCAATTGGAATTTCATTGGGATTGTGAAGCTAGATCCAACTATTTTCTCTGTAGTTGCGTGTTCTGATCGTGTTGTTTTCTATTGTGATTGAGTACTATCTTCTTTAAGATTTGCTAGAGATTTATTCTCCGATAGGCAACATTTAAAACTAGTCACAAACATCTTCGTTTCATCGTTTGTGATTCCACAATATCTTGTTTCGTTAATCGATTAAGATTATTGTGAGGTGATTAATAATACTAGGTTGTTCTTCGGGAATATAAGTCCGGTTTATCAATTGGTTCCTGTTCACCTTGATTTATCAAAAGATGGAACAAAACTCGTAGGTATATCATTGGGAGACAGATTTATCTATTCAATAGACTTTTCTGTGTGAGACAGATTTGTTTATCAAGTCTTCGACTTTGGGTCGTAACAACACTTAGTTGTGGGTGAGATCAGCTAAGGGAATCAAGTGCGCAGAATCCGATGTGGTTCAAGAGGCATAAGGAACGCAACTGTACCTAGATCAGTGTGAGATTGGTTAGGGCTCAACTACATTCCAGTCCGAAGTTAACTGGTCGGCTTAATACAGTGTGGTTTTCAAATCTGGACTAGGTCCCGGGGTTTTTCTGCATTTGCAGTTTCCTCGTTAACAAAATTTCTGGTGTCTGTGTTATTTCTTGACTTAATATTTAGTTTCCAACAAATGAATTGTTTACAACTTAAGTTGTCAAGTAGATGATGAAGCATTCTAATCTTTAAACTCATATTTCGAGAATATATTAACGAGATAAACTCTGTTAGAGCATAGCTCGGTTTAACTCACCAAAGCGTTGGTATGTCAAGATCGGTTGTCATATTTTAGTATCAAAACTCATCTAGAGTCGCTTGATTAAATACTAGAGTCAACTTAGTTTAGGTTAGACTAGAAAGTCTTGGAATTTTGAGACATGCAAGTATTACTCTGAAGACCCGAATAATGTGAAGAAGTAGCTAACTACAATGACGACATCATCCTTCCACTCGAGGTTAGTAATATTGACTTGAACTGTTTCATTACTAACGTATCTTTCAAGTCGTGTTATATTGAAAACATAAGCTAAGTCTGTATATCTTGTACATATTGTATAATACTCTAGTGATGTGACATGATCATAATAGTATGATCATAGTATTAGGGAATTAGACTACGAAGTATAACGCTTATCTTTTGAACTTCGTAGATGTGACATCGACATAATCTTGTATATATTGTTATGATTATGTGAATGGGTTATGGTGAAGATTTCATCCTAGGAAACAATGTTTTACATTTGTTTAATGGAAGTACATTCATGAACTTTTTTTTATGAATCGAAAGGGAAATCATGAGGCTTATTGGTTCGGCTATTCATTGCAAATCTTTGGATGACCAATATGCGTGAGATGGTAGAACCGATCTTAACTTATGTTATGTATCTTGGTATAACTAATCACAATGCCTGACTTATGATTTGGTATGACTAATTTTTTTTAATTGGTGTAATCGATCATATGTAATCACCATGTGATGGTATGATCGATCCTTGTAATTGGTGTGACCGATCATGAGTATGTGTAACCGATCCTTGTAATTGGTGTAACCGGTCCTGTTAACTGGTGTGACCTATCACAAGTAATACCAGGTATAGATGGAACCGATCCTTGTAACTGGTGTAACCGATCCTAGTGACTGGTGTGATCGATCACAAGGATTTCCATAATTAGGTATAACCGATCCTATTGATTGGTAGAACCGATTGAACCCATGTATGTGATTTGGTATTTGATCAATCACATAGTAGTCTTGGAAAACCGGCGAACCAATTCCAAACTTATTTGGAAGTGTGGTATAACAGATTCCAAGAATGCAAACCCATGTAAATATGAACTAAGGATTTCCAGTGAAAAGATGTCAACATATGGTAGGATTTTAAAGATGTGATTTATCCTACGACTATTTCTAAACCGCAAGTGCACGGTGTCTAGTTTATAGACAGTGGAAAATACGGGTCATTCCCACAGAGACTTGTGGTGCTTAAGTGATCTAAGGCTTCCTCTCTGAATTCTAGAAAGTAACAAGACTAGTGTTTGGTTTGTCGAAACGACCGAGAAGTTGTGACAAGTGAACTGAACTAAAGTAGCAAATGATTGTGACAAATTAGGAAGTGACCAGGGTGATTATTTCCACCAATTGTTCTTATGCTAAGGCAATGCAAGCTAAGTTATGATCATGTGCCTTCCTTTGAAGGTCTTGGCTAGATATTCATTAACTAAATTTGTTAACTCACCCCTAGTATGAGTGGTCTTCTTACAAAGTACCACTCATCACAGCTTGTAAACTCAATGGCTAACTACTAATCTTAATCATATTAGAACACAACAAAAATCATATCAAATCGACATGCTTCACATTGGAATCGGGGTTTCATCAAACACCCTGGAAATCAAATTAGAACATGATACAACAGAGATAAAACTACTATTGACGCTCTGGCTAGCCCAGGCATGAACCCTAAAACATCTTCTTCATCTTCTATTTATACATGCCAGAACTCAAAACTACCAAACCCTAATTTACTTTAAAACACAAATTGAATGCAACCCATACTCTGATAGCCTCCCGAATCGAGCTATTCTTGTCAAATCGGCTCTCTGACTCCTTTGATGTTGATGTTAGAGAAACCCTAATACTAGTTATCTCAACCCTAGCCTCTAAGTTAGAAGAAGCTACGGGCAAAGATGGCTAGAACTAGGGTGGTGGACGAGTTGTTGAGGCTATTGTCTTCGACTCGAGATGGTGGTGGTGATGGCTTTGTCGGGGAGAGGGAAGGTGGAGATGTACATGCAGAGCTCTGCACTTGTCGGGGTGAGGGAGGAGATGGACAAGAAAGAGAAAGTGAAGAAGAGAATAGGTTTGCTCGATTAGGGTATAGGGCTTGGTGGTTTTGTTGTGAAGCATGTGCATCGAGGGGAAGATGAGGAGGCCTCGCGAGCGTTGGATGAGAGGGGTAAGATCCGAACGGCCGAGGGTGATTCGGAGTGATGCGGGTGTTGAGCGGAGCATCGAGAAATAGATGTGAGCGAAGGAGCGACCGTATGATGCATCTTGGGCGAGATCTCAACGGCTCGGGATGAGCGGGTTCGGATCCGGGTCGTGGGTAGCTCTATCCCATGTCTTCCTTGTTGGGTTGCAACTGATTCGCGCGCGGGCTTGGCTTTCTGCTCCATAGATGCTCGACTCCAATTCTTCGCTCTTTGGGCTCCTCGATTTTTCTCGGACTTTATTTAGTACCTAAAAACACAAAATTAATTAATACAAATATTTATTCTTGAAAACAAGGAAAATACAGAATCTGGGATAATATCTGATTTTTAAGCGCAAAAGATGAGTAAAATGCCAATAAAAAGGTGTATAAATATGCACTATTTGGCACTCATCAAATACCCCCAAACCTGAATTTTACTTGTCCTCAAGTGAAACAGAAATTAAGAAATCCTAACTATACCCCTGTCGCAGGTCTCTCGAATGCATTTAGCGTATGCACTAAGCCTTTAAACCCCTAGGTGTCCCTAGTGGACGAGTTGTAGTCTCGTGAGGGTTTACCGAGAGGTGTACCCACAAAACCTTCTCCAACTTCGAGTGTAAAAGAGTCTCAAGCATCCAAGGAGCTATGAGTATATAGAGTTTCGCATGCTAGTAATGAAGTTAGAACTACTAAAGAACGCATTCTCTTCCTTAAGTGCCGAGCGAGAAGTGACCATACCATATGAAAGAATTCGGATTCGATTGTGATCATAAGCCTCGACTTCGCCTCACCATTAGGGTTTTATGATAATTGCACTCAAAAAGATCGCTTTTTAGTCTCTCATGTGTGCAGCGGAATAAAGAGAGAAATCCCGCACACGTTGTAGGTAAGAAGGATAACCTTCCGAAATAAAATCTGGAGACTCACGTAAATGTGGACAAAAAGAATCTTTTCGATGATCTCTAAGGAAGGAAATCAACTATTAGCAAGGGTGGGAGTACTCACTCACTTCTCACCCGATCGGCAATTAATATCACTCTCTCATAAGAACCATAGAAACGTCTTCAATCTCCGGTCTTCGGTCTTCAACTGTTGATGACGAACTTCTGAACTTTACAAAAACTTGACAATTTTTTTTTTTTTTTTTTTTTTTTTTTTTTAGTTACAATAAAACGATAAAACTCAATTTTTCACAAACTTCATTAATTCTCATCCTATTTTCTTTTCTTTTCTTTGTTGCTTGTAAACCTTGGACTATATCAACTTTTCTTTCAATATTCTGATGCTGCTCCGTTTGCTGATGATGATGTGTTTCTATGGGTCTTGCTGATCGAGAGAGAGAGTGATGCTAACTGCAAATCGATATTTAGAAGGAGTTTTCGTCTTTAAACGTCACCCTCATGATTGACAAAAACTAGCACTCAAGAGATCAAAAGTAGTGCTGAAATTGGTGCGAAGTTGGGTAGCTCACCATTCCTACCCGGAATTGATGTACGGTGACACACACTCTAATGACTTTTCTAGAAAGTTGCAAAAATTGAAGGTTGGTGCCTCACTTGATGTAAAATGGGTAGTCTCCACTATGGGTGATCACAATTCTACTACCGAATATCTAAACAAAGACCTAATTTGCCCTCCGGTATGGTTAAATCCAACTTTAACGCTCTAATCAACTAAGAAACCCGATTGCGTTCTCCAGTACTTCCAATTTCTGTTATTTCGGTCAGAATTTCTATGTAAACATAGCTAGAAGCATGCTAGTGACTCTAAAATCTCTAAAAGTTGGAGGTTTTTACAAAAAGATTTTTTTTTTTTTTTTTTTTTTTTTTTTTTTGAAAATAAAAGGTAATATAAAAGACTAAAAACTCTAAATGCAAATGCACCCCCAAACCTAAATCAAACATTGTCCTCAATGTGTCAACATATAGAAAAATTTTAAACAATCACATACCGAGAGAACTATGTTGATAAGAGAAAAGGGAAGAGATTACCGGATGTCGGCGAAAGCAAGGTTGGAGCTTCATTAGTCAAGGCTAGAATCCAACATTCTCAGCGGAGATCATATCGGATTAGCACAATATATGCACAAGAAGACTCAACCGATTCAAGAAAAGAAAAATTTAACAAGTCCTACTAGATTATATACAATGAAAATTCACCATAAACCAACAGTCTAAAGAGTTGAGGGTCAACCCAAAAGACAATATGTACAAACATCAACAGTCTTACACAAATATAACATGAAAGTGCAAGTAAGACTGCAAATGTGAAAGAGTTTCCCCCAAACCTAAACTTGTCAACAGGTGTGTTTGATAGCACAAAATCTTGCAATTTTAAAGGTACATCATGCAAAAGGTCTAACTCAAAATGAGTATTGCTAAGTACAGGCAGACATACACATACCAATTGTGGTTCCCTAAAGGTGTTATACTTTGATGCAAAATAGTCCAAGAGGACTTGGAAAGCACAAAGTTCTAGGCCTAGATTAGGCATTTTCAGAAAAGTTGGTTTTGCAATTTTGTTACAAACTACACCTAGGTTTGGTGGAGGAGTTTCAATTTGTGACTCAGGAGAGAGGTTAGGTACATCTAAGTTGTTTTCATGAATAAAATCATTTGCACCATTACACACTTTCCTAAAGTCAGACACAGGTAAATCATGCTCACCAGCATATAACAATTCATCAATCACCATGTCATAATCATCAGAGCAGGCAACATATTGTGACATGGGCAGGGAATCAGACACAACAATAATATCATGATCCAAAAGAACATTAGTGTCAACAGAAGATTCATCTTTTCCTAAGTCACAAACAAGTTGTGTAGCATGCTCACATTCATTGAAGAATTTCACAAACCCAAGCTCAGAATCAATATCACATATATGAATGTTAGAAGAAGTGTCATTCATAGGGTTCACATAAGAGACGCCTAACGTCTCTGAACTCAAAGATTCTATCATATTATCTGCATACACATGCTCTTCTAACATATCATATTCATCATCATCATCATCATAACAAAAATGCATTTCCCTATTAGCATTTCTAGTATACTCATTTACCTCTAGATTAGGTTCATATTCAGTGTTAGTTGCATGAGTAGGAATAGAAACACTATTTTCAAGATTTACTTTATTAGGGACAATAATCATCCTATCATGAACTGCCTTCCATTCTTCCTTTTCTAAATGAATAAGATTCATCTTTAAGAACATGTGATATTGTTCAATGGAGGGAGAGTCTTCAATAGTGGGTATGCATGTTTCATATGAATAATCATTAAATGGTTGTGCACATGGTTCACTAGAGAAGGGATGATCATGCATGTTGCTATATGGATGGTCATGTATTGCATTCATTTCAAGCCTAGCATTTTGCTCCATGAGAGTTTCCATTAGTGATTGTAAACAAAGAGTCGGGGAGTATAAAATTGTTCAACTCCCCACTTGTGGTGACCGATACATGTGCTCATGATGGTCGTGGTATGAGTATCCAAGGTCGGGGGCCCCGAGAAGGCTCATAATACTCCCTAAAATCATTATGGTCTGTGGGGGTTTCATATGGTGAAGCATGCCCGTAAGCAAGCTCTCTTATGGATTTGTTTGTATCCCCTGATGCAGACCAAAATCCCGACATGATTTAGCACTCAAATTGAACTCAAGCCCAGTTGTAGTGGACTTAATTTGGTTTATTGGGTTTCATTTGGTTTATTGGGTTTCTTTTTATTTGCAGAGCCCAGATTATGAAAATGCACAGCCCAGAGGTTATGCAAGCCCAGTGCACAGTGGGCTGGTTTGGTTTTGATGGGTTTTGTTTGGTTTAAATGGGCTTTGGTTTGTTTGGGATTTCAGATTTGTGCATGTTATTGCAGCCCAGCAGCTCAGTGAGTTAATAGCCCAGGTTCAGTTAGCCCAGCGAAAAGGCAAAGCTTAGTGGTTGGGCTTCAGCTGTTGGCAGCCCAAGATATGTGTGAGCTTCGGTTTAGTAGCTGCACGGCCCAAATTACGTTGAAAAATGTATAGCCCAAAAGTGTATTGAGCCCTAGTATTGTGCACAGCCCAGAAGTGGGTTGATTGTGCAAAGCCCAGTGCACAGTTTGATTGTGAGCAGCCCAGGTGATTGGGTTTGTGGTTTGTGCAGAGCCCAAGTTTTGATTGTGTTGCACAGAGCAAGTTAGACACAGAATAAAACAAGCAACAATTACTTAGCACAGCACATGGTAGCTTAGTGAAACCAACACAAGGAAACACCAGCTCACAAAAAAAAATGATACAGCACTAGGTTGTGTGCAAGTCAGGCAAGCACAGCAAGTGAGAGCACAAACTCACACAAGGTTTAAGGCAGATTCGAGATGTATTGCAGGGTCAACAGGTTATCTCACAGGCCCCACAGATTCACAGGTCTTTCACCAGGCTCAACAGGCCACAGCAGGTCTAGTATGAAAGGTAACTGGCTCAACAGTCAACCAGGGTATCACACAGATTTGCGGCTAAACAGCTCAGGTTACCCAGTTGTATCTCAGCCTCTACAGCAGCAGGGGCTGGATTTGAGCACAACAGGGTCTCACAGATGGCTTTATCAGCAATCACTCAAGGCTGTCAACAGCTTGAGTTGATGTCAACCATCTTAGTTGACTTCAGCTTGGCTTGTAGGTATTCTAGCTATCCAAGCTCAACCTCACAGCTACAGGGCTGGAGGTCAATACTTCACAGGTCAAGCTCAGGATTTTCTCAAAGCACAGGGCAGACAATGGCTCAAAGGTTCAAAAGGGTTTCAAGGATATGCTCAGGGTTATGCCAGGGTATGCAAGGTTCACTGCAGATGCAACAGATGAGCAGTTGCAGCTTAAGCTCTCAGCTACAGGGGCTGGAGTTAAGCGCAGGTCTTGTCGGGACCAAGTAGTTACAGCACAGATCACCCAAAAACACCGATTTCATATATATTTGGCAAAGCAATTGAGTTATCAGGCAAGCAAGATGGTTATTCCGTCATGCAGGGCAATACAGGTGGTAGACCAAGGGCTAGCCAGGTGGACTAGCTTATCAGGGGGTCATACAATGTTCAATTACTAACCACTAGCCCTGCGCTTTTTCTTTTCCTCCTAGGCTTTGCTCAGCAGCACAGCAACACACAGGTACCTGTCAATCTCAACAGAGCAATTTCAGTTTCCAAGATTACACAATCAAAACCAGAGAGCACTAATGTTATGGCAAAATTTAAAGCTGTGCATAAGCTAAAAATTGAGCCATAGGATAACAAATATACAAACAAGGTGCAGGGGTACTATGGACTTCAAGTTACACTATAGTTACACTAAGTTAAACAAGAAAAGGAAAATTACAGATGTATGATGCACTAACAGATGGAATGAAAGGTTAAGTTATACTACAATGCAGATTAGAATGATAACAGTTACAGCTACAATGGCATATGCTTTAAACTATAAAAGACGTAAATTTTACGAGATGCGTAAATTAAGCTACAAGATGATGCAAAGGTTGACAACAAGTTACAAGTTACAGATGACTATGAGTTACACTACTAAAGGTTAAACAATAATGCAGGCGAATATGTACAGGGGTAGGATGAAACTCAGTGAAGTACTAGCCAAAAATCAGCAAGGCACGCGCCAAGTCCCCAGCAACGGCGCCAAAAACTTGGTAGGATTTTAAAGATGTGATTTATCCTACGACTATGTCTAAACCGCAAGTGCACGGTGTCTAGTTTATAGACAGTGGCAAATACGGGTCATTCCCACAGAGACTTGTGGTGCTTAAGTGATCTAAGGCTTCCTCACTGAATTCTAGAAAGTAACAAGACTAGTGTTTGGTTTGTCGAAACGATCGAGAAGTTGTGATGATGAACCGAACTAAAGTAGCAAATGATTGTGACAAATTAGGAAGTGACCAGGGTGATTATTTCCACCACCTGTTCTTATGCTAAGGCAATGCAATCTAAGTTATGATCATGTGCCTTCCTTTGAAGGTCTTGGCTAGATATTCATTAACTAAATTTGTTAACTCACCCCTAGTATGAGTGGTCTTCTTATAGTACCACTCATCACAGGCTTGTAAACTCAATGGCTAACTACTAATCTTAATCATATTAGAACACAACAAAAATCATATCAAATCAGACATGCTTCACATTGGAATCAGGGGTTTCATCAAACACCCTGGAAATCAAATTAGAACATGATACAATAGAGATAAAACTACTATGGACGCTCTGGCTAGCCCAGGCATGAACCCTAAAATATCTTCTTCATCTTCTATTTATACATGCCAGAACTCAAAACTACCAAACCCTAATTTACTTTAAAACACAAATTGAATGCAACCCATACTCTGATAGCCTCTGAATCGAGCTATTCTTCTGTCAAATCGGCTCTCTCACTCCTTTGATGTTGATGTTAGAGAAACCCTAATACTAGTTATCTCAACCCTAGCCTCTAAGTTAGAAGAAGCTACGGGAAAAGATGGCTAGAACTAGGGTGGTGGACGAGTTGTTGAGGTGGCTGTTGTGCTGACTCGAGATGGTGGTGGTGATGGCTTTGTCAGGGAGAGGGAAGGTGGAGATGTCTGTGCAGAGCTGCAGTTGTCGGGGTGAGGGAGGAGATGGAGAAGAAAGAGAAAGTGAAGAAGAGAATAGGTTTTCTCGATTAGGGTATAGGGCTTGGTGGTTTTGTTGTGAAGCATGTGCATCAGGGGAAGATAAGGAGGCCTCAGCGAGCGTTGGATGAGAGGGGGTAAGATCTGAACGGCTGAGGGTGATTCGGAGTGATCTGGTGTTGAGCGGAGCATCGAGAAATAGATGTGAGCGAAGGAGCGACCGTATGATGCATCTGGGCGAGATCTCAACGGCTCGGGATGAGCGGGTTCGGATCCGGGTCGTGGGTAGCTCTTTCCCATGTCTTCCTTGTTGGGTTGCAACTGATTCGCGCGCGGGCTTGGCTTTCTGCTCCATAGATGCTCGACTCCAATTCTTCGCTCTTTGGGCTCCTCGGTTTCTCCGGACTTTATTTAGTACCTAAAAACACAAAATTAATTAATACAAATATTTATTCTTGAAAACAAGGAAAATACAGAATCTGGGATAATATCTGATTTTTAAGCGCAAAAGATGAGTAAAATGCCAATAAAAAGGTGTATAAATATGCACTATTTGGCACTCATCAACATACTTTGAACACGAGCAGTAACTCTTGTCATTTATTGTTCAAAGATATTCCTTAGTACTTAAGGTGATCTTGTGCCAAAATAAATTAAGAATCTTTTAATTAAGGTTGTTGGTTTTATATGCTTTAATTACCAAAGCAATTAATGCATATCTCTAGCGAATAAAAATTAGTAATGTGCATTTACTAATTGGATATTTTCTATTGAGATATTTCGGAAATATTGGACAAGCATTTATTGGAATTATGAAAACCGAGTTTTGCCATTCATTTCATATCTTGAGAATACTTTCGGTTTTGGAAATTCCTTGGTGTCCAAACATCCTTGGTCAATAAATACCTAAGTTTGCATTTCTAGCAAACTATCCTAAGAGCCAGGCAAACTTCATTTCTTTTTGTTTCTGGTGGAGCCGTCTATTCGGAGAGGAAAGTATTCTAATTAGGTGAAATCTCTAACGACCGCTCGTTTAAAGACTTCTGTGGTATCAAGAAGATCTACGAGTACCGTTGGTGGGAAACTAGATAATTGAAGTGTCATTAGTTTTCGATTGATTTGATTGACTAACGGTTGTTGAAACTTTGATTGCACCTAGTTTTTTTATTCTTGAGAATCTTCTCTTCTGATAAAAGATTCACTCAAACTAGATCGAAGTATCGACGGGATCTTTAGAACTATTTTTAGATCTAAAGGCATCTTGTGATAATCCATTGTTAACAGACTCCGTTCTGTGCGTGATTGATCACAAGAGATTCAAGTGGTGTTGTGCAGGTTATTGAAGATTAAAGAAGATTTGAAGACGAATAAGATTTCTTATCGGTTTACGTATCTTGTGAATTATGTGCACAAATCTTGATCGTCTGGGATCCAACTAGAATCGGATTTACTCGATTGATTAGTTGCGTGAGATCGGCATTCTCAATATATCTCTTTGAGATTTATTTTGATTGAGTGCGAATCTATACTTGACTATTTGGATAGTTAAAGTTAGATTGATCTAACCATACAAAGGAGTTTATTAGATT
Source organism: Papaver armeniacum (assembly GCA_023531295.1). Classification (NCBI taxonomy): domain Eukaryota; kingdom Viridiplantae; phylum Streptophyta; class Magnoliopsida; order Ranunculales; family Papaveraceae; genus Papaver; species Papaver armeniacum. Next base: position 336,550 of record JAJJWW010005840.1, read on the forward strand.
AAACATAAGAGCCTTTGTCAAAAACTCATCCATATCTTGTACCAAAGATTGATTAGAGTGGTTACCAAACAGATTTTTCCTTTGTTGTTTCGAATATGATCCAAAGGACTTGTTATTCTCGTACATGACTCTATAAGTAGAAGGCGCATGGATACTAAGGGAACTAAGTAGCTAGGGGTAGTCTGCTTGGTCTCTACTATACAAAATTGGTTTAGATTTTATATAGTGGCTTAATTCTGAGAGTATTCAAAACTTGACTAGGTCCCAGGGTTTTTCTGCATTTGCAGTTTCCTCGTTAACAAAATCTTGTTGTGCCTTTTAATTTGATTTCCGCATTATAATTTTTTATTATAATAAAGTAAAATACACATACGTTAACTCGTTATACTTGATAGTGATCCTATAGAGTTTGGTTAATTATTACCGAACCTATTATAAAGTAGCACACTTCGATTGTCATATCGTATCGATCTTGTATCCATATCCAATCACACAAGTTATCTTGTTGTTGTATTGTCTCGATCTCGTATCCATAAACGATCACACAAAGTGTGAATACCGAAGTTGTTGTATTGTCTCGACTTTGTCCATAGATGATCACACTTGGTAAGAGGACTTATATGTTGAAACAAAAAGATTGTGGTGTATTTGGGTACCCTCGTTTTTTTTCAAACTCGACTCAAAATTTCAATGTGTATAACATAAAGTCTATATAGATATACGACTTAGTCTCATAGTAGATAGAATTGAATAGACTTCTGAGTGATGGATAATTTTTAGTCTCCACATACCTTTTGTCGTCGAAGTTTCTCCAAAGTCTTCAGTAGATTTTTTTCTTCAAATGGTGAACGCCGTGAAGTCTAATGCTCAACTACACACTTCTATCTTAATCCGAGACATAACTATAAGTAGACTAAAAATCAGTATATAGGTTTGATCAACTAAACTTGTCAAACAAGCTTGAGATAGAAATGTTTGCGAGTTCGACCGAGGAATGCTCTAACAATATTTATAACCATTCAGAAGGAACACAAGAAAATACCACAATCCAATTTAAGTTTTAATACATGATCATTGTTCGATGATTTAATAAAAACCATATAATAGATCAACGAACAACACGGTTGTATATATACACTCCAACATACATATTCACAAACAAGGGAGAAGAAACACAAGAATGAACCATAATCCGATTCAAGTTTTAACCACGATCATTACCTCCTCCTACACAACATATAAAATTGATGCCAACCATAATCTTCCGTCTGAAATCAAAAATACCAAGATGCATCAGCTCATGTTTCTTTTAGTACTTCCTGATAAAACCAATGTTAACTAACGATTACTCGATAGACGCTTAATATTCCACGACCTTGAAATAAAGGTAAAACATGATCAAGATCAAAAGTAAATAATTAGAAACAAAAAACGAATTCAAAGATGTCGCTCTAGGTTTTATTTTTATTTTTTGTCTGTGTAGTTTGTTCGCGTCGAGACAGAAAATATTTGTAACAACCACATGTACGACAAGAAAAACAGTCATATCTTTTTCAGGCATCCAAACATTTATGGACCCTGGAACATGCTCTCTTTTTTTTTGGCTGCATCCTACTATAACATCGTGTATAGGCCTTTGACCCAATGATAAACTTCTTATTAATTTTCTTTGGATTTTCCAAAGTATAGGATCTTGAGCGGTACCCACACCTATATCATATCCCAAGCCCATAATCTCGACCTCGACCGAATTAGACAATATGTTTTTCATACTAGTCATTGGTTAAATCCTTTCTCTGACACAAAAATGTGCTGACCTAAAAATCATACCTTGGATTTGAGATTTTCAGCCACTTTTGACCATTACCTATCGGATCCGACACATGCAAGCGAGAGGATGAGCGGATTTGGATGTGGGTGGATTTGAATATTTTTGAGGACCTTCAATCAATAGGAAACTATATATACTAATTTCCTGTAATAACCTTCATATATATAACTATATGTATAATGTTAACATTATTCCTAAAGTTGAGTGTCCAACGGATGAGAGATGTTCCACCCGTGTCCAATACGTGAAAACTGTGGGTTTCAAAAATTCACGCGCGTCTGATCCTTCTCCACACACAAAAATACGGATTGGATTGGGTAAAATCCACAGATTTAGGTGTTTTGCTCACCCCTAGTATGAGAGCATGTTTGTCCATACTAAATAATACTATTCCTGTCTCAGTCCAAATTAAATAAGTAAAAGGATCATTTTTCCTGAGATGGAGGGAGTATGTCTATGTGTTAGTTTCACCACTTCAAGTGAGAGAGACATTATTCATGAAGTCTTGAATCGTGGGACTCGCACTTGTAATGTGTGAGCCTGTCTTTCTCATGCACTTTTTCAGTGTTGGTTAATTTATTTATTTTCAGTGTTGGTTATTTTTCTTCTTCTTTTGAATTTACATTCCATGAAACCAGACCCAACTTAGACTCATCAAATATAAGAATATTGGGTCTCGATTGGCTCTTATTCGCGTCATCACTATATAAATTAGGAGTGAGCATGGGCCGATATGGGTCGGTTTTCACCTCATCTGCATCTAATCCAATCCATTACGGATTTCAAATTTGGCATCAGCATCCAATCCATCATCTAACGGATTTGCATCCAATAAATGCACGGATGGAAGGGTTGGATACAAATAATCTAATGGATTTGTTTAATACTCAAAATTTATAATAGAGAAATAAAGACAACAAAAATGACTTTAACAATCCATACATGTAAAACAAGAACATCGAGATCATTTCAGAACGGAGAATTAACGAATATATTCTTAAAAACCACAACACCATGTTACTGTTTTTTCACAAGCACAAATACCACCCTAACAGGACCGCCCTGAGAACGTTTCCCAAAGCAAAACATTGCACATGGACATAATTAAAAATAGTTAATTTGTGTTTACGGTTGCTGAATACAAAATATGCTAAGATGTAAACATATCTGAAAGCTATTTCACGTGTTTCCTCAAATATCCCAATTTATAATCTAACTGGTCCGAATGTCCAACGGATTTTCAATGTTGCATCCGGCCCAATCCGTAATCCGTTGGATTTCAAAAATTCTATCCACATCTAACCCGCTAGCAAACGGTCCGGGCACCCACTTGCACAAATACGGCTAGTCCCAGTCGAATCCACAAATTCCGAGTCAAATGCTCACCCCTGGTATAAATTCAAATACAAGCATATATAGACGCATGAAACATGCACACAAGTAGATCAGATAGTAATACACCCTAAATATAATTACATAGTTAAAGTTCTATTAAATATTACCCACGCAACAACAATACTAAAAATAATTATCAGCATCTACCTTATAAGAGAAGGGGCAAGAACATGCGCTTGCAGGTAGGAAGAAGTTGATGACATCTCGTGTGATGGTCGAAATAAAATAAGAAAAAGAGGTCGGGCATGAGAGAAAAGAGCCAGTTAAGATAGCCAAGGACACTCGCTATGAACACCATTATAAGCTAGCTAGCATTCTTGTTGTTGTCTTTTGAAACAGGTCATCGGACTTTTGACATCAGCTTCATTCAATCAAAGCAAATGAAGACTCTCTAATGATGAGGGAGGACATAGGCAAGTCATCCTTGGCTACTAAACTAATCAAGACTCTTTCCTTCATGTAAGACCTCTCTTCTTATACTGCTCTTCTTTCAGTTGGAACGATGACTCCTAAAGTTTGGCAACCTCCCTATTTATAGTTTTTAGAGCATCCAAGGGGACTTAGAAATTAGAATTCAAGTCTGACTTTGGGCAGTGGGTGCCATAATGAGTATATTCTCATTTATGAATACAAGGCCCAACATGCTCCCTGATATGCTCCTAAACACAGCCATACAGCCATGCTTGAATCTCTAAGCAACTTGCCGAGGTTCTCTGATTACAAAATACTATACATGGTGGATAGAGCTTTGACCTCATTGCCAAGTAAAGTAAGGAAGAAGATGCCATGCATAAAACCTACTAACAATGGTAAGAAGTTCGAATATTTAACCCATTTGGGTGTTTTGACTTTTCACTTTAAATGAGAGATTTACTGTTGATGATAAACCCTAATTATCTTTTGATTTGATGTTATCCTGGACTTTTAAATTATTGTCCAACGATTCCCGTTCAGCATAAACCCATATCAGATGTCCATGTACCCAGATAAAGTCAAATGGCTTTTAATTAGGACTATTCCCTTCTTAATGAATAGTATACGTATATTGGTTCCCTCTCTTTGACTTTTTTTTTTTTTTTTTTTGTGGAAGAGTGGTCTTGGGCTACATCCTTAACTCCTTATAAGGAGTTATTTCTGACATTTACGGGGTTCGAACCCCTACCTCCGCAGTGGGAGGGAGCATACCAACCATCAGACCACTTGATGGTTGGCATCCCTCTCTTTGACTACTTGTGCATACGTTGTCACATCTTCTCGATACAACTTCTTCTTTCACCGAAACCACCCAAAGCATCTCAAAGCAATCCCTTCACATTCCTACCTCAAATTTTTATGTATGTCTCGTCGCTTCTATGTATGATGAGGTACACAGTTTGTGAGGTTGGCAAGGGGTTTGACTAGATCTAATTTAAGACAAATTCCTAATTACTCTCAGTGGAAGTAATAATGTATGGATAGATATACATGAACGATACCTGTGGAGTGTAAGAAGACCCGAGAAAATGTGTGGTGAAAATGTCAATTTAGTACCGACGAGTTTTTAGATATCTCAATCTAAAAAACTCGGAATAACTCAACCTACAAAGATTAACAAACTTACCGAACTCCGAATCCAATGAGACTCTTCGGATATTCAAGATACTCTTAGCTCTAACTCGTATCATTTGGCATTCATATACATAAAAGGGAGCAGTAATTTAGTGAATGTGCAAGATTTGTACCAATTAAAGATCACGAAGTAAAAAAAAAAAAACAAAAAAAAACTCAATTTACATTAAGGTATGTACAATGATGCTACAATAAACGCAGACTCCCTAGTTTTGCACAAGCATTAGCGTTATTCTCTAGTAAAGGAAAATCAGAAAATACAATTACACCTGTGGAAGGAGGATGAATCTTGTTGTCCAATCTATAGGTATTTAATGTGAGAATATGTCGATATGTCACAAGCTCACCTGTCCGATACGTACCGAGACGATTTCTAAGCCTACTGAGCCCACGTAAGAGAGTTCCTTAAGAGAGGGTAAGTGGAATATATACTGCAAACATGTCCGTCCATTGCCATGTAGAAGAAACACAGATATAAGGTACTAGTAGAGAAACTAACTACGACGGTTTTGAGGAATGTTTAAGAGAGAGTACCTTATAATCTATATTTATAGATAATGCAAAATAGAATCCTTTGAACTCTATAGATAATGCAAAAGAGAATCATTGAACTATTCTTCAATCTACTGCCGCCTCGGATGAACATCCCCAAAAAGATACCGAATCACCTCCAAACGTTTTAACCATTATTTTTTAAGAGAAGAATGGCTTGTGCATCCACAATTAAATGAAACGATGATAAATAGAGATATACTCGTACACCCTATAATAATCGGTTCTCATACAAATTACGCTATCGGTTGCTTTGTTCTTTGACTACTAATCCACTAAGATGTCCGTTCTCATTTATCTTACAACATTTTCGAGACATATTCAGCGGAAAAAGTCGAGAGGAAAAAAACCTATATTCGCAGCAGGGCCGTGCACACCAAGCTTTTCCATAATCCCAATAACAGTCCTCATTTCTCAATGGTCCTCGTTTAGCTGTTCAAGCAAGATGTGCATATAAGACTTTATAAAGAAGAAGGTGAAAGAATAAGTAAAGAGCTTCACCTTTTGTCACAAATTTTGATTTTGCATCGGGATGAATGTCATGCCACATCTGAAGCCACAGCTCTCGCATTAGAACTGGAGATCGAACAATGTTCATGTGACTTGCTACAAGTAAAGTGATGGTCTGTCAAGAAGAGAACACATACACTATATAAATCATGAGAAGCGTTTCGGCGAACCTTTATCGACCTCCCAAACTGTTTCTTTTTTCCCGAAGACTTTCGGAATCTTCATAATATGTTATGTACTTCACACGAGGGGTCCTTGTCATGTTTGGAACTATATATGTGTCATAGAGATGCTCTACATTCAGAACCTCTTGTATATCAGATCCATCATGCTCTGACTGCCAAACCAAAATTCTTTATCAAGACACTTGATCAAATGTCTCCTAAAAATGATTTGAAGCACATTTACAATTGTATCTTACGACAAATATAGTTATGAATCGGGTGACGGGTACCGAGGAGCCCTTGTAATGTTAACTTTAGGTCCAAGCCAAGTCTTGCACCGGGATAGGGAATGATATGGCACCGCCAGAAAGATCATTTATTTGCATGGACTTAAGGAAGGGAATCAAATAAAACCAAAATTCCGGAAAAAGAACTCGAGTTACTCGAATATTTGAATACAAACTAAAAGAAAGTATTTCTCCATCATAAGGTTCATACCGTGTCATCTCCACTTTTAACTCCTGGATTCCCGTCTACCGAGTTCCCTGACCTATGCAAAATTAATCAAAAGGTGTCATTAATAACTTAGATATCATCAGTAAATGTGAAAGTACCAAACCTAATAGTAGCATCGACAAAAAATGTTCATATACAAGCTCACATAAAATATATCATATGTATAAAACCCATTAGGCCGTAACATTTATTGATCCATATTACTTAATTTTACACACATCTCTATCTAGAGGTACTCCGTAAACTTATTAATTTCCAACTGATTCTAAGAGCACAATCATATTATAAATGTGACCCATACTGCTTCTAGTTATATTTTCATACTTGCCTTAAAAACAGACCTCCTTCATGCTCATAAATGACATCAGTTATGATCAAATTATCGGGATATGGCTTGCCACTTGGAGCGAAATAATACCCAACCTGAATAGCCAATGCAAAAACTTTATATATAAATCATTAACCCTGAAAATAATATATCATTTCCGAGGAATAATGCAATAAGCAATTTCCATTAAGGTAAAGAAACCCAAAGGCTTGCGAACAAAATTTACCTCTGTCTTTGAATCTATGCCATAGATGCAAAAGACATTCTTCAATGGAGGTCTATCCCAAGGTGTAAGGGGATTCAACACTGGATCGCCATGATACAACCTGAAATATACCCATTGCAAACATGAACCTGGCGGGATAATTGGATCACAAATTTACACATTTCTTTATAGAGTAGATCTCATAGATGTTATGAGTCGAGATGATAGGGAAGACATTTAGATTACGAATTTCACATTTGCATAGAAGTGCAGTATTGTTTATTTGATGTTTTTCACGTACCCCCACACGTTAGTTAGCCTAGTTCATGGTTAGCCTAGAAATTACCAATGCCTTGATCGCTCTCTGTATTTCTCGGTCGAGATGTGTTGGTTTCGGACCGACAAATATGGTTGAAACTTGGTTTAACCGAAATTCCAGGTACCAATTACCCTCGTTGTTCTTATGCAAAAAACATCTGGCAGAATATTCTGAGGATTATATCCATGGAAAATAATTTTACTGGTAGCTAATTCTCCAAAACGAGGAAATTGTTAAAAGTATGCTTTAAAAGAATGATTCTCATTGACATCAATTGGGGTGAATTATGATAGAGAAATAGCTGATAATAGAGAAGGTGTATATACATTTTGTGTTCAAGGTGATATTTACCATAAAATAGGAAGTCTTCTACCTCCCGTGGTTGAAAATGAAACAGACCGTCCAACAATAGTTCGTCCAAGATATATACAGATGTATATTTATGATACAAATAACGAGATTGATTGGAGGATGGAAGAAGGTGGTGCCGATCTAAGTAAGGAGGTGATGGAGAAGTTGAGGATAATTTTGAATACACATAATAGGTTCGTGCATGTAATCAGGCCGCTTGCACAACGAGAAGATATCCAAAGATGTAGATTGGTCATTAAAGAACAACCTGCGACCGAGAAGCGGTACACGCTTCCAACTGCCTCACAAGTCGCCGCAATTGTAGTTGAAGGAGATGGGTCTGCTAAACCTGAAGAGAGAGACATTGTAGTCCGACAACCGAAGGAAAGTTGTTATTTATCAATGAAACATCGGGTTGTTATGATCCTCTCCAATATCCGCTTTTGCTACCATATGGGAGTTATGGATGGGATCTGAATAGTATGGATGAGAACGGCAGACAGTTTACATGCCTCGAGTACTACTCCTACATGCTACAAGTATATATGATATAAATGTTTAACATCTACAATTTGCAATTGAACTTACACATATTATGTTGACACAAATAATATAAATAATTTATATATTTGTTGTCGCTATTGTTTGGCAGATCCGAAATAACGACGCGTCGCTTCTTCTTCGAGGTGGAAGACTACTACAACAATATGTTGTGGATAACTGGGTGAAGATCGATTCGTCTAGACTTAGATGGTTATCTAACCATCAAGAGGAGATAAGAGCTGAATTGCACCAAGGTCTACAAGATGCACGAATGGCGGGTGAAACCAGTGCAAGTAAGTTAATAGATAATCACTTTCTTTTTTGGCCCAATACCTATTAAGTAGCTACATTCATTTTATTCTTTATCTTTAGATATTTACTGCGAAATGTTGTAGGATGACGACAAACAGCTAAAGGAAAGTACTTACTTGAAATTTGATTATTTTTTTTGCATGACAGAGAATTTTGGTCAAAGGAAAGTGCTTCCTTCTTCATACATGGGCAGCCCCCGTGACATGTACCAGCGGTATCAGGATGCAATGGCGCTGGTGCAAAAGTACGGTAAGCCAGATTTGTTCATTACAATGACTTGCAACCCACTTTGGGATGAAATTGTGTCCAACTTAGGACCGGGTCAATCTGCATCGGATAGGCCCGATCTGACTACCAGGGTGTTCCATGCAAAGCTCGAAGAGATGAAGGAAGATCTTTTTACCAAGTCGATATTTGGCAGAGTAGATGCCCATGTGCATGTTGTTGAGTTTCAAAAAAGAAGCCTGCCTCATGTTCATATGTTAATTATATTGAGGGACGAGGACAAATTACAAGGTCCCGATGATTATGACAAGATAGTGAGAGCAGAAATACCTAACCCTGAGGAAGAGCCAGAACTACACGAGTGTGTGAAAAAGTGGATGATTCACGGTCCATGTGGTAGTAAGTGCATGAGAGATGGAAAATGTAAGAGAAACTTTCCAAAAGAGTTTTCTGAGTGTACTGTGCAAGTAAAAGACGCATACCCTGTTTACCGGAGACATAATGATGGACGACACATACACAAGAGTGATTGTTTTGTAGTATATAATAGGATGGTTGTTCCTTATAACCCTTGTTTATTACAGAAGTATGATTGTCATATAAATGTAGAAATTTGTAGTAGTGTGGAGAGTGTTAAGTATCTTTACAAGTATGTGTACAAGGGTCCGGATTATGTATCTTTTGGAGTGCAACCAGTAGACCATGACGAGATAACAAGATATATTAATGCAAGATGGGTTTGTGCCCAAGAGGCAATGTGGAAGATCTTTATCTTTCCTCTTTACAAGGTCTATCCATCGGTAGTGAGATTACAGATACACCTTCCTAATCAACAGAGCGTTAGGTACTATGATTACCAAACGTTAGATGAAATTTTGTCCGATGAAAGGAATTTGAGAACAACTTTGACAGAATTCTTTGTGACAAATGGTCGTGATCCTCGAGCGAGAAAGTTGTTATACCGTGAATTTCCTGAATGTTACTGTTGGGATACGAAAACAAAAGAGTAGAGAAGAAGAAGAAGAGGTACACAGAAGTCGATAGGGAGGGTTTATACAATACCTTCATGTGCAGGAGAGGTGTGGTTCTTAAGGCACATTCTGAACCACGTTAGAGGTCCGACTTCTTTTGATGATCTATTGTTTGTTGATGGAGAGAGATGTCGGACATTCAAGAGAGATGCCGAAAAACTGGGACTCTTAGAGAATGATCAGAGTGCGAGAGCGTCTTTGGCTGAAGCATCAATAGTCAAGATGTCGTATGCTCTGAGAAGACAATTCTCCTCCATCTTGCACTTTTGTAATCCGACGGGCGTGAGAGAATTATGGGATGAATTTTTCAACAGCATGGTCAAGGATTACTCGAGTTCAAGCAATACAAGCTCAATATTCTTATCAGATCGTCTTCTTCGTGAGTTGAATTTGATACTTAAGCAACACGATAAAGATATATCCATGTATGATCTACCGCCGATTGTTGGCACATTGTGTGAGGAAGTTGAGATTTCGAGTCTGATTCAAGAGGAGTTGTCGATCCCTATATCCGACGAAGACCTGTCTTCTGTCCAAAAGTTGAATGAAGACCAATCTAGGGCCTACGATACAATCATGAGAGCAATTGAGAGAAAGGAAAGTAAAGTCTTCTTCATAGATGGTCCGGGAGGTACTGGGAAGACCCATCTCTATCGTGCTATTCTAGCGATTGTCAGGAAAAATGGTGGTATTGCGTTAGCAATGCCCACGTCGGGAATAGTCGCTACTATGCTACCCGGGTGGGAGGACAAGACACTCAAGGTTTCAAGCTTCTGATGACACCAACATCAACTTCAACATGTCGTATGAAGAAGCAAACCGAGGAAGCTAAACTTTTGAGGCATGCTACCATCCTTATGTGGGATGAAGCTACGATGGCGCATCGCTACTCTTTGGAAGCATTTGATCGGACAATGAGAGATATCACAGGGATTGCTGAACCATTTGGTGGAAAGATTCTAATCATGGGAGGTGATTTCTGCCAGGTACTACCAGTGATTCCAAGGAGTACAAGGGGACAGACAGTCGATGCATGCCTTAGCAGGTACATCACATTTATTTTTTCTTTTAAGATAAAAAAATTTATTTTATTTTGATATGCATACTTAATGTTTCTTAAACTTTGGTATTTAATTAACTTTTAAGGGGATAATTCGAAATGATATTGAGTTACATTACATTCTTAACAGGTCACATTTGTGGGAAAATGTACATGTTTTGCATCTGAAGAAGAATATGCATGCAGCCGAGGATGCATCTTATTCTGAGTTTTTGATTCGTGTTGGTGACGGGGATGAACCTTTCGTTGGTTATGAGATGATAAAGGTTCCGGAAGAGATGGTCGTACCATGGGTTAGTGATGCTTCTTTGTCTCACCTTATAGATGTTATATTTCCAAACTTAGTGGAAAATGCCAGAGACACAGACTGCATGGTCAATATGGCATTGATCACACCACTGAATGAGTACGTCGAGAAGCTTAATGACCGAGTACTTAGCATCTTTCCTAGAAAAGAGGTTCTATTCTACTCATTTGATTCTGTGGACGACGATAGTCACGGTCTTTACCAACAAGAATACCTGAACAACATTGCTCCTGGGGGTTTGCCATCACACATTTTAAAATTGAAGATCGGTGCGCCTATTATGTTGTTGAGAAATGTTGATGCAAAAAATGGTCTATGTAATGGTACTGTGTTAATAATCAAAGAGTTCTTCCCAAATCAGTATAGATGTAATAATAATCAGTGGGAATTACATAGGTACACGAGTCTCCATTTACAGGATGCCACTAGAGCCACCCGAGAATATAAAGCTCCCATACAAGTTAAAACGTAAACAGTTTCCGATCCGTTTGTGTTTCGCCTTTACAGTCAACAAAGCGCAGGGGCAGACGATCGAGAACACGGGTATCTTTTTTCCTGAGCATGTGTTCAGCCATGGTCAACTGTACGTTGCTCTCTCGAGAGGAGTATCAAGTAGCAACACGAAAGTATTAGTCGCTAAAGGCACAATTGCAAAGAAGAAGGGTACGTACACGAAAAATGTTGTGAAGTCTTTCTGTCTTAGAAAAATAGAAGTTACGAATACAAATTATTGATGTAAAAGGACATTTATGATTGAAAAATTATTAAATGATAAATTCAAGTTTAGTTGTGATTACTTTTGCACATTAACATGAAATGTATTTTCACCACTTAACATTGATCGTTGACCGAGTGTTCACTTTAACCGTTATTTACCGCACAAAGACAACGGAATTTCGAAACGAATGTACCGGCAGTCGCATCGCGCATGCGTGCTATACTAGTATATATATAAGGGAGCAGTAATTTATTGAATGTGCAAGATTTGTACCAATTAAAGATCACGAAGAAGAAGAAGAAGAAGAAGAAAAAAAAAAAAAAAAAACTCGATTTACATTAAGGTATGTACAATGATGCTACAATAAACACAGACTCCCTAGTTTTGCACAGGCATTAGCGTTATTCTCTAGTAAAGGAAAATCAGAAAATACAATTACACCTGTGGAAGGAGGATGAATCTTGCTGTCCAATCTATAGGTATTTAATGTGAGAATATGTCGATATGTCACAAGCTCACTGGTCTCATACGTACCCGAGACGATTTCTGAGCCGGCTGAGCCCACAGAAGAGAGTTCCCAGAAGAGAGGGTAAGTGGAATATATACTGCAAACATGTCCGCCCATTGCCATGTAGAAGAAACACAGATATAAGGTAGTAGTAGAGAAACTAACTACGACGGTTTTGAGGAATGTTTAAGAGAGAGTACCTTATAATCTATATCTATAGATAATGCAAAAGAGAATCTGCTGAACTCTATAGATAATGCAAAAGAGAATCTGCTGAACTATTCTTCAATCTACAGCTCTGCCCCAGATGAACATCCCCAAAAAGATACCTGAATCACCTCCAAACGTTTTAACCATTGTTTTTTAAGAGAAGAATGGCTTGTGCATCCACAATTAAATGAAACGATGATAAATAGCAGATATACTCGTACACCCTATAATAATCAGTTCTCATACAAATTACGCTATCAGTTGCTTTGTTCTTTGACTACTAATCCACTAAGATGTCCGTTCTCATTTATCTTACAACATTTTCAGACATATTCAGCGGAAAAAGTCAAGAGGAAAAAAAACCTATATTCGCAGTGTTCAGGCCAGGCACACCGAGCTTTTCCATAATCCCAATAACAGTCCTCATTTCTCAATGGTCCTCGTTTAGCTGTTCAAGCAAGATGTGCATATAAGACTTTATAAAGAAGAAGGTGAAAGAATAAGTAAAGATCTTCACCTTTTGTCACAAATTTTGATTTTGCATCGGGATGAATGTCATGCCACATCTGAAGCCACAGCTCTCGCATTAGAACTGGAGATCGAACAATGTTCCTGTGACTTGCTACAGTAAAGTGATGGTCTGTCAGTAAGAGAACACATACACTATATAAACTGCGAGAAACTGTCAGCGAACCTTTATCGACCTCCCAAACTGCTGTTCTTTTTCCTGGAAGACTTTCGGAATCTTCATAATATGTTATGTACTTCACACGAGGGGTCCTTGTCATGTTTGGAACTATATCTGTGTCATAGAGATGCTCTACATTCAGAACCTCTTGTACATCAGATCCATCATGCTCTGACTGCCAAACCAAAATTCTTTATCAAGACACTTGATCAAATGTCTCCTAAAAATGATTTGTAGCACATTTACAATTGTATCTGAGAACAAATCTAGTTATGAACTGGTGACGGGTACCTGAGGAGCCCTTGTAATGTTAACTTTAGGTCCAAGCCAAGTCTTGCACCAGGACAGGGAATGATATGGCACCTGCCAGAAAGATCTGTTTATTTGCATGGACTTAAGGAAGGGAATCAAATAAAACCAAAATTCCCGGAAAAAGAACTCGAGTTACTCGAATGTTTGAATACAAGCTAAAAGAAAGTATTTCTCCATCATAAGGTTCATACCGTGTCATCTCCACTTTTAACTCCTGGATTCCCGTCTACCGAGTTCCCTGACCTATGCAAAATTAATCAAAAGGTGTCATTAATAACTTAGATATCATCAGTAAATGTGAAAGTACCAAACCTAATAGTAGCACCGACAAAAAATGTTCATATACAAGCTCACATAAAATATATCATATGTATAAAACCCATTAGGCCGTAACATTTATTGATCCATATTACTTAATTTTACACACATCTCTATCTAGAGGTACTCCGTAAACTTATTAATTTCCAACTGATTCTAAGAGCACAATCATATTATAAATGTGACCCATACTGCTTCTAGTTATATTTTCATACTTGCCTTGAAAACAGACCTCCTTCATGCTCATAAATGACATCAGTTATGATCCAATTATCGGGATATGGCTTGCCACTTGGAGCGAAATAATACCCAACCTGAATCGCCAATGCAAAAACTTTATATATAAATCATTAACCCTGAAAATAATATATCATTTCCGAGGAATAATGCAATAAGCAATTTCCATTAAGGTAAAGAAACCCAAAGGCTTGCGAACAAAATTTACCTCTGTCTTTGAATCTATGCCATAGATGCAAAAGACATTCTTCAATGGAGGTCTATCCCAAGGTGTAAGGGGATTCAGCACTGGATCGCCATGATACAACCTGAAATATACCCATTGCAAACATGAACCTGGCGGGATAATTGGATCACAAATTTACACATTTCTTTATAGAGTAGATCTCATAGATGTTATGAGTCGGGATGATAGGGAAGACATTTAGATTACGAATTTCACATTTGCATAGAAGTGCAGTATTGTTTATTTGATGTTTTTCACATACCCCCACACGTTAGTTAGCCTAGTTCATGGTTAGCCTAGAAATTACCAATTCTGCACTGCTCTCTGTATCTCTCAGTCGAGATGTGTTGGTTTCTGGACTGACAAATATGGTTGAAACTTGGTTTAACTGAAATTCCAGGTACCAATTACCCTCGTTGTTCTTATGCAAAAAACATCTGGCATAATATTCTGAGGATTATATCCATGGAAAATAATTTTACTGGTAGCTAATTCTCCAAAACGAGGAAATTGTTAAAAGTATGCTTTAAAAGAATGATTCTTATAGCATTTTCAAGTCTACCTATTTTTACCTAATCGAGCCTCCCCACTCCCCCACCCCCACCCCCCAACCCAACCCCCTATTTTTACCTAGGCAACTCATGATACTGTAATAACAATTTGGAGTAGCTAATTCTCCAAAACGAGGAAATTGTTAAAAGTATGCTTTAAAAGAATGATTCTTATAGCATTTTCAAGGCTAACTATTTTTATCTAGGCAACTCATGATACTGTAATAACAATTTGGTGTCAAAGCCTTGTACCATAGCTCACATGTAAATAAATAATCGAACCTCAACATTAGCAAGCTAGCATTTCAATGCATACTCCGTTGATTGAATCACTTAAGTTGGACGTACATACTTCTCTAGTTGATAGATGAGCCTTTTGCTGTCTGGATCGTAATCCTCCATTGCTTTGAAAAGAGTTCCATCCGACACTTCTCGAGCAGAAAAGGATAACTGAGTAGGGAGCCCACACTCCATGCTAGAAAGGTTGGACAGAGTTTCTTCTGTAATTGACGGATACGTTTTACCGCCTAAAAGTATAAGACATGGAGAAGGGGTCAAAAATGCATTTCCAATGACATAAGAAATTGCTAACTGTCTATTGGTGGAATAAGGCTCAAAAGCTGCACCTCTTTTGGTAGGAATTTCAATATTCACAATATTTGTTGGCCATCCAGAGTAGTTTAGATGAAATTCCATGTCATCACAATGGTACTTATGGTTACCCTTTCCTTTTCCCTCAAAAAAATTCTTCCAATAAACATTATCAGACCTACAATACTTAGAAAATGGCATCATCCATAGTGCAGAACCAAAAGAGTTAAACATTAATCGCGCCGTACCCTGATATAATGCACAACCACAAAAGTATGTGTTACTACAAATGCGAATAGCACTACAGGGTTTACACGTCGATAAGCCAATCGCCAAATAGTAAGCACTTTAGTGGAACAAATTGGATACTCAGACACCCAAAACTAACATGATTATAATATGGATGAGGGGTATCCTTAAAAGGTTTGAAAGCTTGCATTGACATGATATTAGAAATTGAAAGGACAGGAAGAGAGGGAACCTCGCTAACTGGAAGGCCAAATGTTTCTCCAGAGAGAGTCGCTTTGACTGCCTCACACGAACCAAGAAGAGGGGCTCCTGAAATTAAATAATCACTCTTTCTATAAGAACAGCAAGTGGTGCACACTGAAACTCTAACAAATCTCAATTTTAAGAGTTATCTCATAGAAAAAGAGAATACCAACGGCAAAATAGGCATGTATGTGGTCATCAAGCCATTGAAGGTACTGTTTTGGTGCAATTTCGAGCTTTAACCATTCTAAAAAGTAGCGGAACACATTGTTTCCCAGGGAATGGGCAAAAACTATGGATGGTCCCCCGCGAAGTTTGAGTGCTGTTTCAAAAGTAATCCTGCAATAAGGACAAAACTTCCACGCTAAATCATCATTTACCAAGTAACCACTTGGCAATACATTTAAACCAGATCAAAACTTGAAAACATGATATTAAAGACTGGAATCCAGATATTCGTAATAAACAAAATTTGTAAAAAGGAAGCATGCAATTAGTTATAACTACTTCGTTCATTACGAGGAGAGATATCATATCCAGTCTCTATAAGATCACGCAAATAATAAATGGGCCTACTATCCTACAGCATCACCAGGAGTGTGCCAGCTAGATGGGAGAACAAATGAACAAGGAAATCCTGAAGGTAAATATTCTTCAACTGCTAACAATAATAGCAGGATAAACAGTAAAAATATGTTTACTGTTGTCGGTAACCTTATAATACGCCTAGCATAAATGCATGTCCTTCTT
The DNA here is from genome assembly GCA_023531295.1 of Papaver armeniacum. Lineage (NCBI taxonomy): Eukaryota > Viridiplantae > Streptophyta > Magnoliopsida > Ranunculales > Papaveraceae > Papaver > Papaver armeniacum. The sequence continues at coordinate 353,408 of JAJJWW010005840.1, forward strand.
CAATATTTATAGCTTTCGATGGTAACACATGATAAAGTGCTACTGTTTGAATCATTAGTTTTCATCCATCTTATGTTCAAAAAGTTCTTTTAAGCAGAGCTAGAAGTATAGGGTTTGCGAGCTAATATTACTCAGAAGAGAATGACTATTTTGGGTTTTACACGCTTTATGCATAAATAGTTAAAATACCAAAATCGCCAAATATGGTGAAACCAAAATGAATAGCTCATATACATAAAACATAAAGTGGCAGTTGTGAACAAACTTTAGCTTGTGAAAGTAAAGATCTCTCTCTTCCAGCATTGATGCTGACAACCTCCAATCATATGGAACAGCAATGATTGCATTTGCCTCAATTCCAAACTCAATGCACCATCTAACCCATTCTTTCCACACTGAAGAAAGAGGACCTGGACCATGCATCATATATCAGGTAAGAATAATTCATCAAGAGATGTTAACTCTACACAAACAGGATGTTCTCAGAAGCCTTCACACTATACGAGGAGAAGAAAAATCAAATAAAGGTTAAGAAAATTAAACGTACGGAGTTGTGGATGCTTGGTGATAAATGTCAAATTTGAAAAACACAATCTAATTCTAACAATGCCAGCATAGATGTTAACTAGTTAAGAAAAGGAGCTCCTACCGTGACACTTATTGAGAATGCCGCCACAACGCATGGAGCAGGTACATATAAGGTGAGGTTTTCACATTATCCAAAGAGTTGCAGTAAAGAGCTAAATGTTTTCTCCAATGTACATAAGGCATAAGGTGGAAGTCTTGCAGATAAGCCTTATGCCACCATCCTCGAATGCATCTTAAGATATATCCACTAGTACAAAGAGGATCCCATTCGGCTCACTGGAGCCATCTCTCATGTTACTCATGGCCCCATACCTCACCTTTTGCCTCACTTCCTACTTTGCCCTTTACAACAATAAACTTCAGATGTTGTAAAACACACCTTACTAAGAAAATATATGTGATGGCCGTAAACTAGTTCTAGTTGACTTAAAGATACTCAAAATATGAGAAGAAAGTTACTGCAAAACTTTGTAAGGAAACTTTGAATTTCCACCTATTCAACCCTTCCTAGTTTTTCACAAAAGAGTAATAATTTGTTGACTGATAGAGAAAGCATACCAACTGCGATCATCCATCATCTCCTTATCACATCTAATGCTCTCTCAACATGCCAATGTCAAAAGTTTCTACAAGTACACATATAACTATGAAACATTATTCATTATAACTTGAAGCTATGACAAACAAGCTACTAGACTTCACTCAGTTAACTTGGAGGTTAGTTGAGAATGTAATGAGAATTGAGAAGTTTGTAAAACGGAGCCAGGCAAATTAGTGAGAAACAAATAACGAATTACCATTTTCTGAGTACAAATGCAGATTATATCGACCCCGTAGAATCACAACAACCATTAGACAAAACTGAAGTATTAAACTAACACATTCAAAAACCCTTACCTGTAATGTATCCAGGCTCAAGCTCTGTAATCGCAGAAAGACCACTATCAGGTCTTGATTTGCATTCAGGGTGATCAGTTTGATTGTAAGGGTCTAACAACATACACTTCAACCAACAATTTACCGCAGAAAGAAGCTGCACGAACATAAGAAAACAACAAATAACCATTATCTTCACATAACCAATCTCACTAGCTATCAGCTCATTTGCCTACATGTGTCAACACAAAAGAAACATTCATCAAATAAGAAGAAAACAAAATTTCCGGTTTAATGGAGTAAGCTAACTTTTATTATACAATCTAATCATTTAATTCTCTTTTGGGTAATGATTAGAAACGCTGTGACATTTTAACCTATTTATCATTATCATTCTCAAAAGTGCCCCTAAAAAGCTAACCTTGTATCCCGTATTTCTCCCTGAAATAGAGTGGAAAATTCAAAGTGCAAAAAGTGATAGATAATGAGGGAGTGAGTGTTACTTTTGTGGAGTCAAGCCAGACAGCATCAAGAGGGTTAAAATCGAGAGGAGAGTAAGGGCAATCAAGAATAGACCAAGCTCTAAGCTGTGTTGAAGCGTAACCTGGTATTATTATCCCTGATAGTTTTGAATAATCTCCTGAGAATCCTCCTCCTCCTCCTTCACCACTAACGAATAAACTTGTTGTATCAATGAGAAATGTAAACACCATGACACTCAGAATACAAGATGAAAATCTTTGAAAATCTCTCATTTGGGAAATCACTCAGAACGAAAAAATGTAGCGAAAGAGGTAAATAGGTTTCTCCTGCTTCTTAAAGGTCGTTCCTGCTTTGTTGTGAAAGACTGATAGTTGGAAGTCTGAAAATGAACGAAGGAAAAAGGTACTTTTTCGTTAGCTGCGATTACAGTTAAAGACCCAACAATATAGGAACAATGAAGGTGAGCCCTAAATTTTACTCCTATTTCGAAGCTGTATCAAGTCCTTGTCCTTTTTTGAAATCGGAAAAAAATATAATTACTTTAAAAAGGGTGGGACCATTTCGTTTGATTCTTCTTGCTGGCTAGTCTAATTGTGATTTTGCTGACTCGTTTGATACCGAGTCATCTGGGAATGATGTGCTTGCACCATGTTTGTTTCCATCTGGCTCGCGATTTCGATCTAAGTCAATCCTGACTCATCGCGAGTCAGATGTCAGATCATCTGTTTTTAATTTCTAGTCAGATCTGACTCAATACCTAAATCAGACCTAATTTCTGACTTGGATCCTTAGTTAAGTAATAAAATACCCCTGACTCGTTGGACTAAGCCATTGCCTCACATATTTTTGAGTCAGTTGAGTCAAATCTGACTCAAAAAACAAACATATTGAGTCAAATCTGAGTCAGTCGAATGATTTATGTCATATCTAGACGAGTCAAATGAATCAGCTGTAAACAAACAAGGTGTTAGTTGGGTTTGACACATCCAATTCATGCCCAACCCAAATATTGGGTAGGTATGGGCAAGGTTGTGAAATCATGAAATAAGGAGCGAATTGTTTTTCAATTCTAAAAATCGAATCGTATATTGAATCGTGAATGAAAGATTCATGATTAATTATTAAATTGCCATATTTTTAATTATACTACTGTTGATGGTGGTTTTTAAACAAGGGGTAAAATCGTAAAACCCCATGACCTAGTGTTACCCGCAACACATTAACTAAGAGCATTTAACTCAGGTGTAAATAATTAATAGGGGTATTTTTTCAAAATACCAGATTAGGTTTTCGACCGTAACCTTAATTCCAAAACCAAGCCGCACATGCGCACCATGGCAACAATGTCAAACCAAGCCGCACGCGCACCATGGCACAATGCCAAACCAACCATGGCAACAATGCCAAACCAAGCCGCACATCGCGCACCATGGCAACAATGCCAAACCAAGCCGCACACTGCGCACCATGGCAACAATGCCAAACCAAGCCGCACACTGCGCACCATGGCAACAACGCCAAAACCAAGCCGCACAATGCGCACCATGGCAACGACGCCAAAACCAAACTACATATCGCACTCATTGGAAACCATGCCAAACTAAGCCGCTATGCCATTGGCACATGCCAAATATAGCGCCCTAGGCTTGCAAAACGTGCAACTAGGTCAACATGGCCGTACGTGCCATTGGCACATCCCAACACGTACCACAAGCCATATTTCCAAGCCGTTATGCCATTGGCACATGCCAAATATAGCGCCCTAGGCTTGCAAAACGTGCAACTAGGTCAACATGGCCGTACGTGCCATTGGCACATCCCAACACGTACCACAAGCCATATTACCAAGCCGCTATGCCATTGGCACATGCCAAATATAGCGCCCTAGGCTTGCAAAACGTGCAACTAGGTCAACATGGCCGTACGTGCCATTGGCACATGCCAACACGTACCACAAGCCATATTTCCAAGCCGCTATGCCATTGGCACATGCCAAATATAGCGCCATAGGCTTGCAAAACGTGCAACTAGGTCAACATGGCCGTACGTGCCATTGGCACATGCAAACACGCACCACAAGCCATATTTCCAAGCCGCTATGCCATTGGCACATGCCAAATATAGCGCCCTAGGCTTGCAAAACCATGCAACCTAGGCCAAGTCCCAACACGTACCACAAGCCATATTTCCACGCATGCCATTGGCATGCCATGCCAACATGCTTGTCAACATGGCCGTACGTGCCAGCTTTACCACAAGCCATATTTACTATGCCATTGGCCATGCCAAATATAGCGCCCTAGGCTTGCAAAACGTGCAACTAGGTCAACACGCATGCCATTGGCACATGCACAAGCCATGCGCTATGCCATTGGCACATGTAGCGCCCTTTGCAAACCATGCAACCTAGGCCAAGGCCACGCATGCCATTGGCACATGCCAACATGCTGCAGGATAAGGGGTAGGCGGTAGCTTTTCCTACCAACTAGCCTCTTTGCCACGCACGCATGCCATTGGCACATGCCAACATGCTCGCCGGGTAGCTTTTCCTACCAAGGCCACGGCCCTAACGGCCACGCATGCCATTGGCACATGCCAACATGCTCGATGGTAGCTTTTCCTACCAAGGCCACGGCCCATGTGGCCACGCATGCCATTGGCACATGCCAACATGCTCGATGGTAGCTTTTCCTACCAAAGCCACGGCCCTAATGGCCACGCATGCCATTGGCACATGCCAACATGCGGCCGGTATCTTTTCCTACCAAAGCCACGGCCCTAACGGCCACGCATGCCATTGGCACATGCCAACATGCTCACGGGTAGCTTTTCCTACCAAGGCCACGGCCCTCTAACGGCCACGCATGTTATTGGCACATGCCAACATGCTCATTGGTAGCCTTCATCACCTAGCCGTGCCCCTTAATGCACGCTGGTAGCCTAACTCGCAAACCATGCAACCTACCACCAAGGCATTCCGCACATGCCATTGGCACATGCCACGCACGCCACTAGCAGCTCTGGCATTGCCACTTGCGCTCGAGGTACAACCCGCAACAAGGGCATTCCGCACATGCCAATGGCACATGCCACACGCGCCACTAGCAGCGCCACTTGCACTCAAGGTGCAACCAACACTCGAGATATTAACACAAACCGGGGATGCTTTCTAGGGGTTTTGGTTTGGCGGTCACGGCTTGCAGTGTACAGTACACTACGCTCACATTAAGAAAGCGTGAAAAGGAATAAAGCGGTCAAATAAATGAGGAAATAATGGTGAAAACGTTTTCACCCATTAACACCATGCGGTTACCACCTCCTCCCATTATTTCACCCTTTACTCTCTTCCTTCATGAGGCCGGGTACGTTTGAATCTCGACTTGTATAAATAGGTCTTACCTATTTCCACCGGACAACAAGTCTCGGTCGGGAGAAAAATACTACACTCTCGGAAAAGGCAACTTTGCAAGCTCTCCCAAAAGCTTTCATCTCTTGCAAGCTTCCCAAGCTTTTACTTTCGATACAAGTCGAGATACTACTCTCCCCCATTATTCTCGGTCTCAACACCTTTCTTTGCTTCCCTCCCCAAATCAACCCTTCTCCTCCACTTTGTGACCGAAGCAAGTCTGGAACGGCCATTTCTTGGTTTAGGCCGGACTTGTACAGATTGATCTCTCGAATCTATAAAGTGCTCACGTGCAGCACATTTGTTTAGGGTTTGAACAGTTTCTCACTCACCTACCGAATTTACCGAAATCGGCAGAAACGATTTTTACCCATAAACAATTGGCGACCACAGCGGGAGGATTGATCTATCGGCTACAATGTCGATTTGTCGATCTCGTTCTTCGACCCAGATGTCAAGATGGTAGGGGAAGGCGACTCGATCCGACTCAACTGGCAGACGACCCGGTTACCAGTTGTAAAAACTACACGAGAAAACTGGGGACTCTCCGAAGATGCTACCAGCGATTGGGGACTTGCTGGCGATGCTACCAGCAAAACCGCCTTTTTACATAGAGAGGGGCATGTTCGCAAAAACCTATGAAGTGAGTAAATTCAGACTGCTCAAGATATACGATTTGTTTTTAGGTTCTTAGTAAAACCATTATACTACTGAGTATTGTGCTTATTTCTAGCGCACACTTTCATAAAAGCAATATTCCTTTCCCAAACATAATCAGAGTCATATTATCAAAACCATTCATCCCAGAAATAATCCAATATCCTCAAAAGCTACCAGCTGTCTAATCAAACCGGTCGAACTTTGAACCAGACATCCAGTATGTCTTTCAGAAGAAAAAAAACCTTGGTCTTGCACCCGGAAAGTTTATTCTCATCAGAAGACCTGAGAAACCGAAGTTACTACAGTGACATTTGAAGAATTATTTATGATGAAGTATTTCCACAAGTTTATGAAAGGCATACCTATGGTTATATATGGTTTGCACCAGCACAAGAAAACAATAAAACAAATTGAAAGAGAAACGCCGGAGTACATAATTTGGAATATGCTTGCCCACTTTATCACTACCGCGTTACCGCTAACACCATGACGTGATAACAAAGATACGAGGAACAAGTCCAAGCCAGCGTCCATGCCTAACCAGCGTCCACACCAAGTCAGCGCCATTCCAAGACGATCCGGTGCCTACTAGACGCGCTTCCAAGACACGCTTACCAGACGCACATTCCAGGCACACATGCCGCACGCGCATGCCAGCCGCAGTACCATACTCTGTGCTAACAGTTCGCATCCTTCTAGCGCTAACATCTTGCGCCCTTACAGCACCATCCTCGCCCTTCGAAACAACGCCATATCTCCAGCACTTCGTGATCAAAATTGTGTCATCTCGCACGATACACTTACGATCACCGTAAACCGAGCCACTTCCGCCACCCCAACGGTTTTTCAAGCATGGCAGCTCCAACCGTCATCGGAGACGCTACTCCACCATCAGGGCAAGATACTGGAAGATCCGGAAGAAGCCGACCTCCTTTTATATTTGTTGATTTGATGAAAAGACAAAAGATACTTCAACAGGACGCGCGTTTATTGATGAAGAGACTCGTGTTGCTCTTGAACGACCAGTAGAAGGGGATAAGCAATCCAATTTCATCACACGTGAAGATCAGGAAAGACTCCTCCAAAATCGAAAGCAAGGGAAATCAACAACTCTCTTGAGTTCACGGAGACCCTTCCCTCGTCAGGACCCGCACAATGGGAACTTTGCCCATAAAGTCGTACAGTCTATGATGAAACAGTTATGCGAGATTCTATGTTTCTCCATGGCATAGCGTCAAGACATATTTGCACCCCTCAACTGCACTACATCAGGAAAGCAGGCGTTTCCATCCAGGGAAGCTGTTCCCAAACCCCAACCTCTCCTAGGAAGCACAATCGATAGATGGGCCAGGGGACTCTAACCTCTCGTTCTCTTGAGGGATGTCGAGTTTGGGAACGTGACGCGGCCTCCGGCTTCAAAATGGTAACCGTCAAGGCTCTGAGAGTTGCAAGACGTCGTTTCAACGTTCTCTCCAGAAGTAGCTCCGCATCAACGTTCTCTCCAGAAGTAGCTACACATCAACGTTCTCCAGCAGCGGCTTCGCATCAACGTTCGCTTCAACGCCACTCCTTCTTCGCAAAGGGTCGTGCCGCCACACTCCCCATATCAAGAAACATAGTCACAGCCAGCCAATCTTCGAAGTCATGGACACCTTTTAATCCATCTCGCCAAAACTCGTGATCATGGACAGTTTGCTCGCTTACGCATCCGGCCCAATCCTTTTACTTCCACGGAAGCCCATAGAATATCAGCCAACCTACTTTGTTACCACGACAATGTAGTCTCTCCTGATTACATATCCTACCAAGAACTGTTGCCCCTCATTCGTTGATACCAGCCAGAGCTTCACCGCATCAGCAATTACTACAAGGATGGAAACACGTAAACCATACTTGAGGAGGGAAGATATACACGGGATCCCTTCACTGTCAAAGCTCCGAAGACACAGTTCACCAAAAAGCCGTACCCACAACAAGGTCCTCTACTCTTCAAGGGTGCAGCGCAAGAATATCATCACCCCTCTGTCTAGAAGACGCCTTCAACACTTTACAAGGCCGCGGAGGATCCCGAGCCTGCACTATCCAGAATATGTCATCATGTAATTTCTGAGCATCCCAGTGTCACATCCAGAAGAGTATGATAGGCTTATATCAAATCTCGTGGAGGGGGGATTCAAGGCGATGTAATAAAAGTAGGTTACGCATGGGGACTACCAGCGTGAGATGCTTTCACTCCCCTCAACCAGGTTATTACTGATTTCAACATCATCACTATCGAGGTTTTACGAGCCGCGGGAATTTTTCAACATGAAGCCGGACATGTGCACCGAAAACTCCAAAAGCACGCCAGAAGGTTACATTCATGTATTCATCCATGCCATCATATCAAACCGAAGTATGACCGGGGACTTCTCACTGCATCCCATTCCGTACGATTGTCCGAGATTCAGAAGATGGTTTGAAGGATTAACTTGGAACAAAGTCCCGGAAGACTTGATAAGCAGCGCATCGGCAATAAAACGTCTCCCTATTTCATCCCGGGGCGCCAGAAGTTTTCCACCATGCAAGCATTCACAACAACTTGAACATATCCATGCCGAAGTCTGTGGAATAACATCAGTAGTAACCCTCTACTGTCGTTTACAACGACTTGGATACTATTGGCCGGAGATGGAAGCCCAATCTCGATTACTCCAAAAGGCGTGTCCCAATTGCCAGGCACCCCATGTCAGACAGAGGTCCTCAACATCAATCACACCAGCAAGAATACCAGCTCTGTCGACTTTCACAATATTGAGACGATGCCGCAACCAGCTGATATTAAACTCCAAGGATTCACAGGTGGACACCATGTTCTCCCACAGTTGAATGGCTGACTCTGCAGCAGCACGGATGGACATATTCTCCATCTCAGCAATAAAAGATAGTTCACTACGGAAACCAAGGCGGAAGAACATCACTTCACTACGCTCCTGGTAGCGATATGGCCGTATGTCTTCCATATCCCCGTATAAAGGACCACGAATTCTTTCCGCACCGGGGAACCGCCAACATTAGATAATTGGAGGAGAGACACCTCATACGAGTCCCAAACGACAAACCCGCATAAGGGTATTCATGGCAAGAGAGCCCTAAATCAGCGTCCTCCAAGTCTGCAGCAGTCAACAAGGTCGGATTTGAAGGAAGGGGAACGACCAGGTCATCCTCGTCGATAACAGTGACGCATGCTCCAACGGGATATCTCTGCACAAAAGGAAAATTTTCCATTTATCCAACAAGCGACCTCGCGCCTTCACCTGGAGAACCTGGCTGGTTAGAAGATGATTCGAATCTGCGTGACATGACAAAGACAGAAACTCAACAAGAAGAACCTTTTCTCAAACGAGGGAGATGATGCAGTTGCGTTGGGTTTGAATACAGAACCTTAAAAAAGGAAAGGAAACAATGAGGGACATAACGCTTCCAGATTTTTTGGCATGGACAATGCCCTGATTGAAGCCGCGCGTGAAGGAAGGCAAAAATAAGGAAACTTTGCTATCTGTAGAAACACCTACTCCCTCCTTGTTCACACCGATCCCATCAAGTCACGCCAGCTAGCACGCTCAGCTTCCCCACCTTGCGCCGGTCCCACCAGCTAGCACGCTCAGTTTCCCAACTCGCAACCACTTCCCAATGCCGCCCAAGTTGCACCGGCCCCACCAATCACGCCAACTTCCCAATGACCGCTCAAGTCCCGCCAGCAAGCACGCACAGCTTCCCCACCTTGCGCCGGTCCCACCAACTAGCACGCTCAGTTTCCTAAACTCGCGTCAACTTCTCAATGCCGCCCAGCTGCCCGTCTCTCACAACGATAACTTCCCAATTGCGCCAGCCTCCCGATTTGTGCAAAATTGCCAGAGGCAAGGATTCCAAATCCTATTGATAAAAAGGTCAGACAAGCCTCCTCAATTCTCTTTACGGTTTGTTGTTGATAGTTTGTCACCATCTTATGCTTACCCCGCAACAAAGCCCCTGTTCCGAGCTAAGCAGGGGACTTAATGTTGATGGTGGTTTTTAAACAAGGGGTAAAATCGTAAAACCCCATGACCTAGTGTTACCCGCAACACATTAACTAAGAGCATTTAACTCGGGTGTAAATAATTAATAGGGGTATTTTTTCAAAATACCAGATTAGGGTTTTCGACACAGAACCCTAATTCCAAAACCAAGCCGCACACTGCGCACCATGGCAACAATGCCAAACCAAGCCGCATTAATCGCGCACCATGGAAACAATGCCAAACCAAGCCGCACACTGCGCGCACCATGGCAACAATGCCAAACCAAGCCGCACACTTCGCACCATGGCAACAATGCCAAACCAAGCCGCACACTACGCACCATGGCAACAATGCCAAACCAAGCCGCACACTGCGCACCATGGCAACAATGCCAAACCAAGCCGCACACTGCGCACCATGGCAACAATGCCAAACCAAGCCGCCTACTGCGCACCATGGCAACAATGCCAAATCGCGCACCATGGCAACAATGCCAAGCCGCACACCTGCGCACCATGGCAACAACTCCAAAACCAAGCCGCACACTGCGCACCATGGCAGCGACGCCAAAACCAAACTACATATCGCAATCATTGGAAACCATGCCAAACTAAGCCGCTATGCCATTGGCACATGCCAAATATAGCGCCCTAGGCTTGCAAAACGTGCAACTAGGTCAACATGGCCGTACGTGCCATTGGCACATCCCAACACGTACCACAAGCCATATTTCCAAGCCGCTATGCCATTGGCACATGCCAAATATAGCGCCCTAGGCTTGCAAAACGTGCAACTAGGTCAACATGGCCGTACGTGCCATTGGCACATCCCAACACGTACCACAAGCCATATTTCCAAGCCGCTATGCCATTGGCACATGCCAAATATAGCGCCCTAGGCTTGCAAAACGTGCAACTAGGTCAACATGGCCGTACGTGCCATTGGCACATGCCAACACGTACCACAAGCCATATTTCCAAGCCACTATGCCATTGGCACATGCCAAATATAGCGCCCTAGGCTTGCAAAACGTGCAACCCGGTCAACATGGCCGTACGTGCCATTGTCACATGCCAACACGCACCACAAGCCATATTTCCAAGCCGCTATGCCATTGGCACATGCCAAATATAGCGCCCTAGGCTTGAAAACCATGCAACCTAGGCCACGCATGCCATTGGCACATGCCAACATGCTCGCTGGTAGATTTTCCTACCAAGGCCACGGCCCAATGGCCACGCATGCCATTGGCACATGCCAACATGCTCATTGGTAGCTTTTCCTACCAAGGCCACGGCCCTAACGGCCACACATGCCATTGGCACATGCTAACATGCTCATTGGTAGCTTTTCCTACCAAGGCCACGGCCCTCGCGGCCACGCATGCCATTGGCACATGCCAACATGCTCATTGGTAGCTTTTCCTACCAAGGCCACGGCCCCGTGCCACGCATGCCATTGGCACATGCCAACATGCTTTCGGTAGCTTTTCCTACCAAAGCCACGGCCCTAATGGCCACGCATGCCATTGGCACATGCCAACATGCTCATTTGGTAGCTTTTCCTACCAAAGCCACGGCCCTAACGGCCACGCATGCCATTGGCACATGCCAACATGCTCATTGGTAGCTTTTCCTACCAAGGCCACGGCCTAACGACCCACGCATGTTATTGGCACATGCCAACACGCTCGCCGGTAGCCTTCATCACCTAGCCGTGCCCCTTAATGCACGCATTGGTAGCCTAACTCGCAAACCATGCAACCTACCACCAAGGCATTCCGCACATGCCATTGGCACATGCCCGCACGCCACTAGCATCTCTCGGCATTGCCACTTGCGCCGAGGTACAACCCGCAACAAGGGCATTCCGCACATGCCAATGGCACATGCCACACGCGCCACTAGCGGCGCCACTTGCACTCAAGGTGCAACCAACACTCGAGATATTAACACAAACCGGGGATGCTTTCCGGGGTTTTGGTTTGGCGGTCACGCCTTGCGGCGTACACTACGCTCACATTAAGAAAGCGTGAAAAGGAATAAAGCGGTCAAATAAATGAGGAAATAATGGTGAAAACGTTTTCACCCATTAACACCATGCGGTTACCACCTCCTCCCATTATTTCACCCTTTACTCTCTTCCTTCATGAGGCCAGGGTACGTTTCAATCTCGACTTGTATTAATAGGTCTTACCTATTTCCACCAGACAACAAGTCTCGGTCAGGAGAAAAATACTACACTCTCAGAAAAGGCAACTTTGCAAGCTCTCCCAAAAGCTTTCATCTCTTGCAAGCTTCCCAAGCTTTTACTTTCGATACAAGTCGAGATACTACTCTCCGGGGTATTCGGTCTCAACACCTTTCTTTGCTTCCCTCCCCAAATCAACCCTTCTCCTCCACTTTGTGACCGAAGCAAGTCTGGACCGGCCATTTCTTGGTTTAGGCCGGACTTGTACAGATTGATCTCTCGAATCTATAAAGTGCTCACGTGCAGCACATTTGTTTAGGGTTTGAACCAGTTTCTCACTCACCTACCGAATTTACCGAAATCGGCAGAAACGATTTTTACCCGTAAACAACTACATGGTAAATTAGAAATAGGAATGTGGATACAAAAATAAAGTGGAGGTATATGTAATATTCTAATGTCATAAAATGAAAAAAAAAATGTTTAAATACAGTATAAGCTCGGTATTTTTAAGGAAACAAGTCGTAGCATAGTGGATTAAAGATAGAATCTAGAAGACAAGAGGATCGGAGTTCGAAATTCTCTGGTGTTCATTTTTTCATTTCCAATTCTGGAAAGATACAATTCTACTTTGAGATTCAAATCGAAATTTTGAGTAAGCTTGGGCACAAATTTTAGGAACCCGAGCTAACTGGGAAAAATACGCACACATATCTCTAACCCGAACAACCAACCTTACTTGAAGAATTATAATACTCCCTACATCCCAAATTAGTTGAGCTAATTGGTTTTAAATTTTGTCCCACAAATAGATGAGCTATTTCACTAATCAAGGGGATATTTCTAAAACTATCCTTTTAATTGATTATTGTTAATATAAGAAATATGTATAATTTGATAGCCATGTTTATATTCGTTACGTAGGTGTTTTAAAATGCTTTTTAACGGTATAAAGTTTACGAAAAACCGTGGTATAGTTTAAGAGATAAATCATTTCTAAGTTTTACAAGTTATTATCCATAAGGGCATACTTGTAAAAAAATACTTTAACATACTCCCCTTTTCTCCTTGCCTTAATAATTGTGCAAACTACAAATGACTCAACTAATTTGGGACGGAGGGAGTATAATTATATAAAAATATTTTCATCTATTTAGAGAATTTTAGTTTTTATTCCCAACTCTAACAAAGAAATAAATTATATGATTTCATTGATAACTAATTATAAAACAAATTATATGGATATGAGTAATTTTAAATTATTTAGACATTTAACATAAAAATGAGTAATTTAATATAATTGTTACTAAAATTTGAGTCCATGTATATGTACCGCTTTGAAATCGGAATTCACATTCCGGCCCTCCTAATTGGTCCATCAAAACCTCAAAAACCACCTATCTTTTACTTTTTTTTTTTTTTTTTGTTACTATAAAGTGTAACTTTGTACACTCAATGTTTAACGAGAGTGCACATTCCTCCTTCTCTGATTGGCCATTATATCTAATCGGCTTTGTATTTTCTTTATTTTTCTATGCTTAGAATTAAAATTAGCTTAAGTCAAAAATTCGTCTTGGTGATTGGATAGGCAGGGTACCGTCTTCGTTGATCTCGGTTCACTCTTTTATTATTGTTCTCTTAAGTCTCTCTTACATCTCCTCTCTTTTCTTTGAATCTCTATAATCTAACGCAGTATGTCTGAATAAATTTACCAGAGCATGTTTTTGTTTATTAAATCTCACCAAAGAGAGCTCAAATTCAATAACAATTAATTTATTTTGTTGACAAATAAAAAATGTTAAAAACTCGATTCACTGCTTAAATCATTAGTTTTAGTTAGCGTTTGGATTATTGTATAAACCGAATTTTTTTGTTTAACAATTGACAAATTTAGAGATAAGAAGATTAAAAGTCTTTTTGCATGGGATTTAAGTAGATTAAAGGCTTAATGGATTAAAAAATAATACGATGGAGGTAAAAGTTAATTCAGATTTTATATTTTTTACATTTGAAAAATTATGGTTTTGATAATTTGGAGGAAAATAAAGTTGTAAATGATCTCAAGAATGATTAGATAAAATACCACAAACCACTTATGGTTGAAATATGTACCGATCACGATTGATGATCAAGAAAATATCAAAAAGAAGTAAATTAATGATCAAAAAACTATCAAAAGAAGTAAATTAATGATTAATAAACTATCAAAAGAAGTAAAATAGAAAAAGACGGAAATAATGATTATATTCAACTTTTACTTCTACGATATTTTGACATATGAAGTAAAGTTGCAGTTAATATGCATGGGAATTTGTGATTTAGAAGAAAAAAATATAAATTAGAGAATAAAAAAAATAGATACGAAAACATACCCGTGTAACTTTATTAGTTACTCCTTTCCAATCAGGACGGGAGGAACGTGCACCCCGGTTAAAACATAGTGTACAAAGTCAGACTCGTTTTTTTCCTCATTTTCCACCCTTATTTTTTTTTTTGTTAAAATCAATTGGTTAGAGCATAGCTCGGTTGAACTCACCAAGCGTTGGTATGTCAAGTTTGGTTGTCATATTTTAGTATCAAAACTCATCTAGAGTCGCTTGATTAAATACTAGAGTCAACTTCGTTTAGGTTAGATTAGAAAGTCTAGGAATGTTAAGACATACAAGTATTACTTCAAGACCGAAGAATGTGAAGAAGTAGCAAACTACAACGACGACATCATCCTTCCACTTGAGGTTAGTAATATTACCTTGAACTATTTCATTCCTAACGTATCTTTCAAGTCGTGCTATATTGAAAACATAATCAAAAGTTGTATATATACCGTACATATTGTATAATACTCTAGTGATGTGACATGATCATAATAGTATGATCATAGTATTAGGAATTAGACTACGAAGTATAACGTTTATCTTTTGAACTTCGTAGATATGACATCGACATAATCTTGTATATATTGTTATGATTATGTGAATGGGTTATGGTGAAGATTCCATCATAGGAAACAATGTTTTACATTTGTTTAAAGGAAGTACATTCATGAATTGAAAGGGAAATCATGAGGCTTAATGGTCTGGCTATTCATTGCAAATCTTTGGATGACCAATATGTGTGAGATGGTAGAACCGATCTTAAATTATGTTATGCATCTTAGTATAACTAATCACAATGCCTGAATTATGATTTGGTATGCCTGGTTTTTATTAATTGGTGTAACCGATCCTAAGTAATCACCATGTGTTGGTATGATCGATCCTTGTAATTGGTGTGGCCGATCCTAGTAATTGGTGTGACCGATCATGATTATGTGTAATCGATCCTTGTAATTGGTGTAACCGGTCCTGGTAACTGGTGTAACCGTACCTAGTAAATGGTGTGACCAATCACAAGAAATACCATGTGTAGATGGAACCGATACTTGTAACTGGTGTAACCGATCCTAGTGACCGATCACAAGTATTTCCTAATTAGGTATAACCGATCCTAGTGATTGGTAGAACCGATTGAACCCATGTATGTGATTTGGTATTTTATCAATCACATAGTAGTCTTGGAATACAGGTGAACCAATTCTAAACTTGTTTGGAAGTGTGGTATAATTGATTCCAAGAATGCAAATCCATGTAAATATGAATAAGGATTTGCAGTGAAAAGATGTCAACATACTTTGAACACGAGTAGTAACTCTTATCAACTCTTATCATTTATTGTTCAAAGATATTCCTTAGTAGTCAAGGTGATCATGTGACGACATAAATTAAGAATCTTTTAATTAAGGTTTTTGGTTTTATATGCTTTAATTACTAGCAACTAATGCATATCTCTAGAGAATAAAAATTAGTAATGTGCATTTACTAATTGGAGATTTTCTATTGAGAGATTTCGGAAATATTGGACAAGCATTTATTGAAATTATGAAAATTGAATTTTGGCATTCATTGCATATCCTGAGAATACTTTTGGTTTTGGAAATTCCTTGGTGTCCAAACATCCTTGGTCTATAAATACCTAAGTTTGCATTTCTAACAAACTATCCTAAGAGCCAAGCAAACTTCATTTCTTGTTGTTTCTGGTGGAGCCGTCTATTCGTAGAAGAAAGTATCCTAATTAGGTGCAATCACTTACGACCGCTTTTAAAGACTTCTGTGGATCAAGAAGTTTCTTTAGTAACTGTTGGTGGGAAACTAGATAAGTGTTATTAGTTTTCGATTGATTTGATTGACTAACGGTTGTTGAAACTTTGATTGCACCTAATTTGTTTATTTTGTGAATCTTCTCTTATGATATAAGATTCAACAAACCAGATCGAAGTATCGATTTGATCTTTAGAACTGTTGTTAGATCTAAAGACATCTTGTGATAATCATTGTTACTGCATGCCTGCCTGCATGATTGATCACAAGAGATTCAAGTGGTGTTGTGCGGGGTTATTGAAGATTAAAGAAGATTTAAAGACGAAGAAGATTTCTTATTGGTTTTCGTATCTTTTGAATTGTGTGCACAAACCTGATCGGATGGGATCCAACTAGAATCAGATTTATTCGATTGATTAGTTGTGTGAGATTGACATTCTCAATATATCTCTTTGAGGTCTGTTTTGATTGAGTGTGAATATAAACTTGACTACTTCGTTAGTTATTGGATAGATTGGTCTAACCAGACAAAGGAGTTTATTAGATTAAACATAAGAGCCTTTGTGAACGACTCATCTAAATCTTGTAGCAAGATTGATTAGAATGGAATTACCAAACAAATTATTCCTTTGTTGTTTGGAATACGATCCAAAGGACTTTCTATTCATGTGCGTGACTCTAAAATTTGAAGGCTAGGATACCGAGGAACTTAGTATCTAGGGTAATCTGCTTGGTCTCAACTATACGAAGTTGGTTTAGATTTTGTATAGCGGCTTAATTCTCGAGAGTATTCAAAACTGGACTAGGTCCCGGGTTTTTCGCATTTGCGGTTTCTCGTTAACAAAATCTTGTTGTGTCTTTTACTTTGATTTCCGCATTATAATTGTTTCTAGAATACATGACACAGTTTGATAACTTTGCCTATGTAAAGAGTGGTCAGGATTTGTCCTTGACGAAGATAAATCCATGGTCAGGTTATCTAGACCGCACCCTTTCTCCGCACGTGTGTCTTAGATTCGGTAGATGAATGAGTGAGCGTGGGTAGCCGAGTCGCTTTTCTATAGCTACCCAAAATACTCTAACCTCCACTTCTTCGTCTTCCTCGCCTTAAAAAGAGAACTTCCTCGTCTTCATGAAATCGCCTTTTCGCTTGCATATGGAAAGAAAAGAAACAGGTAGTTGAATTCTCTCTTATTTACTCTCTTACTCCTCTCTCGTTTCAACTAAATATTTTCGTTTTCCATCACCCATGAAAATATTTAACTACGATCACAAATAAGGGAAGATAAAAGAAAATCACATCATAAGGGAAAGACCCAGTGATTGATAGAAACCTTCCAAAGAAAAATTTTAAACAATTAATTTTGGTTGATGGTTTTAGTATAAGTAGAGAAGAAAACATGATAGTGGATCCTTTGTTTATCTTCTAGTATATTTATTTTTAAAATTATTGTGGAATTTGCTTGATTAGTAATTGTGGGGTTCGTTTGATTTGTGATTTTTAGGTGTGGGGACGTGGGATTGGGTTGTAAGGATTCTTAAAGGTGATGTGATTTTAAATCAATTCTAGGGTTTTTGATTTGTAAGATTATGATGTCTTAGCTAAATTTGTTTATTCTTGATTAATTTTTGCTTTATGCGTGTAATTTAACTCTGGTAGATTGGGGTATACCCAAACTAATTGGGGTATACCCAAATTTAAATGGACATTTGCCCTTACTAAGGGGAGGCCAAACAGGATGAAGTTACTTTAGTACCCGCACTAATTAACCTAAAATTAAACCCTAAACTTAAAAACTAAAAACGTTTAATCTTCTCTTAATCTAGCTTCTCTAATCCTCTCCTCCTCCTCTTTCTCCTTCCTTCATCTTATTCCATTAACCAAAATCAAGCAAAAATTTAAATTTTGATATTCTACAAAATGGTTCGATCTGGAAGAGAGCAAGAGAGATTCTGAGTAACATGAGAAGATCCAAATCGAGAGGGAAAAGGTAAGGAAAGTTGGAACTAGCAAACCCGAAAATCCAATCCCTGAGAATGTTGAAAAAAAACCTCCACCGGTGAAAAGAAGACTATAAGTGATTTCTAAACTCAACTTATTATTCTGATGTGTTATATGATTGTTATATTAGGTTAGAAATCGAAAATTATGATTTTCAGGGTTTTTGGTCGGCAAGGTCGATAATTTAAAACCACGCCAACTCTTGTTTTTTTATAAGCGCCGGCATGGTATCAGGATGAATAACTGCCGACTTTTCATAGCAGACATGGTGACTGTTAGACAATAACTGTGGGACGGCATGGTATATTAACAAACCATGCGACTTTAGGTCACGTAAAACCTTAATTTCTTAAGTTAACCGTTCGGTATCTTTCTTGTATAGGACCACGACTTCAGGTTGGTCGGCTTGGTATATGATTACAAACCATGCCGAGTAAGTATTAGTCTAAAATGTATATATTCTCGACCTTGCCGAACATATGACCAGAACCATCTTTCAAAGGTGTAAAAATTTCCATATCTTTTATTTGTGCATGGTTTAGGTTCCTATAGGAAAAAAAAAAGAAGATCTACCTTGTACAGAATTATTTAAGAGCTATTAGAATTTATTGACGAAATTTATCCCAATTTAGAAGATCCTAAAGATGAAACTCAAGAGAATTGCCCTGTAAGAAAGTTACTCCCGATGGGTAAGAAAGATCCTCGAAGAATTCCTAAGGTTTATGCACACCCTAGCAATCCCCTCAACTATGTTGAATGCACATCATCGTGAGGAGGAAGAATAGGGGTTGATCCAAGAACATTTTTCAGGGCATGTGACTTTTCTGGAGTGAACCCCTATTACAATGAGGCTAGTGACTACATAGGTCCAGATAAGGGAAAACCAAAAGTTGATGCTGGTGCAAAAGCTAGTGATGGGGAGGAAGATAACAACAATGAGAAGGATCCATGAAATTCTTAAACTTTATTATGTTTCACTTGGTTTAGAAACTTAGATTGTGGTTTGAACTCTTACATTATATTTGTTTTGAACTCTTAGATTGTGGTTTTAGACTTGTTAAACTTATGTTAATTTTTAGTTTCAGTTGCTTTAGAACTTATTCTTTTTTGTGCAGTTTTAGACAATATTAGAGTTTACCTGGGTCGGCATGGTGTAAACTCTACCTTGCTGACCATACTAGGCTTTTATATGCCACAATGCTGTTTGTGTGACTCGGGTGGTCGACATGGTTTGAAATCTGACCTTGTCGACTTTAAATATTAGTTGCACTTTATAGGTATAAAGTACAAGCCATTGAATGCTCAACGCTATAAATTTCAAAATCAAGATATTAGGTGTTGTTATTATAAAATCATTCTCAACTTCATCTTCAACCTTGCATAAAGAACGGAAGTTTCAAGTGCCACACAACCAAATATTTGTATTTGTACACTAAGTGGTCATTTTGCAAACGATTGTCCCTTTCAAGGAAGCAAATGCACTATCAAGGTTGTGGGATCTCTTATTTCTCACTTAAAGTCTGCAATAGGAGATGTATATCAGCCAGAGTGCTTCCAAATGCACTAGTTGTGGGTTTTTCTATTGGATAGATGAGCGCTTCTAGCTCCGTATGAGATCCATGTTGCTGCGACGGTAAGATGGTTTTAATTACTCCTAAGAAAATTGTACCGGAAAAAGATACTATTTATGTCCCAAATGTGTTAGGGTTAAGTTTTAACGTTTGTATGCTTTAATAAGGTTTGTATTCGATGTAGTTTGGCATTGTACTAAATTAAAAGCGTGTCGGCTTCTTCACAAAGTCGGGACCAAGAGTTTACACACAATGCCGGTGGAATATATGGTCTAAGGTGTTTCCTTATAAACCTTGCCGACCTAAGGCATGAGAACATCCAAACAATTTTTTGTCCTGCTTTGGTCAAGATTGTAAACCTCAAAACCATGCCGACCAGAATAAAAGTCGGCAACCCGACGAAACCAAGACCGTGCCGGGACCCGGGAAGCCTGGTGAAGAGGAAAACCCTGTCAATCGTCCTGCATCTATTTTCCTGTGCTTTCATGCAAAGGTGCAAAGCTGGCAACTGACAGAATTAATAAACATGCCGACCTGAGGGGCTGGCAGGCCGTATGCCAAATACAATGCCGACTAAAGGAGTATACACAAAAAAAAAAAAACCACATCCATTTTATTCATTTGTAGTATACCAAAGTTCATTACACAAACACAAATGCGATTACAAAAGTACTCCAAAAGATTCCTTAGTTCCTACCATAGTCAATCATCACTCAAATCTATTGAGAGGTTTAACAACTCTTATGGGACATTCCCAGACTCATCTAAAATATTCCAAAGGTACATGTTGTTCCTCATAAAGTTTCATCCATTCCTTTCTCTTGTTGTTTGTGAACTTCTCCAAAAAACTAAACCTACAAAGAGGAGGTAATGGACATTCCTTGTTAAGTGTAGACCAATAAAATGATTTTTATCCACCAAAGCCATGAAAATTCTTCTATGTCGATTGCTCCACGCAAACCGCATGTTTCTGGTGCAAATGCTATAGATAGTCCTTACTAATAAAATGTAACGCAATTCCATGATCCGCCTAATAGATGGCCACACTCCTTACTCTCAACCAATGCTCCCATTTGACCGCATTTCCTCCGGCCTTTAACACCAGTTAGCAAATCTTTAAAAGTTGCTTCTTTGTCCTCCATGGAACCTTCTAGCATCATTGAGATATGAAACTCCTTGTCGTTTTTAATGGGCGGCCATCTTCTTCTTATGTATTGGCATTGGGTGAGATTTCTCAACTGCCTCCACTTAGGTGTCCCAATTGTTGCGAGAC